>JAMAGK010000004.1:1033763-1353695 GCA_023626135.1 Talaromyces sp. R2412
GGCCCGCCCCCCCCCCCCCCCCCCGCCCCCCCCCCCCCCCCCCCCCCCCCCCCCCCCAAATCCGAGGACGTCAGTCAAGGGCCCTGGCCCAATCAACCCCAGCAGGGCGAATGAGAAAAGCAGAAGACAGAGTTCAAAACGGGGCTCTTTTCCATGGTTTGACATTTTGAAGTTTGTATGTGTGTGTGGATGGAGTGGAGCTGTTCCCAAAGGTTGATGGGAAGAAGGTAGTATGAGACGAGTGCAACGGCACGACCTCCTGCCAAATGCGGAAGGTGGGCGTGACCTCACACTGCGATCTAGATCAAAAGACTGAGACATTTCCAATTCGTAAAAATGGGGTTTTTTCCTCAGTCGCTAGACATGCTCTCTCTGTTGGAGTGTTTTTTCAGGAGCCAGAAAAACAAAACAGATTGACGCATTCCACCCATAACTGGAATGTAGACATATCGCATTTGGGGTAAAATTCGGATGATCAAATGCACTACGAGGATCTACAAGCTATAAGTTATAAGTATTGAAGTGGGTAGAAAACTTGAGAATAGCCCAGTTCATAGTTCATTGTTTTTATGGAGATAGATCAATTGATACCCAAAAATACTATTGTTTCGATTGCAAACCCTAACCCTAATTGAGATATCAAATCAGACAACCCAAGAACACAGTCATATAACGATTGTTATGATTGCCTTCATTTTCTCGTTGTTCAAGTTCTGTTTTTCATCGTATTAATGTTTATATGAAATTATACTAGCACCTCAGCCCGGTGTCGAAAAGCTGATAAAGCTGCAAATTCCTGTAAGACTAAACCTTCAACATCGAAGCTTGCCTCTCTAGGAAAACCAGGTCAGTACTGTCATCCTTTTTCTAGAACTCTTGATAGGGTACTCCAGCTTCTGTAATCTCCACACGACTTGCTTGGTCTAGAATTCCACACCCGCACACACACGTATATCATAATCAGTAGTGATTTGAGGCTTTTAGTCCGTCCTCAAACATTTTTTAAAAAATTTCAAGCTTATCTTTGAGTTTCCTCCTTTAAAAAAAGCGGACCACTGGCCAATCGACTGCTCTGGTAGAAGTAACACTTTCTAGAACTGTATACTTTTGACATCTGGAGCCCCACATCCATTGACATCTGGATTTAGATATTTTGAATTTTGAATGTTTTACCCCTCATCTTGTCGTCCGTTGTTGTTTTTTTGTTTCTTTTTTCTTCACTTATCGATTACTCAGACTCACAACCCCTTCTGTGTCTGTCCATCAAGTGTCGCTGAGAAGGCCGAGCCCCGCCTTGCGTGCCATTGCGTTATTGTCGGTGGGGCAGAGCAATCTCCAGGTCGTCGAGGGGGAAACAACTTTTACTCCCATCAACTTCTACCGAGCTGTAATAACCTACTGTGACAACTACTGTGACAAGCCAAACCAACAAAATGGCAGACGCAAGCTTCACGCCGCGCAACGTTCTCATCTTTGGCGCCACTGGCACGATTGGCAGCTTCATCACAAAGTCAATCGTCTCCGCGCGATCCGAGTTCAATCGCGTCGCTATATTCACAAAAGCTCCTGCTGCTAAAAGTACCAAGGAACAGTTTATTGAGGAGCTCAAGACCAAGAATGTTGAGATTATCATTGGAGATATCGCCAATGAAAGCGACATTGCAAACGCCTACAAAGGTACGCATACAACATCTTACACCAAGTGGAACAGTCTACCATCACTAACATACATATCTTTCGACTTTTTTAGGAATCGACACAGTAGTTGCTGCTCTTGGCCGTGGTGTCATTGATTCCCAGTTTCTCCTAATCAAACTCGCCGCAGCATCTGACTCGGTCAAATGGTATTTCCCTTCAGAATACGGAACAGATATCAAGTATGGACCGCAATCAGCCACCGAGAAGCCACACCAGCAAAAGCTCAAAGTGCGTGCCTATCTCGAAGGGGATACAGAAATCCAGAAAAGCGGACTCAAATACACATATGTCGTGACCGGGCCCTTTGCTGACGGATACCTGCGCTTACTGGGTTCTCCTGAAGCCGGTGGATGGGATGTCAAGACAAAGACTGCTTGGCTACTGGAGAAGAATAACAAAGTTAGTTTGACGACTATGAAAGAGTATGTGCACCTTCATTCCCTGAAAACTTGATCGGCTCAGTCTGGTTGTACTCTTTTTTACACTGAAACAGCACCGGAGACCTTGTGCTTGCCGCTTTGCGTCACCCGACTGCTTCTTTTAACAAAGCTCTCAAGGTCAACTCCTTCACCACAAGTCCAGCTGAAATACAGCAAGAATTTGAGCGCCAGACTGGAAGCTCATGGACGGTAAATGAGGCGTCCTTGGCTCAGGTTCGCAAGGCCGAAGAAGAAGCATGGGCAGCGAACCAACCATTTGCGACCGGAGTCACCCTTCGCCGCATATGGGCAGAGGGTGGCACTCTCTATGAGAAGCGAGACAACGATGTTATCGGAGAGCCGAAGCTGCAGACTTTGGTGGAGATTGTTTCTGACAATGTCAAGAGATCCGCATGAACGACAGACAATTTACGAAGGAATAGTATGTAAAAAAAACAATAACAAAATTAGTTTTGAATCTTTTAATATCAATAGATTTAGTGTTTGGTCATTCTGTAGTAAATTATACGGGTCGTATACAAGCATTCCCTTACCAGGCTGCTCCAAAGCAAAAACCTTTGACCACGCAAAACAGTGATCGAAGCATGAATGTAGGCAAATTAAAATAATATGAAAAACACACATGCAGTTCATCGTCAATTCATATATCAATAATGAACGTAATCAACCATCATGACGAAAATGGCCACGCAGTTGAGTAATTACCTGTTTAGGAAAGTACGTGAAAGATGCCTAATGTAGATAGAATGCTAGGGCTATCGCACTGTCAATATCGCCATTGGACTTCAAAATTAAATCCCTAGGCTATTAATGTATCAATTGATACATTTAGTCGCCGAATTTCAATACATGGCTCTACCCTACATATAGACACAATCAACCAACAACCATCTCCAAAATCTCAAGCACCTGGCTCTTCTCTTTCAACGGCACAGGATTAGTTTGGCACCACCTATCATGTAGACTGTTCTCTGCCAAAAGATCCAACTTTTCTCGACCAACCCCGACATCCTTGAGAGACCGCGGCATCCCCAACTCCCGAATGACAGCATCGAGAACGTCGCCTAAATCAGACGAAGCTGAGTTGATTTTGTGCTTCTTCAACACTTCACTAACAAGTGGATTCTCGATGAGAAACTTGTGAACACGAACCTGGCGTGCAACGTTGGCCCCTTGGGCGGCATTAAACTTGCAAACAGCAGGAAGCAGAATGCAGCTTGTTTCTCCGTGGCCGACTCCGAGGGGACCCAACTACATTCAACGTTCAATGACAAGTATGAAGAAACTCAATTCTGTTAGGATGCTCACCTGATGTCCGATCCCATGACTAGCCCCCAGCTCAACTTTTCCGCTGGTGCAAGCCGCCATAGCATCAACCGACCCTAATTGACACTCCAGGCGAGCAGCGTAATTCTTCCCGTCGTGTTTACAGTTCACTAGGCCCGGAACAAGCCTGCTCAAGGCATCCTCTGCTAGTTTGTCACTTTCCGGATAGGCAATATTGGAACAAAGGGTCTCGACACAGTGGTCAACAGCCCGGATGCCGGTGCTCAACCAGATAGAGTCTGGCGTTGTTGCAGTCAGTTCGGGATCAAGGACGATTAACCGTGGGCCCAAAAGCGGTTTCTGAAAGCTTTGTTTTCGGTGCGTTTGGTCGTTGGTGCCTCCAGCAAAGTTGGAGTACTCCCCGGCGGACAAACTAGTCGGGATGCTAATAATGGGCACTTTGGGTTCATTAATATTCTCTCGTTTAGTTGGTCCTTCAGATAATGTGCCGAGCTGCTCAAAGGTAGAAACATCATTGGCAAGCGCCTGTTTAAAAAAATTGAGTATTTCTCTCTCCAGAGTCGAAATCTTCGGGACTAACTTACAACAGCTACTATCTTCGCCCCGTCCGTCAAACTGCCCGCCCCAAGTGTCACGAGCAGATCAGCCTTCTTCTCATGGGCCTCATTGGTAATCTCGAGAACCTCGGACCACAGCGTGTGGCTTTTCATGCCAATGCGTACCCCGACAACTTTCTCGCCAAGCGCCGCTTTCAAGCGATCAAGCGCATCCGTATTCCGCGCCAGGGACCCCGAGCTGATGATGTATACCCTTGACGCTTTGAAAGTATGCTCAACATGACGATCTGTAGCCTCGGGGAAAGGAATGCCGTAGGAAATGCGAGGTTCCTCGCGGCCGGCGAAAGCTGGTCGAACAGTTTCCGGCATCTGGTTTGATTGATTGAATGATTCTTTCTGTTTCAACTCTGAAACTAGGGTTATGAGAGCTTGTAATTAGGATAATCAGATATGTGTTTCTTGATCCATGTTTTAAGTATTCGCTCCACTGTCACCCCACATAATAACTAGAGCACTGCGTCATGGGGCTTCAGTATCAATCACCACTACCCCATGTGGGGCTGTGAAACCACAATATAGGGTTCCAGTATCCAAACGAGGGCTGGGTTGGAATCAATTGACTTTGCTCATTAAGTGTTGACAATGATTGAAAATCTGAAGACCTTTGTATGTAAAAGTCGTCGTTTACCAACCTTTAAATGTTGTCCGCAGATATTATCCAAACTGGCCACGCTTCATCGAGAGCGGTTTACTGAACTAGTCTAAAAAAGCTAAACACATCCAATGCATCACATGAAATGAGTCAAAGGTATCTTCAATATTATACTAAAACCAAATCCGAAAGATGTAGCGTAATGATTATGTGCTCACAATAACTTTTTTTCTATATAATTACACACTGCTTCACTGTGCCCCCTTCGCGAGTAGGTTCAGCGCACTACCAGCCAGAATGAAACCACACTGGTCTTTGCTAAGAGTATGCTTGACAGGGATATTAAAGCTCTCTCCGGTCTTGTGCTTGGTCACCTTTAGGGTCACCTCTCCTGCACCACCGGATTTGAGCAAATCATGCAAACCAACGGCATCGACCCGGTCACAGGCCTCGATGCGATCGTAGTCTGTGCGGTCTGCAAAAGTAAGCGGCACCACACCTTGCTTCTTCAGGTTTGTCTCGTGGATGCGAGCAAAACTCTTGGCCACAATGATGCGTCCGCCGAGATAGCGAGGCTGCAGCGCGGCGTGCTCACGGGCACTGCCTTCTCCGTAATTGTCTTCGGCGACGACGAGCCATTCCGTCCCTTGTGATTTCCATTGCTCGGCCAGCTCAGGGATCGAGTATGTCTTGCCGGCCTCGTCGTAGGCGACATTGGTTTCATTTGTTGCGGCGTTTACTGCTCCAATAAGTGTGTTGGCGGATATGTTGGGAAGGTGGCCCTTGTATTTGAGCCATGGTCCAGCTGCTGAGATCGTATCTGTGGTGCACTGGCCCTTGACCTTGTAGAGAACTTTGAGACCGGTAAGATCCTGCGACGGAAATGGAGCGAACGGCTCCAGAATTGCCAATCGTTCTGATGTGGGCGAGACTACCACTTCGACTGATGGGTCGGGAACTGCTGCACTGGGCTGGAAAGCCGGGTTTCCTTCTTCAAATCCGGCGCTGGGCAAGCTGTGACCTTGAGGAGGTTGGAAGCGGAACGAACCGCCATCAGGAGTAGGCAGAGAATCCGTCATGGGGTTAAAAGTGGTACTTCCGGAATAGCTCATTGCAGTCACAATTTCCGGAGCAGCCAGAAAGTTCATCGTCTGTCGGTTGCCATCGTTACGGCCAGGAAAGTTGCGGTTGTAAGATGTGAGAATGGCGTTGTCCTCGCCCTTCTTAACTCCGTCGGTGCGCTTCCATTGACCGATACATGGCCCGCATGCATTAGCCAAAACGGTGGCCCCGGCAGAAGAAAATGTCGACAGCGTTTGGTCTCGTTCAAGCGTGGCACGAATTTGCTCGCTGCCGGGAGTGACGAAGAAGTCAGCCTTGGGCTTCAGGCCAGCTGCGGATGCTTGCTTAACCAAGTCCTCCGCCCTTGTCATGTCCTCGTATGAACTGTTCGTGCAGCTGCCAATCAAACCCGCTCCAAAGGTCTCTGGCCACTTCTCCGCCTTCACCTTATCAGCAAACGCAGACAGAGGCACGGAGAGATCTGGCGTGAAGGGGCCGTTGATGTGAGGTTCCAGGCTAGACAAATCGATTGTGATAACCTGGTCATATTCGGCGTGTGTATCGGCCTTGAGTAGGCTCTGAGGACCAGCAGCGGCAATTTCAGCAGCAGCAGCCGCTACAGCCGCCCGGTTCGTGGCTTCGAGGTATGGGACGTGATTAGGCGAGAACGGAAAAAGAGATGTGGTGGCACCAACTTCGGCACCCATGTTGCAAATCGTTGCCATACCCGTGCAGCTGAGAGTGTCCACACCGGGGCCATGGTACTCGATCACAAATCCAGTACCGCCGCGCACGGTGAGCTTGCCTGCCAGGTGCAAGATAATGTCCTTTGGAGAGGTCCATCCGTTAAGTTGACCTTCAAGGCGAACTCCAAGGATCTTGGGAGCTTTCAACTCCCAAGGAGCATCAACCAAGGCATCAACAGCATCAGCACCGCCTACACCAATGGCGATGGCACCAAGACCTCCGGCATTGGGAGTATGACTATCAGTGCCTAGCATCATCAAACCAGGGGCCGAATAGTTTTCCAATACATTCTGGTGAATGATACCGGCACCGGGAGGCCAGAACTCGATTCCATACCGCTTTGCCGCCGATTCGAGAAAGTCGAAAACTTCCTTGTTGCCTTGAATCGAGGCCGGAAGATCAGTATCAGCACCACGTTCGCCGACAATCATGTGGTCGCAGTGGATGCTAGCTGGGACCGCGGTCGAGGGCAGACCGCACGACATGAACTGGAGCAACGCCATTTGCGCGGAAGCATCTTGCATGGCAACTCGGTCCGGCTTGAGTTTCAAGTTTGCCTGTCCGCGAATATCTCGTCCATTGTTGGTGTTGGAAAGCAGCGACTCCTCGGCATTGTCGAGATGCGAATACAGAATCTTCTCGGCCAATGTGAGGGCGCGGTTCGGACTTAGTATACGTCGAACGTCTTCAAGGCCGCTGAGGATCTTGGTGTAGGGCGGCATACGAGAGCCAGGTGCAGCTGTAGCGAGACCGCGACGATACGCGAGCGATTGGGGCTGGAGGCATGACGCGACCTGCAAATATTGGCATATTAACCTTGGGAGAGAAAAAAAGAAGTCGCGATCACTCACCCTGCGAGTGGCTGTCGCCCTCTGCCAAACAACCTGCCTCACCATCGTCGATTCGATGGGGCAATTGAACAAAGGGGGCAACGACAAAAGCAGAAAAACTGCCTTGAACTCAAACCAAGAAACGATGATACTGTGCTACAATCAGCAATTGTATATCAGACGCACCTCCACTTTTGGTTTCTCTTGTTGGGAGAAAGAAGAATTTCCCCCGGCGCCGTCAACGCTGTTTGCTTTGATTAACGCGGGCCGCAATTGGCTCGCAGCCCGGAAAAAGAGTGGAGAACGCCGAGGTCGGAGCAACAGCCGACACTAGCTGTATTTGGTGTAGCTCACAACACAGTATATACTACGTAGCAGGTTGAATGAAGCAGGAACTGGTATGATATCATAACAGATATTATTATTGAAACGACAGTGCAGCTGCTAACGAGCCAATATTCGTACACGCAACTGGTCTTGGTTGGAGATACCAGCCAAGGAAACCGATTTTCCAAATAAACCGCCTGATTAGTTCTGTCACATGCGCTGAAGGAGAAAAAAATCCAAACTCTCATGAGTAACTGGAGTTGAACTGCAAATCGAGTCCGGTAACCAGGTGGCTGGAACTAATAATATCACGGCACTAGTAGTATATGATACAACCCCATATTTCAGTCTTCACGTTCTTCCTTATCTTCATCGACGGCCGCTCTCAGCTCATAGGCAAGTTCGTAGCACTCTGCCAAGAGTGAATTAACACTGCCTTGACCTTCTGGAAGATCGGTCCCTATGTAGAACTTCCCATCTACACGCATACTGTCGATGGAGTTTAACTTGAGCAATCGATGTTAGCAACAGAATACCGTGAATCTGGTGACTTCAAACACTTACTTTCATGCTATATGGATAAAGTTCTCGTGCATTTGACACACCACCAGAGTCCTTGACCTCTACCAAACAACGGCGTAGTGTTTGCAATTGATTGTAAATCGGCAAGAGAGCTTCTGATACAGGTTCCGAGGCAATAAGAAGTGCATAAATATAAGCGTAACTACGACGGATCAGGTACAGCAATGTCTATTGATTTGTAAGTAGATGTTTAAAAAAAAGAACAGGCGGGTTTGGTTAAATACTTACTCTCTGAGTGTGAAGCTCCGCAGTTTGGCCCGTAGAATCGATGAAATTCCCATTCACACGAGCTTCATCGATACGGTCAAGCTTACGCTGGAATTGGAAAAGATCTGTTTCACGAAGAGACCATGCTTGTGTCATGGAAAGTCTCTCCAGCTGATTCTTTATCTCAAGGAGACGCGAGTATTGCTCTTGGAATCGTTCCTCAACTTTTCCTTTCCTACAGCCCGGGGTAAGCCATTGTGAACAACTAACAAAACGGGTGGACCGCTTACCTCTCAAGCACGAGTTCTGTCCACCTCCAGCATCTATCCCAGAGAGGTTTGACAACTTCCTGTCCACTCAACACTTGTCCATCGGATCCGACAAAATTTCCATCTTTGGTGTGGCTCTGTATCTCTTTCAGGCGCTCCTGCAAATCCAGCACTTCCGAAGCAGAAAACTTGGAACGAGTGTTGACCGCGGACGTGGATCGAAGGATCGACACTAAAGTTTCATGTAAAGGTGCAAGTTCGGTGGCAAGAGGTTTGAGGCCATTGTAGAGAGTATCCAGAGATATGTGGCATTGCTGAAGTCGACTCTCTAGGAGGGTGAGGAGATGTGGAGAGTGTATATCTTTGCCGCGTTCTATAGCTTCTTGCATGCTATCAAGTGTTTTTGATATGGATTCAAGGTCTTTGGCGCTATAAAAGCCGGCTTCTTCGAGGTGGTCAAGCAAGCGCTGAAAGCCATGTCAGCACCATGATCGATCGACGACAGACAATTTAATTACCTGGATTGTTGTTGCTAGTGAATACCTAGAGGCCACAAGGAAACACCGTTAGCTGTCTGGTATCTTTATTCAGTGTATTGCGAACAAGACTTACGTTGCGGGAGCCTCGTTGTTTCGGCCGACTGTGAGGAAGAGGAGAGAAATGAGCTGGAAGCAATCATCGAGCACATAGTCCACTAGAAGCAACAAGAAAACAACCATTAGCTCAGGTCCCTTTCTGGATACACAATCTCATGACGCAAAAGCCCACTCAGTGCTAACATCGGTTGTATATCAATCGCCCATCTCTATCCTTGCGGATTGAATTAAGAGTTTCCACCTCGCCAATCACCTCTTCGTACAAAGGCAACACATCGCGAGACTTGATGTACGACGACTTGTCCTGCTTCAGCAAAAGAAGTGCGTCACGGGTTCGGAGGAGCTTTTCAAGGATCGGCTGCTCTCGCGGATCGAGAGGAACGGGTACGGCGGGTGATTCCATGGCGGAACGATGGTGCTGCAGCGACTCTGTGCATGCAGGTCTCGTCGGAGATGCGGATGTAGAAATATGCAGGAATTAGTACAGCAGCGATCAGTAGCGACAAAACTAGGCGAGGCCTGATAGCAATAAAGCTGCTTGGTGGTTGATGGAGGGGAGATTGTCCAGAGTGGGGTTGGTCCGCAGTAAAGTTCAACCAGGCAGGTGGAGAGCAGTCCAGAGCCGGTATCATACAATATCACGCCTGCTCGTTTGCGGGCTTTCTGGCTAGAAGAACAGCCCATCGCCCCGGTATTATTATAGGCTTGACGAAAGAGAAGTGATGCCGGATTTCCACTAGCCCTGTCTACATGTACTCTTTCTTCACCTTCGCGGAATTACTACAAGTATGCGATAGTTATCTCCTACGCCAAGTCTCAGATACGTCAGAGAAAAGCGGCCATGATTTTTTTTAAGTGCACAAGCCACTCTGTGATCTAGAATCTGCCAAAATCACCGTACATTTACTAGGAGAACGAATCGACAGCATAAATACGCACCTCTAATAATCATGAATGCAGCGAATTTATCAGAAGCGGTTTAGCGCGGATAACAAAATTGTCTAACTATAATAAGACTAGCGCGGGGCTCTGAGCTGAGTCACAGTCTCTTCTCGGCTAGCCCAATCAGGTCAAGCCCGGCAGAAGCGAGGGCTTTTGCGCGGCACACACTTGGCGTTTGGATCTCCGGCTCGGGCTAGCATCATCTCTGTCTTGCTTCTCTCTTTACTTCGTCAGTCCATTCCCCGGCAATTCTCGAGACAACATCAATCTCGTCCACCAAAACGACCACCATGTCTACCGCCGAGCTTGCTACTTCCTACGCGGCCCTCATCCTCGCCGACGACGGCGTTGAGATCACCGTACGTCGAACAATCCATGTCCCTCCCCCCGAAATACTGCAAAAGAAATATGGAAATCAGTTGTGGAGGGCTCCAACACATGAAGTTTCGGACGAGAAGCCTACATGGCGATCGTGAAACAAGAATCGGATTCGTTTTTGTTTAATATGTGAAAATTGGACAAGTGCGCTAACATGATATCTTTTTCGTTGATCAACAGGCCGACAAGCTCAACACTCTCATCAAGGCCGCCAACGTCCCTGATGTTGAGCCTATCTGGGCCCAGCTCTTCGCCAAGGCTCTCGATGGCAAGGATGTCAAGGACCTCTTGACCAACGTCGGCTCCGGGGGTGGTGCCGCCGCTGCCCCCGCCGCCGGTGGTGCTGCCGCTGGTGGTGAGGCTGCTGCTGAGGAGAAGAAGGAGGAGAAGGTTGAGGGTATGGAATATCACTTACTCGAACACACTCCTCGATGAACAAGAATTATAAGCTAACATCTACTTCTCTACCTACAGAAGCTGAAGAGTCCGACGAGGACATGGGTTTCGGTCTTTTCGACTAAGCGGTTTAAAAATTCACAAAAAACTGTTTCACCTGTGTTGGTCGCTTTCTGCAAAAAAAATTTTATACCTCAACTTTTTTTTTTCCTCTTCCAACCTTCCTACCTCTATCCTCCTCTCTCGTCCTATGTACTCGATAATCTTTGCACACGAATCTCATTGCAGAATCGGAGATATTAGAGAGCATGCTTCGATTCATGAATTGCATGATGGCGCGACACTTGTTTTCTGCTCTGTTAAAGCTTTGCTTGTTGACACATGGTGGTCATTTATGGTGGAAACGGCAAACATGAATTCAAAAAATATTTAAAAAAAAATCTTTCAAAACTGGATATTCTGCTTTTCTTTTGGGAGGCTCGGTGCACTTGACGGTATGGACTATGCAATAGTGAAAGTATAGCTTGAGTGCTGTTCTGGTGTATGCGGGTGTGGATTTCAGTTTTGGGGAGACGTGCTATGATGAACAGATAGGCCATGAAATTTATGGTTCTTGTCTATGATGTCAACAGGTCTGCGCCGTCTTAATGGTATTCATACTTTAGATCTTAACTCGTAAGTACAGTAATCGTAGTATTTGAGAGACTAGAAAGAACGACATCTCAAGTGCTGCAAGCAAGGTACACAGATGCCATCAGAACGCCAGCAAGCCACTAGAACTCCTGCTCAAAAACAAAACAGCTTGAAACCACGTAGAGTTTTCTTTCTTCCCTTCCGATCCGAGAAAGCGCGCCGGCGGCTAATCATATACATGCTATATATACACCATCGTCCTGTTTTCAATTCAAAGGACACATAAAACCACATCAGCTCATTTGGTAAGATTGATCGTAAACTCCTAGTCCAATGCTGGTCGAGCGTAGATACGAAACTGGACGAAAATGGCGACGTCTTCGACCATTGTACCCAACGAGCCAATCAACCACGGAAGGTTGGTCAAGAAGTAGTCCTTTTTTGTTGAGTGGGCGAGGATCTAAGATAATATTAGTTGGCTATAAGGCCAAGAATCTGAGTAACGAGAATGACGTACCCCAACTCCGTAAGAGAGATTTCCCAATAAAGAAAGGATGAAGAACAACAAGGAAAGACCTATGATGGGTAGTGTCAGCGATATACTCTCTAGACCACAACAAATTCGACCTTTTTTCTTACCTTCGCAAGACTTTTCATTGTAATTCTTGTAGATCTGGGGTAGACGGGCTCTGTAACCAGTTTTATTAGCAATGGTGTCGTCAATTCCAAGAAGGAATACATACCCTAGGTAGCACACTGCGCTAAAGTACCCCAGAACCTGTGCACCAGGCGCTATTTGAGTGCTTCCGCCATCTTGCTGCGGCGTAGGTTTCCAAAGACCAGACTGCCACGCGATCGCCCAACCTCCAGCCCCGACAACAAAAATCCCGAGCACGCTGAGACCATTTTTAATCCAAACTCTGGCCCCAGAATCGCCTTCCTCCACGATTTTAGCAAGTGTATCCTCAGGCGCGTTACCGCCACGCTGGTTCCCTCGCATAGAAGCCGAAGATCTCCGTCTTCCCGAACCGGGAATGCTCAGCTCATCACTGAATCTTCTGCCAAGGAGAGGTGTAGTAGGAGTCGGGGTCTCGATCGATGATTGGTGGCTACTCCGACGTTGTGCACGACGAGTATTGCGAATGTGATAGTAGATACATTGGGTAATTAGCACGCCATCGGCGATGCAGAAGTAGACAGCAATGGCTACAACCACCGGGACTAGTTGGGCCCAAAGTCCGCCGGCCAGGTTTGCGACATCTCCCACAAACCAGACAATGAGAAAGGCCATTGACAAGCCCTCGGCGCTCCCATATCGATAGTTCTCGATAAGCTGAGGTACCTATCACCAGTACGTACAGTGAGCTATCGGTCTTGACGAGAAAATACGGTTTCTTTGCACCTTCTTCACCACGGAGAGAGAAATCGAGAGAATAGCATACCAGAAGAAAAATCCAACATGTCAACGACACAGAGCCAAATATGCCCGAAGCGGCTTCGCGGGGCGTGAGCGGTACATATTGCGACGACGTCGCTTCTCCATAAAGTAGGGATGAAGCCATAGTCTCTCCTTGTCGCGAACAGCACTGGACAACACTCTCTACCGTTGAAGTACAACGGCAAAAGAGGCGAATCACGTAATTCGATGAGGAACAACAGGCGCAGAGGTCTTTTCCCTTACGCGATCGCAGCAATGTGCAAGAGGGATGGCTTACAGCATGAGCAAGAAATGCGAAACGAAACAGAAGAGACTGTATCATTGCGGGGCGCGGAAAAAGTCTACGATGACATCCATCAAAAGCAACAACCCTGATTGGTCCCATACGGGGGTATAGTTCCCCACCAGCGCTCCGCCCCGTCGGCTCTCGCCGGACAGCGCCAAGTCTGCTCGCTGCATATATACTGCACGCATGCAACCTTATTGAAAATTGGAGAATCAAATTGCTGCGCCATGTGTAACGTATAGTCCAGCCCATGCTTAGTCACTACTATTACATTGTTATCTGTGTCTCTCTGGTATAATACACGTTCATCTTCTCCGTTTCTAATCTTAGGTTCAAGCGGATTCCGGATCTTCCTCAAATTCTAGCAGCATTTCTTGCAGTAGTGCCACTGCCATATCACCAATAGAGCTCCGGATTGGGCCCTGAAGTAACTCCTGTCGATCTGATGGAGGGTTGACGTCCATTAAGCCTTCAACGTATGACATTATTGGGTCGTCTTCATCCATGCCAGACCAATTGCCGCGGTCTACTCCGTATTGACGGAGAAAGCTTTGCAAAGGGGGCATGCCGGGACCAAGCAACCACATCCGAAGCTCTTCCTGATTATCTCCGGAGGGAGGATAGTGGTTGTTGTTGGCCTCGGGGTCTTCAAAGGGTTCAATTTGTACATTGAACTCTTCGTTGCCCATATCTCCGGCCGGTAGATCGGTCCCTTCCATGTTCATGCGCCCAAGGAATTCCCTCAACCATTGAGGACGAGCTCCTTCGGGTATTCGTGACAGGTAAGATGGCGTTGGATCGGCCTGCTGACGGAAAGCCTCGGAATCGTACGGAGGCAGAGGGTCGGAAGCAGAGATTCTCCCTGATGTGTAACGCGGGGGTAAATGAGTCGTGACTTTGGGTATATCAGAGAGGACAACGTGGCGAGCAATATCAAGTGTGATTTCTGGCGGTTCAACAAGCTCATCGCCATCAGGCAGAGTGTCTGCAATCTCGACAATAAGCGAAACAACTTCGGGTGTGTTCCAAATATCTTTGGCACGGGATATGTAAAGCTCAGTAAGCAGCTCATGAGACTGCGCTGGAGGAATTTTGCCCCAAATTCTTTTTGGAATGGGCTGGATATCTAACTCCTGGGCCAGACGGCTAAAGAACCATGGATAGTGTGACATTGCCAAACGAAGCTGTTGACGAGCGTCCTTTTGTCTGTTCAGTCGCAAGTACGCCAATGACAACGAGCACTGTATATTCGGCAAATCTTTCCACTGTTCACTGAAAATTGTCTCCGTGCAAAGTGAGATGAAGTGTTCGTATTGTCGGCCGCGCAGAGCAAGCTGATCAATCAACAACCTCATGCAGTAAGGGTCTGTAGTATCCAGGCTTAGGAGCAGCTTTGCCCATTCATAAGCCGTCCTCCACGTTCCCTTCATACCCAGATTCAATATGTACCTCCATCCAACGAGCCACAGCTCCCGATTCTCACCAAGTGAGAAATCAAGGTTTGCCTTTCCTTTTTGCAGTTGACTTGCAAAAGAAGAGTGCGCTGATCGTCCGATATTGAATAAAGCTCGTTCAAGAAGATCTGCTGACACGGCATGATCGCCCTGGTGTTTGGCTATGTCTGATACTTGAAGCAGTGTCGATATGTGGTATGCTAATGAAAGCAATTAGAATTAGCTCACTTGAAGATGGTATTTGGGGAAGTCGACTCAACTTACGATTGTATTGCAGCAGTTGAATTAGTCTCTGAGGATCCATAGATTCCACACACAGGTCGAATTGCATCTGGACATCTTGGTACGCCTGGTTGCGTAAGAGTCGATACAAATGATTGCCACTGGGTAATTTTTCAGAGAGCTCCATGCCCAAACCCCCACTTGTCGCTCGAGGCCATTCGTCTTTGCCTTGCATGAGCACATTTTTTCTAAGAGCAACTCCAGCAAGGCTTTGCCCTCTGCTTGCAGGACTGTAGCGACCGCTCAATGCGCGGCCCAAGTCAATCGCCTCCCGTTGTCTTTCTCTTCGACGTCCAGGACCAGTATTCTCCTCGCTTTCAAATGACTCGAGAACAACATTTCCAAAAAGTTTTCGCATTTCATTGATCGCATTGAGTGACTTTGGGTCTATAGAAAGAAGCTCTTCGGGCGTTTTGGCGAACCTACGGTCCACTGTGGCCGTGGCAGCTGTAATAGGCTCGATCAAAGTGGCATCGCCCTTCGTAGACAGCTCTTTTAACGCTCTATCAATATCATCAAGTTCCTCAACATTGGCTGTATCTCCCTTAGTAGATGGCTTTTGTGCCGCTGGCTTCTTTTTCTTCTTTTTCTTCTTCTTCTTTGACGTCTCGGTTGGGATTGCGGGGGAAACGGCAGCGGGCGAGGGTTCAAAATCTACCTGCTGTTCGTTATCTGAAAGCTCCTCCTCTTCATCTTCATCAAATGCGTTCAGCAGATCAAACGCGTTCTTCTTAGGTTTCGGGGCTGCAACAGTTGCTTGTTCCTCTTCACTGGAACCATCCTGTTCGTCCTGAGCCAGGTGAGCCACTGATTCGCGCTGCTTTTGCAGCCTCCTCAAGGCCCTAGATGACATCTTGGCTCACACGGCAACATGGGCGAGGCCACGCAAGGGTGCGTCGAAGCTGACTATCGTGCGTTTTGTGCGATGGCGGGCAATGGCGGGCAATGGCGGGGTATTAAATTGGTGACTGGAAACCAGAAAAGGCCATATCAGCTCCAGCCACGGGATTCTGCCACTTAGAGCTGACTGATCCTTCGAGAGCTCCCCTTAGCAGAGCTTTGTGTGTGAATGAATAATGAATCAACTTTTGTTTCTAAGAAATCATCTTCAAATGGCAGTGACGACATACAACCAATCACCGTGAGCCTCGGAGGTACTCGCAATCACGTGCCGCCCAGCTTAAGATTGCCGTATCTGGGAAAGGTCGTGATCTGATCTCTCTCAAGCACGGCAACACTCATGATCAGGTCGGTTTTATTGCCTGGGCATCTCCACATTTGAGTATCGTGGAAGCCTTTGCTTTGACTGAGCAAAGCATCCCCATTCCTTTTCAATGCGTCGCGCTGCTGTTCAGGCCTTCCGTACTGCCCGCTGTGCTTCGGTATGGAAAGTCGGTGGTAGAAGAGCCATTCGCGCCCACTTCTCCACGGGACAGGCTCTCGCTCTGCGGCCGTCCTTCAGCAAACGCCATAATTCGTTCATTCCGGCTTCTCTGCATTCGTCCATGCACGTCCGAAACTTCTCGCTTGCCTTTATCTCGACTCTGGTCGCGTCTGGGGCGTGGTACGCATACAAAGGCACTCAGCAATCGTCAATCCTTAACGGCACAGTCGCCTCAACTGCCAACTTCCAATCGCGAGGAATAGCCGACGTACCATCTGGAACCGCAGGGCTAGCCTCTGAGGCCTCTGAAACCTCTGGTCGCCGCGCTTTACTGGTTGAGAATGATCAGTTTTACACTGCAGCACTATCCGGTGATCAACCTCTTCAGAAACAGACCGACGACTCAGATCGACGAGTGTTAGAGATGTTGACTCCCGAACAAGTCACTCAAAAACTGCGAAAGAATGAGGAGTCTTACCTAGTTGGGCGCGGCCAGGGTGTGGTTCGATACGACCTGGTGCAAGTCCCAAGCAACTCGCCTATCGAAGATGACCACGCTGAGAAGATCGTCGAGGTACCTCAGACCCTCTCGGGCACGCCAGATGGAACAAATAGCGACTGGATGTTCTGGGGTGTCTTTGACGGGCATTCGTATGTACTTCTCCTCTCTCTCAGACCATCACACTACTAACATTATCTCTTATCAAGTGGCTGGACAACGTCTGCCAAGTTACGCAATGTTTTGATTTCATACGTCGCTCGAGAGCTTAATACCACCTACAAAGCTGCCGCCACAGATCCTTCTATCAAAATGCCTACACCAGAGGCCATCGATACAGCAATCAAACGCGGATTTGTTCGCCTGGATCATGATATTGTATATGACAGTGTGGACAAGGTCATGAAGGCCAACTCCCGCCGGACTGCCGCCGAAACATTGGCACCTGCCTTGTCAGGATCTTGTGCTTTGCTTGCTTTCTACGACTCTAGCTCCCAGGACTTGCGCATTGCTTGTGCTGGAGATTCTCGGGCCGTTCTAGGTAGGAGAGGTCCAACTGGCAAGTGGGTTGCGACAGCGCTCTCTGAGGATCAGACTGGAGGTACGCCTTCTGAAATTAGACGGCTTCAACAAGAACATCCCGGCGAACCCCATGTCGTACGAAACGGGAGGATTCTTGGTCAACTAGAACCCAGCCGCTCCTTCGGTGATGCTTTCTACAAATGGACCAGGGAAACGCAAGATAAGATCAAGAGCCGTTTCTTCGGACGCACACCTCATCCGATGCTCAAGACCCCGCCTTATGTGACTGCCGAACCCATCATCACGAAAACGAAAATCGACCCTAAACAAGGTGACTTTGTTGTCTTGGCCACTGATGGTCTGTGGGAAATGCTGAGCAACGAGGAGGTGGTTGGTCTTGTCGGCCAGTGGATTGAGAATCAAAAGTCTGGAGCTACCGAGGGAAACCGTGCCTGGTTACAGAGTTGGTTTTCATCGCAGTCGAAGCAGCTGCCTGTCGAAAAAGGTGGTGAAAAGACGGGCGAGGGTCAACGAGTACCAATCCGCCAGCAACAGTACGATATTCCAGGAGCAGCGCAACGATTCGTTGTCGAAGATAAGAATGCCGCTACGCATCTGGTGCGAAACGCTATGGGAGGAAAGGATAAGGATATGGTTTCTGCTCTTTTGACGTTACCTAGTCCTTACTCCAGACGATACCGGTATACTTCCATTCTAATCTCAATATAATTCCAACCTATGCTAATTGAATTTACAGTGACGATATCACAGTCGAAGTCATTTTCTTCGGCGAGAGCACCGATGACCGCAGTGTTTCTGTCAACAAGGAAGCCAGCGCCGTGGCAGAGCCTGTCCATTCAAAACTATGACATGGCATCACCTAGCCAATGTTATATTGTATTTTTTTTCCTTCTCTCTTTTTCAATTTGTGTCTATGAAGGTACACAAGTAAATTTTTCTTCGCGTCGTTGTGGCATGCAGGATTATTGACTCCAAGACTTCCAAGGCGTTTTCCGAAGGGGTTTTTGTTTTATTATCATTTCTAGATACACAAATTCTCGTTGCAATTTTCCTATTGTACATTTTTCATTGTGCTTTTGTACACGAAATCAAGCTTTGCAGCTTTATATCGACATTTGAGAACCACGTAGTAGCCACCAAAGATACAATGATAGATTGGTGATGAGTGACGGCACAAGACCAAAATTCCCAGGCGATAGCCTAGGTAGGTATTTCAAATGCTATCTAACGCCTGATATTGCCATAACGCTCACACAATGATCTGACAATTGGATCAGGTCAGGTCATAGAGTTCTCCGCCGGCGGTAAGCCACGAAATCTCCAAGTCCGAACTGATATACACCTATTTGCACATGACCGGCATGTGTATGGTGCACGCCCATCAAGATGACGGGGCTTTGTAAAAAAATAATGGTATTATTTCGAAATAGAATGAAAAATCATAAAAGCAGCACAATGCTGTGTTGCAAGGAGTAGGTAAATCACGGCAAGAGAGATTTCTTTGGCGGAGGCTTCTCTCCAGGCTTCAGTACGCGAACGTATTTTTTGGCCCAAGGTTGAAGGGGCTTTTTCGCAAACATGACTTTTTCGAGGAATAATGACTGGAGTGTAGCAGTATTGGTGCTAGCAATCCAGTAGAGCATCATCCCGGCAGGCATGCCTGTGACGTAGGCTGTAAAAGCGATGTAAACGCCAATCGACGAGACGAGGCTCTTTGAGACCTTGGACGCCAAAAAAATGAGCATTTTTCGATCTGAATAGTCCGAGACCTCGGCGAGAGTCTTGGTCTTCCAACCGCTTCTCACGTTGAACATGATCGAAAGGCCAAGAAAGAGGGGTAGAGATCCAGTTGGATCGCCGGCAAGAAGATCGGAGAACCAAAGAAAGCCCTCGTTAGCCAAAGTTGGTTCCACGCCAGGTAGAACAGGATCTCTGCTATCACCAGTCGATACTGGGAGAAAGTACCGAAAAAGCCCGGCGTTAACACCACATATCGCCCGTACAGCCTCCATAAAAGACAGCCAGACCGGAATTTGAAGAAACGGAAATAACATTGCATAATTGGAGATATCCCAGCGCTTGTGTAATTCCAACCTTCTCCTCTTCAAGACATTTCGTATTTCTTTTTCTTGCTGGCCAGACTGCATTAAAGTCCTATTGATCAAGTTTCTCTCTTGAAGTACGTTGTCAAAGTATGTTTTATAGGATGTGAGAAGCGGGCTCAGGTCTGCTTTCCGTCTAGCGTGTATACGCGCTGAAAATTGTAAAGGGGTGGCGACGAGCAATCGAACCATCACGGCCGTCAAAGGGATTGAGAGGCCCCATGGCAAGCCTGTTAGAGAGTGGATGCCCTGGAGAACGCCAGTAGAGAAGAGAAGGGCTTCCGTGACAATGGGCGACGGTCGTGGTCGTGTGGCATGGAAATTTCGAACCAGGCACCGGGGCGTGCTGGATCCGGGGATGGCTCGAACATGAGACGGTCGAAGCAGGGGTCTCATAACGGTTGATCTGAAGCTTTAAGCAGGAGAGGAGAGAAAAAGAACACCAATGGGTAGGGAATCAAGCCACAGCCTTCAAGGTCATTGCAGGCGAAAGTGCAAATGAGGCGCTGCGATAGTCAAGGCGAATGGCCGCTAAATTCCCGATTAAACAAGGCGCTGGAGGTAGTTGTTAATGTTAGTGAAATCAAGCATTGACATTGTTGAAGCAATCGTGCGGAGGAGCTAGTCTGAGCTTGGCTTGTTTGTCACTTTTGGCTGCGGCCCTCTCACGTGCCCCGCCGATAAGCCACAGGAAGGGGCCATGTGTCCTGGGAGAACAGTTCAATATAGCTCCTCTATCACGACGCTGAAAATCACGAGTCTTTGTCAGAGGGGAGGAGTATCAGCTTCCTGGCAAGTCGTGGCCAGAGCCCGCTCCCTTCAGCCATCTGGATCCTGCGACTTCAGGATGGACTAGAGGTCTACTATCAGGACAATACACCCGTTGATTATCTGGCATTGCGCCTTGGGGCAACATGGCGTTGACTGCGGCTTCCGTTACGCTTCTTATTTTGTCCGCGACACTTCTGTTGGTCCCGACGCTGACCGGCTATATATTGAGTGCAGCTCTCCGTAGTGCTGGCTGGTACCTCAAGAACAAGACCAACGGCCGGCGAGAAGTGGTCCTCTCGCGCGTGCGCATTGAAGAAGAAGATTATCGATCTAGACACCCAGCTTCGACGGCGGGACCAGAAGATGAAGACTGGGAAAAGGTAGACTCGACACCAGGGGTGGCCAAGAACGGAGAACCGTTGGGTGAAGACTGGGAAGGGATCATAGGTTTCTTCCATCCTTTCTGGTAAAGGACCCAAACACCTCTATCAGTGCTACGTTGCTGACTATAATTATAGCAATGCTGGAGGTGGTGGAGAGCGTGTACTTTGGGCTGCTGTGAAAGCAACCCAGGAGCGATGGCCCAAGGTTGGTGTTTTCGTTGAGGGTTCGCGCTACTTTGGATTCTAACGTTGATACAGGCCACATGTGTTATATACACTGGTGACCATGAAGTCACCAAGACTGCCATGGTGGAAAGGGTTCAGGTTAGTAGTTTCCCGGAATGACTGCATAAGCACAAACTGATAAACGGGAATGTCTCAGACCCGATTCAATATCCGTCTCCATGCGCCGACGGTGGTATTATTATATCTTTCCACACGGAAATACGTTCTCAGCAGCATGTACCCGCATATGACACTTCTTGGACAGTCGCTCGGGTCTTTGATTGTGGCGGTGGATGCATTTAATCTTCTCGTTCCTGACATCTACGTCGACACAATGGGCTATGCATTCACCATTGCACTATCTAAATATCTATTTCCATCGGTCCCGACGGGAGCATATGTGCACTATCCTACCATTTCCACTGACATGTTGGAGTCTCTTGATGACGGAACCGGGGTCAAGGGACTAAACTCTGGAGCCGGTGCTGGATGGAAAGGTGTCGCAAAGAAAAGGTACTGGCGGTTATTCGCTAGGCTGTACGGCTGGATTGGCAGCAAGGTCGATGTGGTCATGACCAACTCGTCATGGACCTCGGCCCATATTGATTCCCTTTGGGGGCCTTCACGGAAAAACCTAGAGCACGAAAAGGCCACAGTCGTGTTCCCGCCAACCGCTGTCTCCGAGTTACAATCTGCTATCGAAGTAAACAGCACAACAGAGTCAACTCGAGAGCCAAGCATTCTCTACATTGCACAATTTCGGCCGGAGAAGAACCACTCCTTAGTGCTCCGTGCATTCGCTCAGTTTCTCAACAAGAGACGCAAGGACCCTGCAAACGCATCGCTACCAACCCCCAAGCTCATTCTCATTGGGTCCGTCAGACATTCCAGCCCTGACGAGACACACATCTACAACCTGCGCCTCCTGGCACATGAATTGCACATCCGAGAACAAACCGAGTTCATATGCGACGCCAGCTGGCCGACAATTCTCTCACACTTGGGCACGTCTTCCATTGGCACCAACGCCATGTGGAACGAGCATTTCGGCATTGGCGTAGTTGAGTACCAGGCCGCCGGACTGATCAGCGTAGTTCATGACTCGGGCGGCCCGCGCGAAGACATCGTGATCGACATGGGCGACGGCGCAACGGGCTTCCGCGCCACGACCGAAGACGAATTCGCCGCCGCCTTCGAGGCTGCCCTGGCTCTTCCCAAAGACGAAAAAGTCGCCATGCGTCTACGTGCGCAAAAATCTGCGTTGCGTTTTACAGAGGAAGAGTTTGGACGCAAATGGATCATTGCGCTTGAGAAGTTGGTTTCTCAGCAACGCCGACTTGCGAAGTCGACAAAGACGTAAGAACTTTTCTTTTTGCTCTCGTGTTGAAATAGATAGTATTTATCAAATTCAAGTGTTGTTAAGTGTATTTATATCCTTTTGCTTAGGTTTTTTGGTTTGTGTGGACTTATCCTTTTTCTTTTTTTTTAATTCCCATCCCTGCGTTTAGAATTCTTGTATAGACGAATAATATCGAGTTTCTTGAGGAATGTCTTTGATATTAATGATTTCCGATGCACTTAAAGAGATACCACACTCGACAGTATACCTGTTGTATAGGCGGCCTTTGAACTAGTCTATTCGATAAAGATCTTGATTTGATGCATTGCTTTCAGGACAACTTGTGGATATCAAAACTTCAAAATCCATTTCAGTCTATAAGAAAAAGCTGGATCAATGGACACATCCCTCTCGTTAGTGTATACAAACAACAAACAACAATCTATTCAGAGTTTGGAAGAAAAAGAGAGAAAATAAATTCAACAATCCATTTTAAAAACCAAGAAAGAAAAAAAAACATCAATCCCCGGGTATAATCATGAGGGGGTAATTGTTGTAAAACAACCAAGCAAATATAACAAAAAAATTCAGTTTCATCACAGATCATGCAAAGCCGTGAGTGAGTAGGAGGTTCCTTGCTCACACATATGAGAGTACCCAGTGTACCCTTTCAAATCCGTGTAAACAAAAAAAGACAGATAAAACAATCAGATCCTGTTGAACTTATCAAGTGTTCAATCTCATTTTCCCAAGCCGTACCAGACACGCCATTCCGTTCTATAAAATTCCAAATCAAGGAAGAAAAAGAAAAAAAAGCATTAAAAAGCACGAAGCGAAAAAAAAAAAAATTCTACTACTAAATCGGTGGATTATTGACCCCACTCCTGGCCAGTAAAATTGGGGTTTGCAGGGTTCATGCCAAAGTTCTGGGCTCCAGGATTACTCATGCCGTACATGGGCCCGGCAGCATTGTAGTTGCCGCCGAGATCATCATCGTCGAATCCGAATTCTCCGCCTGAACTGGCATCGAAACTGCTCCGGCCACTTATATCGTTGGGGTCCTCTCCCGTTGTTGCAATTTGATCCCATTGCAAGGTCTGCAAAGCCGGATATTGAGCGAGCAATGCTGCAGGAAGCGTGAAGCCGCCGCCGGGCTGATTGTCCAGACCGGGAATCATCATGGGCTGCTGCACTGCTTGTAGGTGTCCAGCTTGCTGATGTTGCTGCTGCTCCATCATGTTTCTATTCCTCTCGTCTGCTTCTTCGTCTAGTAGTGGTTTGATACAAATTCGACCAGCCTCGGACCGGAAATGACGGCCCAAAGCGTCTGCACGGGCAAAACGCCGCCCACAGCCCCATTGGCCGCCGCGAGACAGTTCACCACGGCAGACGAATTTCTTCTCGCCAGAATGTAGACCTTCGTGTCTCTTCCGGTCGTGCTGTCGCGCAAAGGCTTTCCCACATACCGTACAAACGAATGGCCGCTCATCCGTGTGGGTTCGTAGATGGGAGCGCAAGTTATACGCACGAGTAAATCTTTTAGGACAGAGATTGCACTGAAATGTGGCTGGGTGTTTCTGTGTCCGCTTTGACTCGTTCGGTGACGCTCCGGATCGCTGAGGATCAGCCAAATCAAGGATATAATTCCGGCTTTCAATAGACGAAGTCGATAGTCTGCGACCGTTGCCTTTGGATGATGGCGATGCATCCCGGGACGCAGGGTTACTCCGCGACCCACCACCAATGGAGTCGAACGGTGATAAGGAACGTGGAGCTGAGCCTACCGTCGGGTCCATACTACTGGTGGACGAAACAGACGAAGAGTGTGGACGATTGACTGCAGGAGGACGACCGAAGGGATCCGACTTACTTCTTCCACGAGATCCTTGTTTATATAGATCAGCAAGGGCTATCACAATAATATGTTAAAAAAACTTACGAGACGGTGGCGAGAGTCCATCAAAATCAGCGTCGTTTCCGGGTCCAAAACTGGGCATTCTAGAAGGAGGAGCAAATTCCACATTAATAGCCGGTGGCGGCGCCATGTTGCTCAGCTGGGAATCCGAAACGTGCAGATCTGGTGCCTGCATGAGACCTTCATTGGAACCTTGGTAGAAATCATTGGGCATAGCGGGAAACTGAATAGTGTTTTGCTGGCTAGCAAGATACAGTGTATCATTGCCGATCTCCTGCGAAGAAAGCTGTGGTGAGACGTAGGGACTATGACCAGGACTCAGCCCTTGTTGTTGCTGTTGCTGCTGCTGTTGCTGCTGCTGTTGCTCCGACAGTGTAAACGCTTCAATTCCTAGGGCATTTTCGTATAGAACCGGGTCATTTTGAGCTACCAGTGAAGGAGACGTGCCGTCAACGGTCTCAAAGGATTCCTGATGGCCGGTATAAGGAGAATGGTGGGAGACCGAAGAGACATCCGAATGCTCGGACGGGGCACGACGATGACCTTGAAAAGCGGGGTTTCCCAACATTCCCTGCCAATCCGTCTGAGGTTGGTTCGTCATAAAGGCGGCGCTGACTGGATCCAATGAAGTATGACGAGAATGTTGCGGTGAATAAAACGAAGGGGGAGATGTGTGGCTATTGCCGGGCGAAGAGTGGTGCTCAGGAGCTAGTAAGTGAGGAGATCCCATCTGGCCCGTGATGTCTCCTGTATTCATCAATTGGTTTCCCTGTTGAGACTGTTGCGATTGCAGCAGAGTAGGGTCGTAGTTGGTGGGCACCCCGGTAGCGTCTGTCGGGTACTGCGTAAAGTCGAAATCGGTCGGGTTCGAGTGCAACAAATTCGAAAAATTCTCATCTTGTTGACCCGAGGACTGTTCGAGCTGGTTACTGAAACTGGCAGCAAATGAAGGCGGATACTGTTGGGTTTGCGCAAAGGCATTGTCAGAGTGGGGGGATGGATGTTGTTGTGCGGTCAGATAGGACTGGTTTACAGTATAGGCATCGGCGCCGCCGGTCGAATCTGGCATTGCGGTTGTGTATGAAACGTCCGAGAAAGTGCCAGCTGTGGATGACATGGTAGCAGGGTCGAGCGACAGGCCTGAAGTCGAAGAGATGCCAGCTGCGTCCTGGTAAGGCGCGTGTGGTGAGGGGCTGACAGTGCGACTCTTGACACCCGCGGATGGAGACCGACCGCGATTCGAAAATTGGCCATGGGCGTCCATGGCGGATGATCAGCCGCTGCTGTCCGGGACGAGCGAAAAAATCGCGAGAATGAAAACGAGGCTGCAAAAGTGAGGTGCCCCAGAATGATGCCAGCCAACGCAGAACGCGAGAGACACTGTATGAAGCGCGTTCGGGCCCGACGGCGGACGATAAGAGGGGCGAGGCCGAGCACGTGTGATGATTTCCCCGAGGCCGGTCCAACGTCAAGCAAAGAATCGGGCTGGCTGTCGGAGGATCAGAAAAGATGGCTGTCTGGCCTGGAAAGACAGGTGTCGAACCGAGAGGGTCGTAAAGAGAGACACAGAAAGAGAGAGGGCGGGGAGGGGAGAGCGCAGACCGAGTGTGCCTTGCGGTCAGCCTAGCCTAGCCTATACTAACACTCTAACTATAATATTAGGCAGGCCGTGACTTGAGACTATCAGCCGCACCGTTGCAGCGATGAATTGAACCAAAAGAGTCGCGCGGAGAGATGGAAGGGTGAGGTTTGGTGATGCACAGGAAGTTGGCAAGGAAAACATTTGAAGTGCGGCCTTGGCGGGAAAGGCTCGATTTGACTCCCGACTCTCTCCCCTCGACAACATCAGATGCAGATGTGCAGCAGGAAACGCTGGTTATAAGTGCATTGACAATGCCACCCCCGGTCAGCACGAGGAGGCGTGTCTATTACTAGTATTATTATTTTCCTCCGTCGCAACAACACAGAGCATCATCATCGTACATCCAGACCTGGATGTGTCATCGACAGCCAGCTGAACAACCCAATAATCATTGCCAATATGGGGCAAGCAGCAAACCAGGATTTGGGGAGCTAGCTACGTGTGACAACCGCCTAATTAATTACTATGCATCTCAGAAAGAACAACCTTAGCGCGAACGTCGGCGACTTGGCCAGTTGACGCTAGAAGACATCTCAGACAATCGTCGGCAATCGTCACCACAAATCATGGAGGACGATCCCCCAAAGCCAGCGAGGCTCAGCAAGAGACCTGCGCAATACTACGGATTCTTCCAGGCCAGAAAATGTTGTGATTGGACCGGTCTTTGGATAGGTCCAAATCAGGTACCCATTCGTGGTCTTGGGCATGCAACCTCGAATATTAATAATTATTTACTTTATGCGTGACGTACTGGTGCAATGGATCTTGTCCCTCGGTACTGTGGAAGCATCAACTTGTGTTATCATTTGCTTGTTGGGTTAGCAATTACTACATAGTAATTTGTATATCCGTAGTTGTGACCTGGCTTTATACATCACATGTTATGCATTCAAAAGGGTCCAGATGTCAGTTAGCAGTAATTAACACCATTCTACAGCAGTTGACATCTACATGCTCTGTTATTTGGTACTATAATTATACCATCAATTGATCTTTTATGTATATGCTCCGTGCAGCGGCTACAACTAATATTGCTGCCTGGGGCCAGCGAGGTCCACATCCACCATCGATGTAAAACTCACGCTGAGCTGGAACTGAGCCGGCTACGTACTTGTTCCTTCTTTTAGAGAGTAATTAATTAATTATAGCATCAGTAGTATCAACCTAAATTTAGCTAGCCTAATCATTCGTCACCAATATATAGTACCCGGTACCACGTATACGGAGGTCCGGCGAGTGCTGCTGGTCCTGTTTTATGTTGCTCAGCCACAAGCCGTCAAATGCCAAAAAGCAGTTCGCGTTGCACTGCCATCTTCTACACTGCTACCCCAATCAAAGTCCCTGGATAGGATCCTCTTTTTTGATATGTAGTATTATTACTCGCTTTCCAATGTTTGTTTCTCAAGTGCGTTTCATCATCTTGCCGCGACTGTGATCGACCGAATCCTTTCAGAGCCAAAAACACGATCGAAATACGTACTCGGAGAAGTCGGCTGTACTGATTTTTTAACCTAATTCCAAGGCGAAACAATCCTACTCCCAGGTAAAATGCATAAACAGGTACTTCCCGCCGAGTCTACGCCGAACACGAGCCTCGGCACACCAAATTCTTCCATCTCACCCAACCTTGATGACCAAGGACGTTACCCGAGTATAATATTTATATTATGAAGGTTTCAAAGCAAGACATGGTTACGTATGACTTTCAAGTGGAGACCATCACTATCTTAGTAGGTACAAAATAAAGGCCCTAGGTATAGATGATATAAAAAAGAAGACATAGGCTTTGGTCTAGAGACAAAAAAAGAAGGTGATATCAGGTTGATGATTCACGAATCGACATGTACCGGTGATCCTAAAAGAAGGGAATAAGGGCAAGCACCTCTACCACTTGATCTATAGTTGAGACAACGATTTCCACTCTCGAGAGTAGAGTTGCTTGATTGAGGTGGCACTATATTCATCCGGACATATTCAGGAAGATATATCGAATCATAAGTACAAAAGGGGTCTGCTTTTTGCCCATCTACACACTCCCTTTGTAATTGTTTGACTTTTGAGTCGGTATTGGGGTATAGAAAAAGAAGAATAGATGAACAATTCCAGAGACAGAAAGTCGCTAGCGGAAAGATCCGAAGGGGTCACAAGTCATTTTAGGGACCCCGTTTTCAACTACAAGGTCTCGTGGCGCAATGGTAGCGGTAAGTAGTACATGTTTATGAGGGAAATTATACATTTCCTAACTTGCACTAGCGTCAGATTCCAGTACCCAAATTTCAAGTGAATTATTTCTGGAACTTCCTGAAGGTAAAGCTGTTTCCTCCGTTTCCATCGCTATAACTAACAACCAGAAAAGGCTAAGTGTTCGACTCACTTCGAGATCATTCTTTTTTTTTGGGAACACATTTGATGTTTTTATTCTCCCAGGCTTCCTGCGTCGTTTTTGATTGAAAAGGGTAGGGTAAACAAGCAGAAATGGGTGCTTTTTTTTTTGGTTTTCTGTGTAGCGGAAGTACAGATGAACAGGTGTTTTACAGCGAATTAACTATATATTTTAATTGGCTTGGCACCCGAAGGCGGTGAAAAATTGACACCCACTCTGCTTTTTTTTTTTGGCTAGGGTTTGTATACTGGCTTAGCCCTTACATAACTAAGACTTTGAGACCTAGCTCTAACTACATTGAGGAAAAAACACTCTAAAGTTTTCCCTAAATATTCATATTCTTATTCATAGTACTTTCCTAACTTCTAACTCAGACCCTATGCTTGTTTCTTGACGAGTTTTCTTCTGCTACTTCTAACACCCGCCGACCGATCCAAGACTCTCAGCTGTAACCTCGTATAGGGTCTTAATTAGACAATTCCTCCTTCTTATATTTTATGAATAAAAAACAGAACCTTTCGTGGACTTAAAGCTGTCAAAAACTCCGCTTTTACTTGCCATACACTACCTAGTACCCTTTATCAATTCTCTGGTTGCATATATCTTCCCAATTTTTTCCCGAGGTCGGCCTGAACGATCGGTTATTGTAGTAACTCGCGATGTCTTACTGGTCTGGCGGGCGTTTGATGAGATTCTGACCTGTAATATTGAGTAGTAGTGCGTTTTATGGCAAACAGGGGAATTGACTATACAACCTGCAGTCAAGTGGCCTACAGCGCCACATTTCCCGCAGAATTTGTATACGCGTTCTTCATAATCATTCTTATTTTATATGCAAGGCTTGTTGACGTGTTCGCTTATGCTTCGCGTCAGGAGAGGTGAGGTACATGAGAGGCGAGGTGAAAGGGAGATGAAATAAAGGAGAGGCGAGGGGAGGAACAAGAGTTAAGGTGAGGAAGAAGAGGTAAGCTAAAGGAGCAGTGAAATAGAGGAGCAGTAAGGTAGAGAAGGCAGTGATATAGAGGAGCACTGAAATTGAGGAGTGGTAAGGTAGAGAAGTAGTAAGGCATAAGAGTTTTGAAGAAAAGAAGCAGTGATACAAAGCAGTCGGAGTGAGGTTCAAAAAATTAAGAAAAGACGAAGGGAACTTCGCTAAAACACATGCATTTCTAGTGGAATCTAGCCTCACTTGGTCCCGACTTGATGTTGAGGTTACCCAAAATCCAGACCCCTTCTAAATCACAAAGCATCTCCCTCTCCTTCATCTGCCCCGCCTTTTAGTTTGTCGAGCAAATCTCTCGTTCAACATAGCCTCTTGTTCTTGACGTGACCGGGAGGCATAGAGGCCGTGGAAAACCTTTAAACTGTGTATATAAGTGGACGGAATGCTGGCATCCGTCGGCACAAAGTTTGAGTTCTTCTTGCTACATGTCTTACAGTATTTTGTCATCTCCACATAAAAGGGAACGACCCCTATGGTCCACCTCGGCTCCCTGTCAATTAGCCTGGTACTGCCATCACTCAATGTAGTCCTGTCTTCACATTTGACACACCAGCATTCTACCTCAGATGGAAGGTCAACGTTTCTTTCTCGCAAATATTGTTCAAGTGGAAAGGTTTTTGGGGCAACTGTCTCTGCCGGTAGTCTAGATTTGTCTAGGCAGATGGTTTCGACGTCCGCGCTATGAGGTATCGCCCATCGTTCATGCCCTTTGCATCCATTGTTGCACCTCCGCTGGCGTGCTAAATACACACCAGGTCTGCTCACTGACCATCGAGGATTTTCGTCAGCTTTAAGAGGGCTTTGACATGCTTTGCAAATAGTCTCGATTTCAGAACCATCAAATCTGGAATGCCAGAACTGTTGACTTGAACCTTGCACTGTTTGCAAGTGGGCCTTCTGATGCATCAACATCTTCTCAAGCAAATTTCTCAACGAAGCAGAGGTTGTTCGCAAAATTGAACAAATGGCATCTTTAATATCCTGGAAGCTTGAAATCGGAATATTTTCGAACAATATATGCTTCTGCCCTTTAAGCCATATCTGAACTGCTGGTGGTAGATCCATCGGTGCTTCCCAGCTATCCGAGATCTGATCCGTTTCTTGCAGGAGAGCGGCCAATGCTTTGGGGACGAGATCCCTCAGTTCTTCATTGCTCTGAGATTTATCTGCAAAGAAGTGGTTATCCCACTCTCCTTGGCCATCATCACCGTAACTATCGACTGTCATCTTCTCGTCGTTGCGATTAGTGGTCGATGGTCCTGCAATTTGCATATTCGAGGCAATAAGCTCGGACTCTTGACTAAACCCCAATTTTGACTTGTTAAGCCATAGCTTTTGTGAATAGTATCCGGTTTTCCAAAAGGTTTCACCGCCACTAATTTGAAGCGCGGCAACCATAGTTTTCTCTTGACGCAAAGAAGCATTGTCGTTTTGATAGAACACGTGTTGAGGGTTATGTGCTACTATCATGACTCGTCTCAGCTTATACCTGCTGTCAGGGTTGCTATAGCTTTGCTCAGGAGCAAGTAAGAGGACTAGTCCTTCTAATTGGCCCCAAAGGGGAAGAATGTCACAAGCTTGTCGGCTCAACACATCTTTTTGGATTTTTGCTCCAAATAAAATTTCCACTTTGGCTTTCATCGAGCTTGTAATATTGTCAGTGAACTGCTTATGACACTGCAAAACTTCTTGAGGATAATGTTTTGCTTGATATGAGTTGCTCCCATCATCACGATGGTGAAAATGGTGGAAGAGCAGGTTATCAGGGTTATATCCGGATCCGTATCCTGTCATCATAGCCTCCAAGTCGGCTATTTCACTTTCTGTCAGGCCTAGTGAGAAGTCCCATTGCTGATCCACACGCCAGACAAGAGGGGAGTCCAAACGCCCAGATGGCTCGACTAATTTCGCAGGCATCTCCTTTTCGTTGTGCAGTCTCCATGCACTTGTGTCTTGTTGTTTGAAAACTTGGAACGATTCATGGAGGTCGGTGATTGGGCAGTTTTGTAGCTCTGTTGATCGTTGATTCGTTAGAGATTGAACTGCACTTAATCGAGGTCTCGGTCAAATTAAGCCTACCTCTCATGTCTCGTCTGCCCAGCTTCTCCAATTCCTGCTCCCACATTTCTGCCTTTTCTCTAAAGCGACCAGTTGGGCGTGGTAACACCAAATTTCCTAGTACTTTATAAAGATTGGATGTTCCCTCTCCTGTAGGCAATCGACGGTATTCCACAGCGGGTTCAGGCTTTGTAGGCTCATACTTTAGGGCCACTCGAGGTCTCTGGGTTGCTGTGGCACTACTAGGTTAAAAAAGGACGATCTTGTTGTGTCACAGGGAGGAAGGAGAAATTCACTCACAGATCCCAACAGAGCATAAACGATTTAGAAATATGCAGTTCGAGCATCTGCCGTACTGCTTGTCGTGGATCCGGACACAGTCTGTCAATACGCCATCTCCTCGTTGACAGGACTCGCAGGGATTCAGGACTATTTCGCCTCTTTGGTGAATAGCTGCTGCGAACTTGGCATGCAAACTTTTCATGTCAAACTTGTCCCACGTTGGACGGACCATTGTGCTTGTAGAGCTTGTAAATCTTGTAGAACTTGTAAAGCTTGTAGCGTTTGAAAGATGAAGACTGTGTATAGATGAACTTTGGTGGCGGAGGGCGAGGGCGGTGTTGAGTTGCTGTGGGGATGCAAACGCGCGATGACCACTTACTACATAAATTTTTTTCTGGAAATTCCCCGTAAAAAAATCCAATTTTCCTCTGTCATACGTGCTCATAGACACGGGTACAATTTCTTCCCAGTATTCAGGTGCACTTTCCTTCCTTCGCACCTCCATTGTCACTTGCAGATTCGTCAACATTCTCAACATCGACTCACTTGCTTCGAGTCTTACGCACATACGAAGATGTCACTGTCGTCTTATATACAGAGGCCTTTTCGAGATGGCGACGAATTCATCACTACTGTGATCAAGGAGTCCGAATCGAGGATGGTTAAGAATATCATCAGGCACCATCGCAAACAGCGCCGCGTCTCCTTCCATTCGGAGATTTACCGGTCTGATACCTACCGACAAGACTTTTCTCTAGAGTGGCGGAAAAAATATGCTGCAGCCATACAGCAGCATGGAGAAGAGAACGAATCTCCATGCGAGTGTTGTCGAAACAATGGCACTCGACCATTTACCGCTTGTGTCTCCATCAGCGAAGAACAATCCGGCAAATGTGCCAATTGTATCTTTTTAGAGCAGGTTTGTACTCAGGCAAATAGTAAGTCATATTTTGCATTCAAAAATCCAGAAGAAAACTTCTTGAAAAAAACTCTGACACAAGTTACAGCTGGCGAGCAACAACGCCAAGATGGGAAAGTCCGTCTCTCACATAACCCCAAAAAAGCCCACAAAGCCTTTGCCCAGGAAAGCATCACAAAACGTGTGGGGTATCACTATATTGAAAATAATCCGAACCCTGGAGCCCAAAGCTATCGGTTTTTGGGTGATCTAGTTCTTCCAGCGCCTCCTCCAAAACATCGAGAAATAGCAGAGAGGCACCAGCATGAGTTGATTAGGCTGCACCACAGGGATATGAGCAGTAATTACTGTAATCGCCAATCCACTCACGATGCTAATAATATAATCATATAGAAATCCCCAATCGCCCTATAACCGATCTGGATAACTCGTTCTTGGAGTTCAAGAGGAGAGAGGCGGCCGCATGGGAAGAGTTTGAGATAAGCCAAGCGCGGAACATTGATCAGTATTTAAAAGATCCTAGGCTTCTAGTAAAGCCATCTGGCTCACTAGAATCACCGCTTGCACATCGTCTTAACCAGCCCTCTTTCTCGTCGGACAATTTGTACGACTCCGAAACGGCAGATCCGACCAACGGCTGCATTGCCATGGTGGTAAATAATGCCTATACACCCACTACTTTCCTCTATAACCAATTTCCCCGACGCAGTTACTATTCAAATGCAACAGGGGGAGACGAGTATCCGGATGACGTGGAAACATGTCTTATTCAATTCACTCAGGATATCTCGGACTCCCTCTTGGCTAAGGTGGAAATTTTTTATGGCCGGAAAGTCGAAGCATATGTCAAAAGTCACCTGAGATATGATAGTCTCCCCCTTTGGGGTGAATTTGAAGGGATCGAACTTCTCTTGATACGTGAAACCAATTTTGGAAATTCCGATGATGACTACATGTTTCGACGTGTAGTCCTCATATGCAGTCACCCACAAAGACTCATCCACGGCCACGGAACCGCAAAGGAAGCTGTCAATCAGGACAAGGCCACCAAGGCCGCATGGCTTATGGCTGAATGCAAGGGACACCAGATACCAATTGTTCCGAACTACTACTCCGAAAAGAAGTGGAAGCCATTTGTGGATCAATGTCAGCGATTCGAAGTAAACAAGCCAGCTCCCGCGCGTTTCACCAAGGAAAACAAAATATCCTCTCGTGGCACTTCCGCAGAAGAATCACGGATGACACCCGTGGATGAAAGCATCACATGTTCTACCGAAGACGCACGCGTTTCACGAGACCCTTCAGTCAGGAAAGTAGCAAGGAATTTCAAAGAAACATGCTCCAAGTACTTGCGTCCCGAGGACAATGCCGGACTTCCAACTCAAGTGGAAACCTGGTGTAGTCGATGCAAAGAAAAGACACAGGCTGAAGATGGTGGTACCACATACATTGACAGAGAGCCAAGATTCACTGTTGGGCGAGCTCGCTATGTCTGGAGGTTCCGGTTGTGCAGCAATTGTCGAGATGGACGACAGGTTTCACTTTTTATTCCGACAAGTCAAAACATCTCGTACCTCTCTCCGGAGAGACTGCTAAAAGTTCATGACTCCTATGGCCATATGGAGCTGTCAGCTCAAATAAAGCGACTGAATGAGTTATCCGACTCGCATCTCGGAGAGTCTAACAGGATCCAGAATAAAAAGTCGGCCAACCGTGAATTACAACCACTTCGCTCAGAGAGCCAAGAACAGGCTCCTGAATCATCCAAGCGAAAAGCCAAAACTACCTACCAACCCACCCCTCCAGGAGGGTCAACGCTTCGTTCTTGGGAAGAAGCATTTGGTGAAGCCGATCAAGTGGAGACCCAAAAGCCCAAAAAGCGAGCCAAGCTTGGAGCTGCTGAGAAACGACCTTCCCTACGCTCGGAGAACCCAGAAGAAGGGTCGAATTCATCCAACAGACAAGGCGGATTTCCGTACCAGTCCACCCCATCAATAGGGTCAACACTTCGTTCTTGGGAACAGCCGCCTCTTCGCTTAGAGAACCCGGAAGAAGGGTCTAACAGACAAGGCGGATTTCCTTACCAGCCCACCCCGCCAGGGGGGTCAACACTTCGTTCTTGGGAACAGCCGCCTCTTCGCTTAGAGAACCCGGAAGAAGGGTCTAACAGACAAGGCGGATTTCCTTACCAGCCCACCCCGCCAGGGGGGTCAACACTTGGTTCTTGGGAACGGCCTTCCCTACGCTCAGAAAACTTAGAAGGAGGGTCGGCTTCGTCCAACAGACAAGGCGGATTTCCTTACCAGCCCACCCCGCCAGGGGGGTCAACACTTCGTTCTTGGGAAGAACAGTTTGGTACCAGAAGAGGAGTTGACATGACACGCCGGCCAAAAGCGCCCCCAAAGTCAGAATGAGCTCTGGCTTTCTTTACTCCTTTCGTAAGGGGAATTCAATCACTATTCATGGCATCTCAATGCTCTGATGTGCTTGCACGAGGTAGCAGAATATCACTTTGAGGGTTGGACCTTTCAATATTTCTGTTTCCAAAGTTGTTGACTCGATGTTAGCTCCTGGTTCCTAGATTGAGACTGGATTGCTATTTTCTATGCAGCTCACTCGACCAATGGCTTTGTGTGCCAGAGTATGTATGGGTGATTATTTCAGGCTGCGTTGTGATTTCACAGGGTCATGACTAATGGCCCCTTACAAGAAGTGCATTTTGGACTTGGAATGAACGTGGACCCATGTTCTTTGTGTGTAGTTTTGGTTTCGTATTGCTTGGTCTCCAGAGTCAAGGTTTCGTAATATTTTTAGGGTTTTTAGGGTTTAGCAGTCAATGGACATGTTTTGAAATGAATGGCATCGTAAAACCAATTGACCAGCTGATCAATGAATACATTCCTTACGCACTTGAACAATTCAAATATACAAGTGCTCCTATAGCAGAATCATGACGCAGTCTATATTTCAACAACAGTAAAAATACTCTACATCAACTGAGCAAATAACAAGCACAGTCTTCAAAAAAAATGTTTCTCCTCCCCCATCCTTCTTCTTTTCCTCTTCCTTTCGTCAATGCTGAAATAAAAACCTCGTTCACCTGGATTTGCCAGCCGAGGAAAACAAAACAAAAAGTATAAAATGCGATATCCACATCGCGCACTATGTACAAGAAACAAAAAAAAAAGCCAAGAAATCAAAAGAAGAAGAGAAAAGAAAAACGCCGTCAATGCGAGAACACACCCATCAATCCACATGTTTTGCCCCCAGAACCCAAGAAAACAAGAGAATAATAGCATACAACGAGATTGTGCCAAACTCATTGAAACATGTCCATCATATACTGCATGGAACATGTCATTATCGTACTGTACATTTTGGCACACACAGAGAGGAGACATGGAGACATTTGCTCCAGAAGTAGCCCGAAGTCCAGCATGCGAAAATAAATCGTCTTAACATTGTCGAAAAGTGGAGTTCGTACTCCAGGTGTCGTGAGAATAGGAAAATAAAAAATTGTTCAAACCCATCAGAAAGTCAACTAGGCCAACTGAGTAATGTCCATATAGATGTGTATATATAGACACGAAGCGCAAAGAAAAAGTGAAGGTGCACATCGCACCATCAAGTTTTGGCTTTCTTTTTGCCAAAAACAATGCCTTCGTCTTCGGAATCACCATCTTCGTCATCGCAGTCGTAGCGATTTTCTTCATCGTCTGCTGGCCGATGTTGCCGAAAATTCCGAGCTGTAATCGTATCGCCGGTCCTCAGGAAGGGAGATACATAAGTAGCTGCATCTGTATCTTTTTCTCGCTCTTTCATATGGATATGAAATCCATCATTGGAAATAGACGAAGCCCCTGAAACGACAGAAGGTATGCTGGGATGCGAAGCACTGCGAGAAGTTTCACTTGCATCATCATCGATGGAGGTGGTCGAAATTGTTGCTGCTGACGGCGGCGAAGTCATCAAAACAACCCCACTCGTGACATTATGAGTGGAATCGGCTGGGCTGACCTGGCTGGAGTCTCCGTCCTCGTTCTCATGCGAGTGGGAGTATTCATCTCTTTGGCGTAACAGGGCTTCTTTGGCAAGGTGAAAATAATCAGTGTCAGCTTCAAGCCCCATCTGTTCTGACCGGTTGCGACGGTGCCCAGATGAGGGCGAGAACCAGGTGGTGTTGTCATCTTGGCTGCGAGGTCGACCGTCCTCTTTCCAGCGACTAGGAGCCACAACATGGCCCGTGGCCAAGGCTGCGTTCCAGGCCAAACTAGGCTCTGAATGAGCATCGCCCTCAGCCACAGTTTGATCGGCTGCTCGGCATCGTTCCAAAGGCTGTTGTTGTTCTTCATCGCTGCTTCCCTTTGATAGTCGATTGACGGCTCCCGAGAAGAGACCGTTAACATCAGGTGAGCTAGAGTGGGCGATCTCTTGCGAGGTCTCGGCAAGAGTTGGGAATCTTCTGTCTGGCGATGCTGGTCTCACGGTCTTTGTCGAAGCAGCACTTGACATAGATGATGGAAACCGTCCAGGAAGGCGGGGTCGAGGCGTGGTTTGATGGGTTGCAGATAATGAAGAAGAAGACGTGGTATGCATGTCTTGGAAATACGAATTTTGATCCGGTGTATCATCGGGACTGGCAATCACACTCTGAGACAGTGGATGTTCGGATTCCCTCGCAGTCCGTAGCGGCCGGTGGTGTTCTTCGTCTCCTCGTAAACTGGCTCGACGGCCACTTATCCGATCTCTCGAAGAGACGTGTGATTCTGCGCTGGTTCCTGCAGCGCTTGCAGTGCGCTTGGGGTGTCCACGGCGAGAACCCACAATGTAGCCCGACCACTTGGCCATTTGCGATCGGACGCGATCGACAAAGGGAACTTTGCTGACGGCGCTCGTGACTTCTTCGTTTGATACTTCAATTCGATTGCCCTTGCTCTGCGGGTCAGTCTTTTGGACCCAGTCAATTGGGTCCTCTTGCAAGTCTTCAAGGACCCAGTCGTGGGTCTTTATTTCTTTGATCGTGATGCGTTTTTGAGGATCCTTGGTCAGAAGTCGCCGCAAAAGGTCCATTAGCTTTTCATCGATGTCCTCATATACAAACTCATCGTCTAGACGCTTGTTGCTGTTCATTACTGGCGGTACTGACGAACGCTGATCGTGACTGGTCCTCACCAGGTCAACTTCAACGGGCTTGAGGCGTTTGCTAGGAATGAATAACTCGCTTTTCCCGATTGATTGAAATAGATTGAATTCGTCATCCGAGACAAACGGTAATCGACCGAAAATCATACCGTAAAGTGTGACCCCGAGGGACCAAATATCGATAGCGCCGGTAATCTTAGGTCCTTTGCCATTGACATCGACATAGTCATCACCACTGTAGCACAACTCTGGGGCGTAAAAGGCAGGCGTGCCGACAGTCTTGGACAATTCACCACGGGCATCGTCCAGTTCAGTCGCATCGGTCTCGGTCACCTGTTCTTCGTCTCCATCCCGGATTGGTCGCCCAAGGTAGGACACGCCGAAATCAGAAATTTTGACCTGTCCTTTGGAGGTGACAAGCAGGTTTGCGGGTTTAATATCGCGATGTATAATTCCCTGGTAATGTAAATACTCCAAACCCAAGACGGCATCACGAAAAGCGTTGCGGGCTTCCTTGATGGTTAGGCAGGGCACATATGCCATATCGTCATCGTCGTTGAGAAAATCGGCTTCCGACGAGGTGTAACCGAACAAGCTGGAAGCTGTGCTGTACCGGCGTTCAAACGAGTAGTCCGAGGCGTACGCTCCATACATACTTCCTTCAATGGCGGCCAGATTGGCATCACGCATGTGGCGATCAAATTCAGAGGCGGAGCTAGCGTACGACTGACTTGGAGAAACGTGACTGTCAGGGGCCTCATGGAACGGGAAATTGCGACTGAGAGATCGTGCCAATGACAATTCCGGGCCAAGCTCATCATCGGATTCTCCTCCATGTTCCAAACTCCAGGCGGGAACTTGCTGTTGGCTATTGCTCTGAGTATGCGCGCGGCGTCTTTCACGGACTGTTTCCCTTAGATGCCGTTGGGCCTGGAGGCTGCGAATCATCTGTTGACCTTCTTCCTCAAAAAAGGCCGAGTCAGGAAAGCCATTCTTCTCTCGTTCCAGGCGAAGTTTATCAACGTGGATGATTTCTTTGATACCCTTTTTGCGCCACTTGATCTCTCCATGTTCGACGTACTCCAAAACGATGTAGACCTTTTGACGGTTTGGGTCGTCAATTACTTCCAGCAAACTAACGACATTCGGATGACGGGCTTTCTTGAGAATGGCCACTTCTTTTTTGACCTTGTCTTCGGGGTTTCCCAGTTTTCCCAAGCGGCGGCGTTTGGAATAGCGCTGGACGATCTTGATAGCGACAGGTTTGTTGCTGGGCAAATGGCGGCCAAGCTTGACTTTGCCGTGTTCTCCACGCCCGATCTCTTCAAGAACCTCGTAGTCATTAATAAGTTTATTTCCGGTCTGGAGATCGCGCTCGACTTCGGCAGTATGGGTTCTAAGCACGGAGAAAGTTAGTATGATAAGCGCGGTGTAGTACAACAGAGTCATTAAAGCTCACTCTTTCGGTGGTTGGAGGTGTGTTGGATGTAGAGAAGGACTGAAGGAAAAGGCTTCGTCGTCAGAGCCCACTGAAGGAGAAGTGCGGGCACTTCGGCCTGCAAATAGTCCCGGACTCGAGATGGGGGTGTTGTCCGCGGTTCGAGCACCAAACGACAGGAAGTGGTCGTGTTGTTGGATGTATTCTCCGTGCGAAGGATATGAGCTTCGACCACGTAGAGACGGTTTATATGGAGGCGGATGGTATTGGGATTGGAGAGCGGCAAACGATTGATTGGGATATACGGGGAAATCGGCTGCAGTATTGATGGACTGGGTCGTCGGCGCAAGCGGGCGTTGATTGTGTTCCAGCTGCTGAGACAGTCGTCGTGCAAATGGCGAGGGGGAGTGGTGGTCAGATCTGCTCACGCCATCGGTGACTGAATCCTCGTTTAAGGCCTGCAGAGAACTCGAGGAGGTTTTGGTCGAGGAGGCTCTCGAGTGACTGGATGAGTGGGAAATAAATGGGAATGGGTGATGAGATGAATGCGAATCGTTTTTCAGGGCGGATAGTTTTGACGTATGTTTGGATGCCAGCATCCGGTTTGCAAAGGATAGACCCGAGTCGGAAGTGTCAACAGCTCTCAAGGGAGTATCGGCAGCAGAAGGTAGAGGCGGCGGAGTGCCAGAGTCGGGGCGGAGAGAAGCATCTGATCGCTCGATGTCTTCCAGGCCAGCCTTGGACGAGCGCCGCTCAAACAACCCCATTGCGAACAGATGCTATCGACAGTCTCTGTTTTGCGACCAACACATTTCTCCCAACTTTGAGACAAGCTTAAGAGCGCACCGACTCGGTGTTTGTAGGAGATCGCTTCCGAATCCCGGGAAAGGATGCCCTCATTCCTTTGAAAGAGAGGGCACACAGGACGGACGCATCCAAGGGCAGAAGAAAATTATATACCAGACGAGGCTGAACGGTTCTCAGGTCGGTCTTTGCGGCGACGCAAATGGTGGCGGGTGGGGAGGCGAGATGGAAAACAGCGGTTTGCGGGCGAAGACAAAGCGAGGACGTCTGATGGAGGTGTTAAGTATTGTACAGAGTCAGAGGACGGACGAAAGGCGACATGGCCTTCTTGCGGACGGGGTCGGCGCAAACTCGTTTGGGAGGCGCTGGAATGGCCGGCTCTCGGGTAGGAGAGGGGAGCAGGATGTAGTAGAGATGTCGGGGGACAAGCGCTGGCAGACAGGAGAGACACGAGCAATGGGCACACGAGGCCGGTAGGTGATGAATGTACAATAATGAACGATGGGAAGAGTTGCAGGTGGAGAGGTTATTGCAGCGAGAGGTTGGCGGGAGGAGGGAGGAAGCAGGTCGCACTGATGAAATGAGGAAAGAGGCGGGTGGAGGGGCGGCGGGTATTGGCAGCAGCAGCAGCAGCAGCAAAAAGCGCATACACTTTGCAGGCTAGCCGGGCTAGAGTTAAGGAGCTCCGTTATTAATTATTATTATAACTATAACTTCGTACTGTTCTTCTTATTATTAATGACTCGCAGCTAAAGTGGCTATCACGACCGTGGTTCAGCAGCACAACTGCTGCGAGGACGACTCCCTCAAACCAGCTAACCCAGAGGCCAAGGACTCAGCAGCAGCCGATTCGCATGATGATGAGTGGCCACCTGCACTTGGTGACCTGGGCGAGTGTGACAGGGCCTAGGAAAACTTAGCTCCGGATAGCGGGTGGTCTGTGAGCGCTGAGCGGCGTCGTGCATGTCTGCGCATGCCTCTGGATACATTTACGCAAGAGGCAGCAAAGTGAGCCCTTTGGGAGCGGGAAAACCGGATGATACTGCTGGTTGCAATAGAATAATAACCTGCTCGGTGGACTCGCGATGACGCAGAACCACGGAATCGAGCCTGAGGCATCAGCTGGGACAGCAATACTGGATGTCTGTAATCATCATACGTACGTACTTGTAAATTACATGAATGATATAATAATCCTCGACTGAGTAAGCTTGGCAAGTGGGCTCGGGCCTGCACGAGCTGACTGGCCAAGCACCGGCAAAACTGGAGCCCTCGCAGAACTTGGCGTGCCCCATCAAGATCTGATAGGCTCGGTAGCATTAGCAGAGCCCACTAGCCCCATCCAGAGCTTCCTGGCCAGTCACAGCCGGCCAGCGTCGCCGAGCTGGCCAGTGATCGCTTGGCGGCCCCACAGACCGCTCGGATCAGGCTGCTGATTCGTGGCAGCCTGAGCGGGTCCATCTCCTCCCGAATTCGACTCTCTGTCGCTCGCACCAAGGAGAACAACTCTCGCAGAGATCAAGTCTCGACAACCGTGCGAAGAGAAGTCCTGGCAAGGTTTCAGCCCACCCCGCAGGACAATATGGCCTCAGTCCTGCCCATGGATGTTGGAACCGGGCTGTCCGGGATGACGACGAGTCGTGCGACCATTCAACGCTACTGAGATCCGCTGTGGACGCTATTTCTTTCGGCAGGAACCAGCGTCAACGCGATGCAGATAACCCAGCCTTAGCCAACAACAGGCATCGTATGCTGAGTGCTGCAAGCCAAGATGGAGCATGTTGATTTATTGTTGTAGAAGGGACAGCACACTGCACTGGGCAGCATGCTTTGCCTTGAAACGGAATTGAGTCGTCGCTCAGCGGGTTCGTGTGGCGAATCACTGGCTGCATGACGATAATTTTTTCGGTAGTCAACGACGTATCACGACGCTTGGTAAGTAAGTCCTGTCCTTATGCACGTACAAAACGACGAGGGCTAGTTTCGCTCCAAACGCAAGCTAGTACTGTATAAACTTTGACAGACTGGCCGCCAGTGATCGCCGATCGATGGAGGCCAAATGACAACCGCTCCTCGATTGGCCAGTCTCGTTACCTCAACAAATGCAGGCTACAATTGGCGGGACGTCAATCATGGTGATGCCAGATGGTGACGATGCTATTATTGTTGTGCGGCATTTCCAATTTTTCACTAACGACCCGAAGTCAAAAGTCACTGGTATTGACTTCCAACATTGGCAAACATTGGCAATTGCCATTGCCAAGGAAGCCCAGCCTGAACAGTTCTTGGCCTGCTGGCTGTGGTTTCCGTTGCCTATCTCTCATCTGTTTTCCTGAACTGAAAATCAAAACTGATCAATTTTTGGACGGGACGCCAAACTCTCAGAGCTCGGACACTTTTCCAGGGTGAGCTATACAATACTTGGACATGGGGCCGCATGGTATGTTGTAACTTGTCAGTGCCGTATGCCTGCACACACCTGATTGGGCGTTGAGCTGCTGAGAAACAAGGTGAAAGCATATCACTATGAGCATGTCATCAGCGGCTGTTGCTATTCTCACCACTCTTGCAGTATTGCTATTTATTTAGCATTTAATATATTTTCTAATTTAGCCCTCTGGAGTCAGTGAGAGCCCAATACCCGCTGCCAATTTAGCGATACTCGCACTAGGCCGCATTAGGCCATGCTCCATCGTTCAACAAGAAGCTAAATCGGCCCCGTGCATTTGCGCTAAGCCGCATTGGATCTTGCATGCAGCAGACGCCGTCAGACTACTACGACTCACTAAGTAATTACATATTCTCGGGGCATTTCGAGTCTGTCTTGGAGCAATAATAATATATCTCTATTATTATTATAGAGCGTTATTTGATTAGATTCTCATGCGTTAGATATCAAATTGAGCTAGCCATTGAACGGGTGAAGGGCAACAAATGGATGTGGATCGCTTGGTGACGTTTATCATGTACGCCGCAAACAATAGTCCGCCTTCTATACGATGGCCGTTAGTAGTAACCACACGGCCCAGATGAATGTTCAAGGCAATCATGGCGATTGGCCACTGTGATATCTCCTGACAGCTCATCTTTCCAAGTATTATAATAAATATATCGATTTTTTACGAGATCAGGAGCACTTGGGTCTCCGACCGAAGAATCGCCGATAAATACGCTAGGCCACACTTGTATTAGCGGGAAATGAACGTGACATTCGCCAATGACAGTGCTGTATCCCTGTGTGTCCACTGTGTCGTCTATTGGCTGGCTGCCTGGCCCTTGCAGGCTGGTGCAAGTAACACCATGCAATGCACCTTTTTTTTTTGGTTTTTCTGTATTTCTTTTTTCAAGTCCTCGACTTTGCTTCAGCCTTGGTGTGACAAATAGAGCGATTCTATTCGACAGGTCCATGTCAGGTAGCACTACTCGTACATATATAGTACATACGAACTCGAATAATTGGAAGATAATTGTAAATGGGATGATACTATCCACATACAAATGACATTCTTGTCCTCCATATTAACAGAAATTGCTTGAAAAATAGAAAAAAAAGGCACTTCTGCATGGGCCCCACTGTTGTATAGTACTACGTACTAGGTTGGGTGAAATCATACTTCTCGCGACAGGGATCTGGACCTGGTCGAAAGGAACACTTGTCTGTGCAACAGCAGCAACACTGCCATTAAAAATTATTTTTTTAGTTAGTCAAATCTTTTCGCCTTTAACTCCTGTCAGTGCGGTTGGATTATTTGCCCTCGGGGTTGCAATTTCTGCAAGTCGTCCTCGATTATTGTTGATTTTTTCTGAGTTTGATGGCTTGTCACGTGAGTATATGTGGTTTTGAGTGAATTAAATCTAGACCTTGTGGAGTGCGCCTTAGAAAAGAATACACAGTCCGTACTTACCGATATTACTACGGAGAACTTGTCTATCAATAATAATTAGATCCGACATCGCTGCTAGTTACAATTAAACTGGCTGTTTCGGGTCTTCAGGCTAATTGTTAGTAAAGCCGATCAGTTAACAATCTGTGAGACTTGGCAACGTAGATCTCCAAACACAGATATAGTAATTATGCATTAATAGATTTGATGTCGGTAGTTGATCAATTGATATGAATTGTGTGTTTTTTGTGATTTCCATATCTGTATTCATCATGCATGACCTCAGGTCAACTGTTATACTGCATGTTTGGAAACCCCCATAGCGTCGCAAATCAGTGTTGCTCTCGACCGGTCATCACTGCTCCAAAGAGTTAATCATTGGAGAAAATGGCTTCATCGAACCTATCCAGATGACATCCGAGCCGGTGTGGCAGTGTATACTCGCACCCGTTGCAGCCAATCACGTGCGGAGCCGTGTGCAGTTGCCGCGACAACGTTGTTGACAAGTCTTCCCCGCCGCCCACCGCAAGCGTTTCGTCCACTCCATGTGCCAATGGCAGCCCACGTTTGCGTGGATAAGCACGAGATCGCTGCGACTATCACTTCAGGGCTATGGGGTCACCTCGAATCGCACCGTGCCGATTGGGCACTGCGTGTGCGGTGGATATCCCCATCACCATGGTGAGGCCAGACCACTTGTCACTGTTTATCGCCGTGACCAGCCGGAATCGTTTTTTTTTGGCCTGCGTCTGGTCTTTTTCTTCCGTGCTGGATGCTGTGCTGTCAACTGTCAACCATGCTGGACAGACCTCGAAATAATCTTTCTGCATTGTTTGAACTCGTTGTATGTCGTCTCAGCAGATACAGCTTCGAAAAGGATTATACATGCACGATAAGCAGCTTTCAATCTAAGAGCACTCGCTAGAGTGTATGGTACCCCTCGGGGGCCACAATTCTCCAAGAAGAAGACGCAATACGAACAACTCAACTTCTATCCACGATGCCGTCTAGCATCTCGTTTGGCCATCGCGGCTTGTTGCTGTGCAACCTGTTCGCTGCCGCCGCATACGCAACACTGCCTTATACACCTTCCTACATCTTTCCCACCAACCGATCAAACAGCACTCTCGCCTACGTGCTCCAACCGAACACGGATCAGAGTAGCATCGAGTTTTCCTCTTTAGACCTCTCCGCCGTCGACTCCGACGGCCCTCAGTCCACCGTTCTCTTCCGCAGCGTTCCCTTTGCTGACAATGATGGGCCTTTTGTTCCCATTTTGAACACAGATGGAGTTATCAATGTCATCCAGGGCAATTGTCAGGGATCACAAGGTGCGCCACTGGTGTGGACATTTCATGCCGACCAAGACAGTCACAGCGGGAACGGGACATGGAAGTCGTTACCGGCAACAAACGGGTCTGACTTGGGATACCTCGCAAGTGGCTTTGCATTTGCATCATCGAATGACACATTGGTCGACCTATACACATTTGGAGGCATGTGTCCGTCTGCCGACAGCACCTCCGCAAACTGGGTTTCGGCTGCCAACTACTCGCAAACGATGACGGTACTTGCTCCAGACAACTTGCCTCAGCCTTCAAAATACGGCATCAAAGACATTACATCGAGTGATCCACCTGTTGCAGAAGCCGGCTATACCATCACGGATCTTCAGCAAACTAGCTCCACAACTTCCACTGGCCGAAATATTCAACAAGGGGAGTTTCTGTTCATCGGAGGTCACACGCACAACGCCTTTATCAACATGTCAACTATCGCTTTGTTCTCTCTTCCTGAGGCCGGGTGGACCTATATTCCAGTTGACTTCGATGACGACTCTCCTAGGACTGATCTGGCTGCCCGTGACATAACTGAAGTCGAACCAAGATCTGGACATACCGCAGTGATATCTTCAGATGGAAGCAGGATCATTGTCTTTGGTGGATGGGTCGGTGATACAAATACGCCGGCAAGCCCTCAACTCGTTGTCCTTAAAGTTGGTGAAGACTACGGCGGCTCAGGTGCATGGACATGGACAGTTCCACAGCCCACTGGATCTGGCCCATCGCAAGACTCTGGGATTTTTGGGCATGCAGCAACTTTGCTGGAGGGAGATGTGATGATGATATCAGGTGGATATACCATTTCGACAGCATTAGCAAACTCGAAACGTGATTCGTCGACTTTTGAGACCAATTCTCAAGTTCATCTTTACAACATAACCTCGAATGCTTGGACAACGGCCTACACCCAGCCCAGCTCCCAGACTGGCGGTTCCAGCAGTTCTGGACATGGATCAGGGAGTGCTCTTTCTTCCTCTGGACAAAAGGCTGGTCTCGGAATCGGAGTGTCGGTCGCAGCCATTGCGGTTGTGGGAGTCGCTTATGTGGTGTGGTCGAGGAAGCGTTGGAACCATCGTCGACACAGAGACAAGGAGCTTCGAAAGCTAGCTTTCGGCGCGGAGCGTTCGCATATCTGGACTGATCCTGGCCTAGAATCCAGTTACCGGAACCCCGAGGAAGACAATATACGCAATTCTATTCTTCAGAACCTGTACAATTCGGGCCCAAGCCACCAGTATAGTGCGGTACCGGGAACCCAGGCTCCCATTCCGGAGGCAGAGAGGACAGGACTACTCTACGAAATCCCTAGTCCAACGAGAGGTCTTCGAAGGAACTTATCAAGCCGCCCACAGCGAGTTCAGTCTGCTGGTTGGTACGACGAAGCCAGGAATGGTTATGGAGCTGGGACCATTCACCCAATTGATGAACGTGACGAATACGAGATATCGCCAGAGGCTGAAGAAGAGGAACGGGGTCGTCAAATGCCTAAACTCTCAGAGTTGTCTGATCCTTTTGCCGATCCTGCGTCTCCGACTCGTGCGCCGCTGATTACTTTCCCTGAGAGCCCGGTCATGAAGCAGCAAGGATCTGATAGTTTGTCGGTACGCTCAGAGGGAGCTCGCAGTGCATCGCCTGAGAAAAGCGAGCGAACCAATTCAGGATTGTCTGAGGCATCTATTTCCAACATTTCCGACACTTCCATACAGCGGTCTCATATTGGGTCGATAAGAGGAAGGCATCTTCTTCAATCTGCCATCCCGATCCTGGAGCCATCTAATAACGAAATCACTGCTGCAAGTGGACACAATTCTCCCGAGAAATCTCCCAGTCGGGCAGATCGCTTGGAAAGCGACAACGTGCGATGGCCGTTTGACCGATCCGGCACAGTCGACTCTTTCTCAACCTCTTCGAGCCGACGCAGACAAGCCCACTTGGAAGGAGAGATTTCTCACCTTCTTGGATCTGGTCCTGAGTGGTCTACACCGCCAGAGTCTCCTACACGATCCATAGAATCGGAACACAAACGCGGTGGGTCGACATGGATGGGCAGTCTTCGAAAGACACTTTCAAACGCCAAGAAAGCTGCAACATCCATACACTCTAGCTCTCCTGAAATCAGCTATGCTGCCGCCGCCGCAGCATCAGAAACTGCACCATCTCCTGAGCCCGGACCATCCGGAACTAGACGACCATCCAACGCCTCTATAGCGCATTCACATTTACAGCGCAGACAAGGGCCGAGAGACTGGGCTATTGATGGTCGACAATCGCGGAGCAGCGTCATGTCGCTCTCACACACCGAGGATGACGATCCTTTTGACGACGAGGACGATGACTGGGACGTCGAGGCTGCAGTCGAAGGACGACTCGTTCAAATTACTTATACAGTCCCCAAGGAAAGACTGCGAGTAGTCAATGGCGGCATCGCTGACCGCGTCACTGTGGACGATGAGTCGGATAAAGAATCCAGAGCTTCTGTAGGTTAGATTTTGTTCTAAGGTTGCTTTTCTTCTTTTCTAGGAATGTGTTCTTTTTCATTTATATTTTGTTCGTTTCGGTCTGTATATACTTTTTGTCCACTCGTATTTCTGCAGCTCGTGGTTACAAGCGTTTGTCTGTGAGTGGAAACGATTTATGGGTGGATGTATGTTGATGTGTCATGAAATCAGACATGCCTTTTTTTTTCTTATCTTGTCGATAGCATTGAATCTTGGAGGAGTTTGATGGGACATGTATTTAGGGCTTTTGTGTAGCAGTAGATATGAATTATTATAACACTTGAATTAAGTAGCATGTACATTTGTGTAAAAAGTCTATTAGTATACACTATAATCATACAGAAACACCGAACTTATGGCACACAAAATCCGTCATCGCCTCAATGACCTGCTCCGTAGGTTCAAGAAGCCCGTCATCCATAGACACAACAGTCTGAAGAACATCATTCCAAGCCTGTCTGTCCATCTCGTGCAGAGTTCTGCCATTGAGGGATTGCTGACTCTGACTCTCTTGTTCTTGGGCAATGTCTGTGTCAGAGGAGGTGGATATTGTGGCTTCGACGATGGAGCCCTTTTTGGCGCGGATGGATACTTTTGTCTACTTTCGTTAGTTTATAGCCCTTTGACTTTTTGGTTTGAAGGTTGATGTTACCGAGTGAGGGAGAGATGATGGCAGGGGAGGTCGATCGCGCGGGTCGGCTTCGGTGGGATACGTTGAGAATGTGAATTCTGGTGTTTGTAGGAATTTAAAGTCGAGGGACTGTTTTTGAATTATCAGCAACCTCCCAAAAGATAAGGGATTGTGGGCAGCATACCTGTAACGTCGAAGTGATTGTTTGTATATCCGGTATCTCTCGAACGAGGCCTTCTCCCACGGTGCCCGCAACCCAATCGTCACCCACGGCCAGCTGTTCGTTCTTTTGCAGATGATGACGCCTAGCCTGCGCGAGAATATCGTCTCCCATCTGATAGAGACGAGCAAACTCGTCGATTATGCTGGTCATAACTGCTTCCATTGAAAAGGGTCCGGCGAGCGCCGCCGATACATTCCCAACAGGGGACCGGACGCTGCCAACACCCTTTGCAAGAATATACGGTCGAGCAGGCGATCTTAGAAAAGCCCCCAAATTGTGCACATTCGGCGAGTCCAAGAGACAGGTTCCATGGTGTAGTGCTCGACTGCGCGTGAGTTTGAAAGCCGAGCCGGATATTTTCAGTGCTTGCGGGACGACAAGGTTGGCTTCCTCTGCTGGTTCTGATGGTGGGGGGTCTTGGTCTCCTGCAGTGGCGGTTTGTCGTGCTGCTTCTTTGGGATTTTGGGTTAATACGATGTCGTGTCGTTCGTTGACTTTGGCGTTGACGGCGCCGATGCGCTGTAGTGCGCGTGCCACCATCTCGGCATGTCGGTCTCGCGTGAAGACGTCTCGGGGACAGATGACGCTGTAATTCAGGTTCCCACCATCGTGGAAAACTGCGCCACCGCCAGAATGCCGGCGGACATACAATACACTGTCATCAAGTGCGGTTGTAGAAGTGGTCTGTTGGTGCTGTTGTTTGGCCAGTGCCCCAAGATTCGTCTCGAGCCAGGGGTTTTGGTTCCTGCCAATTACCACACAGGGCCGGTTGATATAGAGGAAGAGCACATTCGAGTCCTCGGGTGTGTTTTTGAGCAGGTATTGCTCGATTGAGAGGTTCACGAACGGATCTAGCGAAAGCGAGCTGTAGATCTGGTGTTTGGACGAGCTTCGATTAGCTATCTCCGGAAAGTGCGACGGCGGCGACGACAGCGAAGATATGGTTCGCAGCGAGCGCGGGCTCTGGCAGAGTATGCGACGATAGAGCGTGCATGGCGAGGGCCGTGTTGGAAGAAGCATTGAGTGGCTGGCCTGGTTGTCAGCGCGAGGCCGGCATGTTGTGAGGGTATACAGTAAATATTGATATTATTATCATAAGTTAAGAAGGCTGACTGTATCGCCTGGCGTCATCGGCCCCGCTAGTCCAGATACGGCTAGAGCCTCGGATGGCCCTTCCCCACAGCTCCGAAAGCGCCGATCGTGGTGGGATGATGAACAAAGTTAGTCACTCAACGGCTTACTCACTCTCGCAGCACAAGTTCTCACCGTCAGCTTATTCGACTGTGTTATTATATACGAGGCTTTCCTCCTGGCTGTGCGGCTTCAATTCTCTTCTCTCAGGTCTCACTTAGCTTCAGTTCCAGTCCGTTGTCTTCACAACACACACACACACACATCCACATACTCCATCGCGAAGATGTCGACGTGGGGCGACTACTTCCGAGTCACCACGTAAGTTTGGGCATATTTTTTTCTCCCTCCAGATTCGACGGCTTGATCTGACATTGGACATTAGCTATGGCGAGTCGCACTGCCGTTCAGTCGGCTGTATCGTCGACGGCTGCCCCCCGGGCATGGCTTTGACCGAGGACGACATCCAGCCTCAGATGACTCGACGGAGACCCGGCCAGAGCGCGCTTACCACGCCACGCAATGAAAAGGACCGAGTTGAGATTCAGTCGGGCACAGAATTTGGCTTCACTCTGGGCACGCCAATTGCATTGATTGTTCGCAATGAGGACCAACGGCCCAAGGACTATGGCGGCAGTACAATGGATCTTTACCCTCGGCCTAGCCATGCCGATTACACCTACCTTGAGAAATACGGAGTCAAGGCTAGCAGTGGAGGAGGTCGTAGTAGTGCTCGCGAAACCATTGGTAGGTGTCATGTCACTTTTCTATTGTGCAAAAGAACCTAATATTAATTTTTCCAGGCCGCGTTGCTGCCGGTACCATTGCCGAGAAATACCTGAAACTCGCTCACAACATTGAGATTGTCGCCTTTGTTTCGTCCGTGGGAAATGAGCATCTTTTCCCCCCATCCGCGGAGCATCCTTCCTACTCGACGAATCCCGAATTCTTGAAGCTGATCAAAACAATTGACCGCCAAACCGTGGACGAGCACGCCCCAGTCCGATGCCCCGACACAGACGCTTCTGCGCGCATGACCAAGGTCATTGAGCATTTCCGCGATAAGCACGATAGTATCGGAGGCACTGTGATGTGTGTGATTCGCAATGTTCCCGTTGGTCTGGGTGAGCCGTGTTTCGACAAGCTGGAAGCACAGCTGGGTCATGCTATGATGAGTATCCCCGCTACCAAGGGCTTTGAAATCGGGTCTGGCTTTGGCGGCTGTGAAGTGCCAGGATCAATTCACAACGATCCTTTCATTGTGGCTCCAGACGTGCCCGAAAACGCTGCTGGCGCTGGAACCGAGAACAAGAAGCGGTTGGCCACCAAGACAAACAACTCTGGAGGAATCCAGGGAGGTATTAGCAACGGAGCCGATATTTATTTCCGTATTGCTTTCAAGCCCCCTGCCACTATTGGTCAGGCTCAGACGACTACAACCTATGATTTCACAGAGGGCACTCTCGAGGCCAAGGGTCGCCACGACCCTTGCGTTGTTCCTCGCGCTGTGCCAATCGTCGAGGCTATGTCTGCACTTGTCATAATCGATGCTTTAATGGCACAAAAGGCTCGCGAGGCTTCAAAAACCCTGCTCCCACCACTGCCCAACACTCTACCGCTCCGACCTGAGGCCAACGGTAACTAACCTCGCTTTGCATAATGCAGAGGGTTCACCAAAAAGATAATAGTTTTTTTTTGTACCTTGTGTGTACAGATTATTGGCATTTCGCAGTTCTTGTTGATAATTTGATAGACCCGATTTCCGGAAATAGATACTCACTGCCTTGCTTTATTTTTTTTAACGCTAGCTTTTAGCAAGAACAGTACGAGAGAAATGAAATTTGCATGATACAATGTTTTTATTACTATCAAGAAAATCGTAGCTGTTGAATTCAGTCCAGTATAGGTGGTCCTGTAATATCGCCAAACAGACTGACCATACTCTCAAAAGGATAGTCGGGAAAGCCCGTGACAAAGGTCAGATCCTAGTAGGAAATGTCAGCGCACTTAACAATATTCCCTCAAAAAAGGGGTGTTATCATACTGGTACAAATTCTCCATACGATAGCCCTCCAAAAGGGAACGCTTCCGGATTGACTGCCATATCAGGCTGCGGAATACCACCAGCCTCATTATCAGGTTGCTGCTGCTGCTGGCTTTGACTGGACTCGTCGTCCTCGTCACAGTATTCCTTGAAATGAGACTTGACAATGTCAACAGACTTCCTGGCGACAACTGATTCATCCATTGCTTCCAGAATCTCAATGGCATTTTTAACGCTGTCGCGAAGTGTGCTGGCTTCTAGATAGTCGACCAGAGATGTTGGGCCTCTGAGGAGGAGAAGTAGGAGGTTTGTTACTGCAAACATTATATACGTTGTGTTATACCACCTATAGACGAGATCTTTGGTTAGCAAAAATCTAAAGAAGAAGAAGAAGAGGAGGAAGAAGAAGAAGATGTGCTACGGGTGCAGCATACCAGCATCGGAAAAAAGTATGCTGTCGAAATGTTTCGTATATAATTTCAACTGTCTTTTGCGACGAGTCGATACATTTGCGAGCTGCCATTTCCAGTACAGCCTGAGCTTCAGGTGTCCAATTCTTGGCATTCGGTTTCTCTGTGGTAGATGTCAAGTAGGCAAGGAACGGACGGAATAAAACCATCTTGATGTTATGGTATCCTTGATTGAATTAGCCAGCACCTCTAGACAGAGGAGCGAACGTACGTATTTCCAAAACAAGTCGTTGCCTCCGAGACCATTTAGGATCTTTCAAGGACGAAATTGGCACAAGGCCCTGTCGGGAATGCCCAAAGCTCGGCTGCAGAATCTCTGGAAGCGCTTCTAGCCAGGCGTCTAGGCGACTTTCAATCTGTAATGATCGTTGCAGCTGCTCATGCGTCGACACTCCCGAGTGGTAGATATCAATCGATACTGAACGGACAATGCGAGCACAATCAACCATGATAGGAATCACTGTGCTATCGCACACTTCTCTCCTACCTGGCTGTGAGCGGTTATGGTATTCGTCCATGCCTAATGTATCGGGTCGGCCGAGGGAGAATGACATTTCTCTGTTGTGTTATATCGAGTTAGTTTCGGTGATTTCAACTTAAACAACGGGTGTTATTACATTTCTAGTGAGTACAGCCCCCTTTTTAATATTTGGTTAGCAAAAAACTGAATACTCAGAACCCGCCGACTTACCACCAGGTTTTTGATATCCAATCGTGCCGCCTGCTCTTGGGACTCGATGTCTCTCGATTGAATCCTGCAGCAAGACAGGTTCTAATCGCGAGTCCGAGGTACATATACGCCACTTGAAGAGGTCAGCTTTCAGTCCCTTATACAGTCAGTGGTCAGCATAGTTGAAAAACATACAGTGAGGAGTAAGCTCATTCTGGCATACTTTGGCCTATGCGTGAACGAGATGTCGGCATTATTGTCAGCGAATATAATACTTGAGGATGGGAATCGAACCATTAAATATAAAGCCTGTATTGTTTCCAGGTCATTCGTAAACAAAGAGTTATGCAAAAACCCCTGAGCTTCTGTGAATAGCTTCCTACTCCATTCAAACCTCCCCAACCCTCCTAATTGGGGCTGGTCCCACACGCGAGTCAAAGCTCCCAGGGAAAGCAGACTCAAATACAGAGCGATGAAACTGTTTGCAGGCTGCAAATTCCTACCCATCCATAAATCATGAGCCCGCGACACAAAACTTTCCTTGTCGATTATCGGATGAATGAAATGCAAATTCTCAAAATACCCTTCGATGAAGACATGAGCATGCTCAAAATAAAAGTTGCTATCTCTCAGGCAGACCTCATGCGCGTCTTGGGTAAGCTGAGGCGACTGGATTTGGAAGTTAGGGTTGTGCAAACTTGACACAATGGACTTTGGTGCACTTCCTGCCCGATTTGTTGAAGGAGTGGGTTCTCCTTCATCGTCTTCGTATGTTGCGATGCGCTTCATAGGTTCTCTCTTTTTCTGTAATTGGCCTAGAGCAGCAGCAGAAGAGGTGTTGCCATGAAACTCGATGCTGTTGGTGTGTCGATTCACTTCAAGAATCTCTTCTCCACCGGCAGCCTCGGAGGACGATTGCTCGGTATCATCTGGTCGAATTTCCGGGTTCAAAATCGAGGGGCCATTCCGTGTCGTCCAGAACTCCGAATGCTCTTTACTTTGCCTGTGCTGGTTTGAGGCACTGTTCCGCAATTGCGCGGTCAACTCTTCGACTTTTCTCTCCAAATCGTGAACATAGCTGGTGTACGTGCTATTCTATCAACAAAGATGCCCTAATAGGCTCTTTAAAGTCATGATTCAAAACGAACCTCGCCGTCCTCGACTCATCCTGCAAATGGTAATTGCCTTCAAAGATACATTCAACTCGACTCTCTGCCACCCACAAATTAATATATCAGATCAGCAAATTATGCATCAAAGTAACTTGTCACATGCACTCCCCCGGGTATTTGCTTACTGGTGCATCTAGAACATGGATAAGACTCGTCGCATTTATACTTCTTCTCCCTACAGCGTTCACACGCCCTTGCAGCGCGAGGCCGCTTAGCTCGTTTTGGAGGCGTTCTGGGTCCGTCTATAATCGGGATGGGCTGATCGTCCATAGTGTCAGACCCGAAAAAAGGAAAAAAAAACAGCGAATGCGTTTGTGCAGGCGTCGGTGGATACTTGCAACAAATTCGTCGGATAATCCGGGGTCTCCATTTCTTCAGGAGCGGGGGTCACGTGCTGAAATTGCGGGGAAACAGGGACTACAGTCATCTATTGAGAAAGGCTTTAAGGTTGCTTTCAGTATCAGAGTTTACCATATTTGCTAACTGCAGCTTTCTAATACCGATTTTGAGTTATTTGAGGTCACAGGCCAGCGTGTGTGAGCGTTGTACAGTCTTGTGTACTGCATTCGGAGCTCCCGAACACTTTGTCTGGAATATCCGACTTGATCTTACAAGGAAAAGACATGCACAATTGTCAGCTTCACACCTATTTGATTGTCAAATTACTGATAGCGAGTTCATTCCATGCACTATGTACAAAACAGGCGCCTCATACGCCCTAGAGAACATCAAACAAAAAACTCCCCCAAACCACACGCGCTATTCCTAATTCGTAAATTTATCATGACGCTTGTACATATTGCTCTGGATATCATATTCCGATGATCGCTAGAAACATAAAGGGGAAATTAATAAAAAAAAGCTGTCGTTAAATTAATCGCTTGCTCATCTCATTCGTCGTGCTTGGTATTGCCCCATTCCAATACCTGTTTGACTGCGAGTCGTGCGTCTTGCACCCTCGTCGTCAAGGCTCAGACCCTGGAATCCGGTACCTAGACCTCGACGACGCACGGGGGCCTCGTCCATGAATGGATTCATGTACCGGATCGAGCTATTTGTCTCAGACACGACAGTGGTCGCGCCATCGGAATCCGAAGAAGCTGCTTCCGAGACATCGGAACCATCATCTTCAAGATCCTCATGGAACACGCCCGAACGTCCGAGCGCGTTTTCCTGCTGGAAAGGCGAAACATATGCAGAGAAAGATGGTTCCAGCTGGGTAGAAGAAAATAACCGTCGGGAACCCAAGGCAGGTGCCAGCGGATTCGTCGTTGGGGTTTTATCCGCTAGAGGCTTTCTCGCTGGAGTCTTCTTCTTTGGGGTCTTGCTCTTTGTAGGTTTTCTCACTGGCGTTGTGCTCTCTACCTGCTGTGTCGGATATTGTTGAGTTGGAGGTTGGGCCGGCTGAATCGGAGGCTCAGTAGAAGTGTATATCTGCGCTCCAAGTCTATGTTGACGGGACCGTTTTCGATGATGGATGGAAAGCAAGCCTAAAGACTCTTCCACAGCCAGGAGACCTGTCAAGACTTTCACGCTCAACTCGAGGTATCCTCCTTGGTAAAAACGATCGTCTGACAAATTCAAGCCCAAATGGATAGCAAGATACGAGGTCACCACAAACTTGGCCAACGAGTAAATAAGCGCTCTCCGGGAGCGTAGGGGGGCTTTATTCAGAGATCTCAGGAGCCCAAAGCCGGTAAAGAGAATCGAAATAACCAGAGCTCCCATGAGCACCCAGTCGCGTGGAATCTGAGCTAGTTCTAGCCAATCAATCGCCCATAGTGCCAGGAATGCTGAAAGACACATCAGTCGGATTAAGTTGAACAGAAAGCTTGCTTTTGTGCTCTCTTTCATGCTAATTGTCGTTCTCACTTTGTTACGTTCTGAGCGGGGTGTCCTCAGCTTCGACGGTAAGAAAGGATTATCGTTCGACGGTGTGGTAGGATTCTTGGTCGAATTTGTTGCATCGCCAGGTGACTTGAATGTGAAGGTCTGATCAAATAGACCCTCGAGACCGGTTACGGCAGTATAATCTGATGGTGGAAAGAATTTAGGACGAGCGAATTGGACGCTAGATGCACTGGCATCTATATTTCCATTGTTGTTGCCGGTTTCTTGCACTGCCGTTGGGTGTCGATGAAATGGATTCACCTCAGGAACCGGCGCCGGCGGTCTCTGAATGATCGGGTTTCGAAGATTCCATGCAGGAGGCCGTGGTTGTTGAGGGAGAGAGCCATAAAATGGCGATGGAACTGTTTCTTTAGGTAGGACATCTTTCGACGCAGGAGCCGTAACGAATCTGGGGCGGATGTCATGAGATACGGACGGTGCCCAGTCCATAGAGTCTTCCATTTCAACATCAGGAATAACCATTTGCTCCAGCACATTCTCACTGGGTTTCGCCTCTGGTACACCCAATACTTTTATTGGAACACGGTCGAATAGTTGTTTCTGTGGGTAAAGATTGACGGGCTTGTTCTGCGGCGGTTGCTGTCGTTGCAAAGCGGAGGGAGAAGATGTAGGGCTGTCTGTCCATAGAACAAGCGGCCTGGTATCGTATTGAATAAGTTTATGTGATGTAAAAGTAGCCTATAGCCCTTGGTCAGTCGTTTAATATAACCAAAACGTTTCTTCGATACTCACTAGACACGTAAAAACGCTGATAACTGTGTGGAGAGTGGGCGGCAAGGAGGGCGCCAAGCGACTGGGATCTTGCAAGAGTGCCCATATTCCAAATCGGGCGGCTATGATAATCAATTGGCACTGATAATATTGGTTGAGCCCCAGAATCCGCCCATGAATCCCTTCAACTTTGTAATGCAGCCTAGGGTTCCACCAAATTGAAAGCACACCGGCGATCAACGCAATGGCGGCAGTATCTTGGGATGAATAGCCAATCCAAGAGAGAGTTCCGCTCGCACGAGATATAAATGGCACGAGGAAAGGCGATGGGAATAGCTTGAGGATGATATCGCCAGCTTCTACCACCCCCATCACGTCAGACAGCACTTGCCCGAGAACACTGACCCAATAGACCAAGAACCCAAGCACATCAACGATATGCCTCCAATTCCGGTTACGAGCGCTTTTCGTTGCGCGACTCGTCTTGCTGCGCTCCATGATTCTTCTCAAGTGGTCGGATTTCGCTTCGTACCTTGTTTCGCGAATGCGATTCTGGACTCTCTGTTCGCAATTCTCGCATACTTGAGGGTAGCGCTCCTCCATAGCTTGCTTGTATCGAGGAAGGTCTTTTTCAAACGCGGAATATGCAGGGTCATCGATATCTGGAAGAAAGGAGCTGAGGGAATTTATGAGCATATGTTGGTTGCGAATACATTTGCGGCAGAAGAGGCCTGCTTGGTCGAACTCCAGGACCCCGAAATCGTCCTTCACTGACGGTACACTCGTGATAGAAGCTGGCGGGTCTGTAATATCTCCATTCTGATGAGCCATGTTAGTTTTGAGGAGCAAAGGACAAGAAATGAGACAGGTAAGAAATACGTACCTCGTCCAGATAGTTCACCGCCTCGCAGTTCTTGCAGCGCCATTCGCGCACTTCCGGCGACTTCTTTTCTTCAGAGCGCTTCCCGCAGTAGAAGCACTGCAGTCGCCGCTGTATTGACCACGCCATGGCATCGTCTGTAGGATGGTCGAGAGGAGGTGCAGGCTGGTTGTGTTGATGACATGCGCGGGAGTTAAGAAAAAGCAGGCGATATAAACCCCGAGCGCACGGACCACCGTCAATAGCCGCCAGAAACAACAAAGCCAAGTTCCTCACAATACTATTTCTATTCTTCATCGCTCATTGTTACTAGGCTATTTCCGCATTTCTGCTTCAAAAAGCAGTGAATACCGCTGTCGCACTATTGTTCGCCCCGGGCAACGCCATTGACCGTGTCCCAATTGTTTATCCGCAGGAAGATGAGGTAAAAGGACAGCTCTCGGTATCTGGGCAACACACACGCCACACAACCACTCGCCATGGCGCTTTTCCCAGGCGCTGGCAGCCTGCCATTACTATTTATGGTCGCCGCTATCTGCGCTGCTCTCGCTCTGGTTTTACTCATCGTAAGGATGTCCGCATGTGTCAAGAAACTCGCTCTCTAACCGTCCCCATCATTAGTCTATCCATTATCTTCTGTCTAGGTCACAGCTATCTACTGTTCCAAAGACTCGCCGCAAACGAGGCCCAGCTCATTTACTAGTCGTGCTTGGTAGCGGTGGGCATACGGCAGAAATGCTGTCGATGCTGCGACGAATGCCCCTGGATCCGACGACGTATACTTTTCGGACGTACATTGTGACATCTGGAGATGGCTTCAGCGCTTCCAAGGCCGACGAGTTTGAGAAAGCTCTCGAAGCGCAATACAAATCGAAAGAAATAGGCAATGGCAATGGCAATGACAGCAACACTCCTGTCCGTGTTGTAGGAGGGGAATCCTTTGATATTGTCACGGTGCCCCGTGCTCGTCGTGTCCATCAGTCATTCCTGACCGCACCGCTGTCAACACTGCAATGCTTTTGGGCTTGCATCCAGGTCCTCTGCAGAACACACCCTGATCAGCGACCAAATTTACATGGTACTGCATCCCCATACCCTGATTTAATTCTCACCAACGGCCCCGCGACCGCGGTGTGCGTGATACTAGGAGCAAAGCTTCTTAGATTCTTGAATGCATTACGGACAGTGCCTTTTACGGACAATGCAAATGCCATCTACCCTCTCCGCACCATCTTTGTGGAATCGTGGGCTCGAGTGACCACATTCAGCCTGTCTGGAAAGATATTATTGCCGTTTGTAGATCGCTTTCTTGTGCAATGGCCAAACCTCGAGGGTAAGCGTGCATGGAGAGGAATGAAAGAAACGCAATTTGTTGGTACACTCGTCGAATAAAAATCATTCCCCTCCTCTTTTTGAGGAAGATCGTACCTTCAAGACTGTTCACGTATTGTCATTCTCTGCACTCATTTGCGGATTATACATGTATGACCACCCTCAATCAGTATGGTTCTTAGGCGCTCCTACCAACGCCGAGACATCAATGCCGAAATATCAACGCCGAGGCTAGTTCATGTAGAGCATTTACCGATTTGCATCCACTCCGTGTCCGTTCTACGCAGATAAATAGATTATCAACTTACTACTTATGGGCGTACCCCGCACTTGGGCGAATCCCATCGAACCGGCCTACTATAAGATCTTCCTTTTACTCCTTTCATACAGCTTTGTTTGTTTTTATGTTCCCCAATTATTACATATCAACATAGACTTTAACATTTCATTAAAAATGGGTTACTCGCTGAAAGGTCGGAACGTGCTCGTAGTTGCAGGCTCCCGGTACGTTGCTCTCAAACTCTTTTTTTGTATCGTTTTTTTTTTCTTTGGAATCAGTAATACTAAATTTTCGATTATCTGCTTGCAGTGGTCTTGGAGCTGTAGTTGCAGAGAAATTCGCAGCAGAAGGCGCCAATGTAGCTATCAGCTATGCATCGAATGCAGACCGCGCAAAACAGACTGCGGCCAAGCTTGAATCGAAATACAATGTCAAGACAGCTATCTTCCAAGGGGTATGTCGTCGTCAATGCCTTAGTTCAGAGGAAATAGAGGGCAGAGAAAAAAAAAAGAGAGGCTTATTAGGTTTGACTACTTAGGACGCAGGAAAAAAAGAAGATTCTATTGCAGTTGTGAGATCGGCCATTGAAGCATTGGGCGGTCTTGATGTTGTGATTTCAAACGCGGTTGGTCTTTGACAGAACTTATCAGAAAGGAAATACTGCTGATAGCGTCAGGGATATACCAAAATGTCCAAGTTTGATGACCTCTATGCCCTCGAGGATGAGGACTGGGATAAGGTGATTTTTACCTCTCATGAAGTCAGGGTTAGGTCTGACAGAAACAATAGTGCTGGGCAGTAAACGTCAAGGGCCACATGTATACATTCCGTGAAGCCTTACCAGAGTTCAATAAGAATCCCGAGGGCGGAGTTTTCATCATTACCTCTTCTGTGGCGGTATGGAATTTTGCACCTTCTCAGATTGCAATCAATCTACTTACACGAGTCACTTTTAGGGCTTGGGTTCAACTGGAAGTAGCATGGCCTATGCTGTAGCCAAATCGGCAAGTATGTGAACCAACCGTTCATTAGACTGTTTCTTGAAATGAGATTTGCTGATATTTATCGTAGGCATTCACTTGGCCAAATGCCTGGCTAAAACCCAAGGCCCCAAGGCTCGCGTCCATGCTGTCTGTCCTGGACTCCTTCTCACCGAATGGGTATTTTCTATCTCCAGATAATCTTGATGTAGGAGCGACCTAACTCAAAACAGGCAGATATATTCCCCCAGGAAGTCATCGATAAACACGTTGGCCTCACGCCTCTTCAAAAACCGGTTAGCACTCCATCATTTTTTGTGATATGGAAACCACTGACTGGGAAACAATTCAAGGCCGATCTGGAAGATACTGCAGATCTATATATTTCTCTTGCGAAGAACTCTTCCATGACTGGCCAGGTAATGGCTGTTGGTAAGTTGTTTCATTCTTTTCTGTGAATCGAGCGTCCGCTAACCCAAGCGTAGACTCTGGCTTCACTGTTCGGTAGAAAATCACAAGGGTATCAAAATTCTGCCTTCATACATGGTTGGGGATGCAATATACATGGTTAAATAGAACTACATAGGGATTTAGAGTTCAACAAACATCAAAGGAAGGTATCAGCTCTTCAGAATAGCGGATTGTAGAACAAACTGAAGTCTACATTTTCGAGAGTCACGGTGTTCGAAGAGAACATGCGAGCTTTGAGAGCAGCAGTTAAGCTGTCTTTCATTTTGTCCCCTTCGACTTTAATCTTTCCAAGACGTAAAAGTCGGCCATCACAGGTGTATACATATATTGCTTTGTCGTATCGAGGCGATTGGCTCGAAAAATTCCCATGTACAAATGGCACGCCGGGTAGCAATGCAAGACGTTCACTCTCTGGAAAATGATCTGGAGCCTCCTCGATTTCATCAAAGATGATCCTTTTCTCCTCGTAACTGATATTCTGCCCTTCGGACATTCTGGTGGGTACAAGTGCCTTGCTCCACAGAGAACCGAGAACACGCTGGCGACGGCTGATATCGACCCATGTCCAATTCTGCCAATTCACATGGCGATCTTCAGGGGTTATTTTAGCCGCATGGACAATGTTACGGTTCTCTGCTGTACCTTGCCACCCGGCATCTGTTAAAGGCGGCACAAAGACCCGGTTCTGAATGCCTTTTACCAGCATTTCACCCCCCTTGGGCGCAAGTAGGGCCAGAAGGTCGGACATTGTACATGAGTCAGGGTTTGGTATTGGGATGCCGGGTGCCGGTGTTTGATCCAGTATGACACCGTGGTCAAAGTGTTTATGATGAAGGGTTTGTAGAGTTATTCCAGTATGTGTTCGTCCCGTGAGAAGAGTGTGATGTAAAGGCGCAGGGCCCCGGAAACTATACTCCCATTCAGCAACAACAAGATGTCACCCGTTCGAGTAAACTCACTCTGGCAGAAGCGAAGGGTGTACATTTATTCCTCCATATTTTGCGGCCTTCAATATTCTGGATGGAACGAATAGTCCGAATGACACGGCGACGATCAGGTCGACGGGGGTCCCGGGCGGCTTTTGGAAGCTATTAATTGCGAGCTCAAATTTTGTTGCATTCCAATCTTACTGTCCAACCGGTAAATGTGTCTATCTCGTGCACTGTGAGTCCGAGCCTCGTGGCGGCATTCTTAATAGGAACTGTGGAACGTTCTCGTCAGTAACCCAGGAGTATTTCAGGCAAGGAGCTCTTCAAGACTTACCTTCGCGAATCTCTTTTAATCCCCTGCCTACCCTTTTACCGGGTCGACAAACAACTTCAATTGATTTAATAGACCGAGGCGCGCGCAGCTGTTCCGCGTGAAGCGCATTCAACGAAGCTATGCTGAATTCATCTGAGCCGCAAAAAAGGATGCGAAGAGCATTGTTTGAGCTGGTCGAGTTCCAGCATCGCTGCAGTCTGTAACTGTACCGTAAACTGCTGCGTATACTGAGCAGACTGGGCAAGCGATGAAAAGTCATGTCTTGAATGTAGCAAGGAGCGGGCGAGGAAGCTCGCAGAGGAAAGAGCTGGAGCTGGAGCTGCCCCCTTAGCGCCCGTTGCTGCCATGAAGTCATCGTGCTCCGCATGCGCTGCTCTCTTCGCGCTTCACAACTGAGGAAGAACTCAACGCGCACAACCAGTAGCGCATCGACTTGCCAGAAAAACTCCCGTCCGTGTCGGATGGGCTATACAATAGCTATGAAATGACTGAAAGCGAGCCTGTCTCTGTGGTCCCTGCACAGCTTGCGTTTCTCACCATCTACAACCCCTCACTCGGCAAGACGGACGAGACGATTGGGGATCAAATCGTCTTTTATTCGTCCCAAGCGACTCGATCACGGCCAAATGCTGGAATATCCGCGGAAGATCCAGCGTCAAGTGAACTCAAGGATGATACGAATCAGAGACTGCGCCAGGTTGGGCTGGCGCAGGGCATGGTGAATTTCGCGAAGTGAGCTTTCACGTTTGGCACAAGTTTAGCAGGAAATTGCTCACGAAAACACAGGAACTTTTCAGGCGGAAATGCTGTGGATAACATTGAAACTGAAAAATCGCGTATTGTCCTTGATGAGTTGGAGAACGACTGGTGGATTCTTGCTGTAAGTGGTCAACTTGACCCGGTTTCTCGATATGCCTAGCTGATCAAGTGAAAACACAGTCTATAGATTTTACACGCCTTCCTTCCGCGAACACTTCCTCGGACTCACCTGCATCTCGAACCGAATATTCGTCGCGCGAATTGTATCCACCTCAGTCCATAATCCAGCAACTACGGCGAGCCCATTCGATATTCCTTCTCCATCACGATATATCTTTAAATAATCTTTACGAGCGCGTTGGAAGACAAGTCTTTTGCAAGCTTCTCAACCGTTTCTGGAACAAGTTCATCAGGAACTGGCTAGTGCTACTCAATGGAAATCCAGCAGTGGACATATTCAACGGCACCAAATTGGCGCTGGGTGGTGAGCTCGGTATTGGCGTTGGAGAGGAAGAATGGGGCAGTGGCGAGCGAGAGGTCCTTGAAGACTTCGTATCTCGGACAACTGGCCTCGTCGACTTGGTTGTCTCTCGGTTCGGCGATTCCCCGGACAAGACGAGCCTGGATAACAGTACGGAGTCGGAAACTCAGCCCTGGCTAGGATCAGACCATATTCCTCAGCCGTCTGATGGCGTGATATTCTCTGGTGTGGGCTCTCTGTCACGAAAGTCGTTGGCGCGCATATCTCATTGGATGGAATGGATATACAGATATGGAGGAGCCGCATACGGTGTGGATGAGAACCCAGCCTCAGTTCGTCGGGGAAGGCAAAGAAAGACAAAAAGACGACCAGCGGCTGCAAACCCTCCATTGCACAAGAAGTCAAAATCAAAATCTCAGACACGAAGTGGCAGGACCTCACCTGGGATTCCACCGCCACTGGTAATCGCTGCGGCTCCGTCCACACCGTCACAGTCACAAACAGAGAACCAGGACACAGAGGACAGTGCGTTTGGGACTGACGCTTTGATGAAATATCTCACTCTAGGATATGGCTCAGCATGGAAGTTTCCAAACTTGTCAGGAAATGGCTCTGCTGAAACAACAAATGTAGTCAACAGCCCTGGGGGGCAAACCGCTGATCTATCAACATCCATGTATGCTCCCAAAAGAACTTTGACATATCAGATCTAACTAAAGCTATAGGGATAGCCATAGTGATGAGGCTTTGGGAAAGTTCATCATTGGTCTGAAAGACGATTTGGAGGAGGAAATGTCTGATGACAATAGCGCTGAGGGAGCAGCTCCTGGCACAACCCACGCACAAGGAGAAGCTAGTAATAGCCGGACTTTATTGAGGACGCTGCAGGTAGAAACAGTGGAATCAGCTTCACTAAGCAGCGATGAAGGCAAGTTCTTTATATACAAGAAAGAAGACGAAACCAACTGACATCAAATATTAGAAAACAACCCAGAAAAATCTCATAAGAAACTGCAAGTACTAGTTTATGTGGTATGTTGGACATCCAAATATGTACACTTTATAGCATTACTAAAAATCCCAAGCGTCGACCGTTCATGTTTATCTTCCTCTTCGATCTTCGAACGCCATCCCTGTCCCTGCCTTCATTCTACCGCAGTATCCATCACCAACTCGGTCCTCTGCAACGGCCTCTTCTATCATCCACGTCCCCACACAACGTCTATCGCCGAATACAGCTCTCTGACGCCGAGCCAAACAACGGCAAAAAATCCCTTTCCATTGCCGAGAATCCCATATACGATCTGATATACGACGCAAACAATCTAACAGTCCGCTCATCCATCCCCAACATCCCCGACCCCGGCATAGGAGGAGTAGTAGGACCGTCATCGAATTATACATCCCCTTTCACCACAATTTCCGGCAACGGACATGAGAAATGGCCTCGCATCGAAGCCCTCAACGTGCACAGCCAATTCCTAAATACATACATAGACACACGCTCTCGCCCACTTGAAATGGAACGAACATGCAAAACCAGTCGCGGCTGGTGGCTCGTCTGGGTGCGCGTCAACGACGACCACCAGCACCACCAACAACAACAGCCAACTACTTCCAAAGAAGCCTTCTTGGTCCGCAAAGCATCCGACTCCCTATCATTAGCAGCCAGTGCCCGCCAGTCTCGCGGCGGCGGAGGCAGTGGAGTCCGGTTTCTGCGAGATCTCAGCGGCGCGTCGTCGCCGTCTCTGGCGACTTCGGATTCCATTATTGGTCATCATAATAGTAACAATACTGCGCCGGGGAAATTGGCAGAAGGGTTGGGTCTTGATGCGCATAAATACATTGAGAGTCTTTTGAGTTTGAATAGATGAAATGATATACGCAGCTGGGTTGTTATACTGGGTTTTTAATATATGTGATATACGAGCAATGTAATCCTGCAATATCAGGTTATACTTATGAAATTTATGAATTGATAACTGGTATAACCAGAACTAAGACGATGAACATGCAAATACAAGTGGCAATATCATTCTAAAAAAAACAACATTTGACTGCTCATGGATAGATCTGTAGCCGAAAGATGATATACTGGACGTAGCCCCTAAACTACAGCACACCTACACATATAGGCGTGATCATTTGACTGGGCTACATCCACATTACTCTCTTTTGTCTCCAATCTCCTACGCCAGTGGTGCTTGCTGCCCTGTTCAATGCTGGAAAACAAAATATAAGGTGTCTAGAATCCCGGCAATCTTTGACATATATTCCCACTTGTTGGTTGGCATCCACTGCGAAAGACACGAAGGGGGAAAAGACCGGAAAGAGAACGCCATCCTGAAATTCTGCAAACAATTCAAGAGATGAACATGGAAAACAGGCGGAATTATAAAAAAAATAAAAAAATAAAAAAGGACATAAGAAAAAGGGCGGCAAACAACGGAACAAATGAAAATAAGCAGAAGATTAGGAAACTTCGACCAATAGATAAATCACATAGCCAGCATACGTGCCCTGTGATTCGAATTATCCACATGAACCCCAGGGCAATACATGGTCACATGATTGCAAGCACGACAGATAACCATGGATAAAGGCGTCCGTATTTCGTTGCACATTGTCGCCGAGGGCCTTAAGCATGAAACAGCTAGATTACAGGACAAGGCATTTTTTGCTTTTGCTTTGAGCCTTGGTCAAAAGGGCTGCACGTGTGGCGGTCTCGAATACTTCCCGGACACCTTGGCCGGTACGGGCAGAGCACTCCAGGTACTTGTAGGCGCCGATCTTCTTGCGAACCTCCTCGCCCTATAGGTTGTGTGTCAGTAACTAAAAGCATTTGGGGTCATGTTTTGAAACCGACCTGTTCGAAAGTGACGGGTCGCTGAGAGGTCTTGTTCAACTCATCAATCGTCTTCTGGTCGTCACGGAGATCAACCTTGCATCCAACCAAAATGATAGGAAGGCCCTGGCAGAAGTGAAGAACCTCGGAGATCCACTGCAGGATTATATCAAAGTCAGCGGGTGTCCTTATCAGTTACACCGAAGCAAGTGAGGTGACGAACCTTCTCCTGAACGTTGTCCAAAGAGTCGGGGGAGTCGACGGCAAAGCAAATCAGGATGACATGTGAGTCAGGGTAAGACAGCGGTCGGAGACGGTCATAATCTTCCTGGCCAGCCGTATCCCAAAGAGCCAATTCGACACGTTTGTTATCAACCTCGACATCGGCCACGTAGTTCTCAAAAACGGTGGGGACATAGACCTAAGCACATCAAAATTGTCAGTAAAAGCCAGACCGATTAAATCCCGGTCGCGTGCTCGATGCAAAGACGGCAAGCACGTGGCGTTGGCGAGCGGGAGGGCGGAAAAGATGATAATGGTGGCTAACCTCTGGGAAAGTTCCCTTGGAGAAAACGCTAGTAAAAGAAAATAGTCAGCATCCCTGGCCGACAGTGTTCGAGTTATGTAGATTGGCGAGGTGTTTGGGGTGGGGGGGGGGGGGGTGGAAGACAGCTAGGATGGTTAGGACTCACATCAGGAGACAAGTCTTACCGCAGGCACCATCACCCACGATAACGAGCTTGCGGCGGATTTCGGCCATCTTGACTATCTCCACGTTAGCACAAAGTCTCGAGTAGACGAAATGAATAAGAAGTAGAGTGAGAGAGATGGTGAACAGGCGGCGAGAGAAGCAGCGTGCCGTTTGTTGACGTGTGGTGAGCATCAACAGCTGCCATGACAATAATGGGGGGGAGAAGAGTGCCACCTACAGTCGTGAGACGGGCTCAGAGGTGCGAAAATCAATCAAAAAACTGGGCACAAGCAAGTCAGACAAGCGAAAATGGGTGCACGTAGAGTAGCGAGGCGATACGGACAGGTTTGCAGGATAGAATGATGGATTTGAGTCCGAAGAGAGGATGGAGACTGGGGGTTGGTGGTATGGGTATGGGAGACTGAGCAGCCGACGCTAACGAGGCTGCTTGGTATTATTGCTGGACGGTGCTTGGCCCAGGAGCTGGTCTCACTGGGTGACCGCCTAGCGAGGCTGCCTGCGAATTCAGGCTGCAAAGGGCTCTTGCGGCGGCTCGGGGACCTCGCGTGCGCGTAATCAATACCGTACTGTACCGTACCGTCTCGTCGAGTTGCTCCGCCCAGCGCCCTTATCCGCCACTCACGCGGGCGCGGCATGATCAACAGGCCCGCTCGTCATGACGCGAACGCGTACCGGAATTACGGTATCGCGCCCGCCGTGTGTCACTGTGTTTATGTACGGAGTGCGTGTGGCTTGTCGGGGCTATGCGCGCTTCTGAATGGACTGCGCCCCAGGACTGGCCCATTACATCCGTGGCGCAGCAGCCTGTCTCAGGGATGGATGGATAGACAATGCGCGCCGCTAGGCTATTTTGGGACTAGACTACGGTTGGTTGCTCTCCTTTAGGAAACTCTCCAGCAGGTCGTCATCACCAACCAGCGAGCATACACAGTTGAGAAAGCACCGGCAACACAATTTTGCGGCTATCACGTTGGTCTGGAGAATATTCGTAGAGCCAACACCAGAACTGAACTTGGAAGCGTCTGCAAATCGACTGATACGTGTGAGAATTGTTTCCAACAAGCCCAGTCCTGGATGGGTCCGCAGCCCCACCGCCGGCGTACGTAACTGCGTACGACCTGGTAACTGACTTACCAAGAGTGTCAACTTTCAAGTTACCGCCGGAAGCCGGTTCAGGTGTCCTCATAGTGGAACTGCGCATCGATGTGGCATCATCATCTTGATCGCTATCATTTTCTGTCCGAGGTTCTAGAATCCAGATGATCTTTACCTACGCTGCAGGACTGGCGGAAACTTCTTTTTGCATACTCCGTACAGAAGGTGTTCCGGCGATACGGAACAGTTCACCCGAGTTACACCCGGAAAAGCCACCTGTGGCGGTGCAATGTCACTATCTCTTTGTTCAGTATGTTATTATCATTCTTGTTGTTGCTGATATTGCAAGGTCGATGTTGACACATGTAGAAAGTTGAGCCCATACTAAAGACAATAATAGTTTATGCCTACTCGCAAACGCTATCAATATTTAATATGTTGCCTTTCTGAGGATACTTGGACATGTTGATCACGTAAAATTGTACGTATTTTAATCAAACAATTCCAGATCATACAGAGAGCAGGGCAAGCTAGAAACTAACTCCCATTACCATAATATTCTATCTGTATCTTGTTGGCATCGTTGTTTACCCTATGCCATTGCCATATGCTACCGCTTTGCAGCGTGGCCACGTGATCCCGGAGCTTAGTAGAGCCGCTCAGTTTTCCCAGACATCGCCGAACCACCGAGCATCCAAAGCCACGACGAGAACCACCCATTGCAGGTGACAATCACGTCGCCTCCCCTTCCACCATGCAAAATGTCATCCGCCGAACTACCCTCGCCCGAAACCAGGCGGCGCGGAAAGCGATGATCCAGAAAAAGCAAGAAGTGCGCGAGGAAGTCAAAACCTTCCTCCGGGAACAAGGTCAATTGAAGAAGCACAAAAACCAGCTGCAGAAGACTGCCCAGCTTCGCCGACGAGATGACTGGCTACGGGGCGCTATAGCACCAAAGGTCGATTCGGGACCGCAAGCTGAAGTTTATGGAACAGCTCCTCCGTTCGGAATGGCGTTGCCAAAGATCCCGAAACACCAGCGAAAAAAGTACGTCAACTTTGCCAAAGGAGACCGGGTGGCGATCTTGAAGGGCGTAGACAAGGGGAAAATAGGCGTGATAGATTCTGTTGATGTGGAAAGGGAGTCTGTTACGCTCAAAGACCACAACATCGTACGTATTTATTTCCCGCACCTATTTGGGCAAGATTGATGATGGCTAATTTAAACCTCTGCTTGACAGGCCGATGTCAATATGCCGGAATGGCTAAAGGATGCACACAATGCGCAAAACTCGGTTTCGCCTGTGCCGTTATCGCTCTCTATCAATGACATTCGCCTCGTCGTCACGCTGGAAGAAAATGGCGCTCCATACGAGGCGATTGCAAAACACGTTACCGGAGGCGCTCCATTCTTTAAACGACCCAATTCAATCACACCTCGGCACACTAGGTACATTATGGGAGAGGACGTCCCCATTCCATGGCCAAACGAAGATGTCATACCCACTATCGAAGATCAAGAAGGCGACACTCTTCGCCAAGAGGTTGAACATGAAACCTACGTTCCCTCGCTGCAATATGCCCCCTTTGAGAGCACCATCATCGATGAATTGAGAAACAAGTACTCCAAGTATCGAACACGCCATGATCCTGAGTGGGTGAAGGCCAAGCAGATGGAAGATCTCAAGAAGGAGTATCTAGCCACCCGGGCCATGCTAACTCCCAAGGGCGAACTTCGAGCTCAGCGTCTGGCAGCGAGGGCTGAGGCTAATGAGGCCCGCAAGGACGAGAATGGAAACTACAAAATGTCCAAGGAGTCAGCTTCTTTTATCGAAAGCTATATGATGAAGCAGAAGAACCAGGCGGAACAAGCGGAGTGATGACCTTTTTTTTTTATCAACTGTATTCTAGAACCTTGTATTTCACCTTTTAAATAATTTTCTCTACTGTATTAGCTACATTTTCTCATGGGGTTTTTTTTGTAGGGTGTTTGTTTCTAACTAATTGTTTGCGCTTGCCGTGAACCATTTAATTAATTATTAGTTTCAACTTTTCGGCCGCCAAGGGAGACTATCTAATCATCTGCCGCGGAGCTGGTCTTACACCTCAACTTTTCGACAACACAATAATAATCAGCATTATTGACAGGCGAATCCCTCCGGAGAAAGTATACCATCACAATGGCGTTTGCTGCCATTAATTCGTCTAAAGGACCGGCTACCTTCTCGGTCGTGGACACTGCAGCTCGACAGCCTGCCCCGGCAGTTAACCATGCAGTTATTGACCATGCTTTCGCGGGCGATGTGTCGTTGAAAAAGAGAGTCTACGATGCAATTAGTGAGTTCAAGTAACCCCCTTTTTTTTTCCTTTTGGAAAAGAAATTTTTATGAAAGAAAAAAAAAAGTTCTAACTCATTCCGTTCCAGGCGCCAGTCCCCAGCACGGAGAGCTCTTCCAAGACATTGCGCAATACACATCGACCTTGCAGTCGCAATTACAAGCCCAAAGCAACAATAACACCACCACCACCACCACCACCACCACCGAGCCAAGTCAACCGGCAGTTGATCAGCCACTGGCTAAGAAACGGAAACTGGAGAATGGCCAGACCGCGACGAGTGTCGATAGCAAAGACGCACCGCTACAGTTTTACGCTCAAGATATATCGTTTGCGGTTCCTCAACGGAAGAAATTGACGCTGGAGATTACAGCTGCAGGCGGCTACCTCCGGGCCAGGAATCAAACAACCAAGAATATTGAATTTGGTATTGCTTTGCAGGATATTGGTGAGTCTTCATCTTATCAATAGCGCAGGCCCGTTAGATGAGAGGACATTTTAAGAACTAACGATGGTGTTTTTGCTATAAATAGAACATGCAGTGTGCCTTCCAGTCCCTGAAAAAGCCCAGCGTCAATTCAACTTTTGCATCATTCCCAAGAACGGTGATGGCGTGACGACAGTGCCCGAAGGTCAATCCGTTCCGGACACAATGGTGTGGACAGTTCCAGATGGCCCTCCCAAAGCGGCATTCACGGGAAATGGACAACGTATTGAAGGCAGTGAGCATGGAGAGGCTCTCATTCGACGCATGCTTGATAGCGGACTTGGCCGTACAAAGGTTATTCGACCCGACGACCGAGAATTCGTGAGTGCTACACCGGAAGCACATCGCAAGGGTGAAAAAGCATATCATGTGAAAGCACACAAGGGCAGCAAAGATGGTATGTATTTTGTCCAGTCAGAAGCTTGCTCCTCTTCGCTAAAAGAGAAATTCCCCATTCACGATATAGTATACTTGGTCATAGCTAACGGCAATAACAGGCTATTTGTTCTTCCTTTCCACCGGCATTTTATTTGGATTCAAGAAACCACTGTTGTTCTTCTCGTTTGCGAATATCGATTCGACCTCGTACACTTCTATCCTCCAACGCACCTTCAACCTTATCATCGTCACCCGGGGGGACGCGAACGAGGAAACCCAAGAATTCGAGTTCTCAATGATTGACCAAGCCGACTTTACGGGAATTGACGCGTATGTGAAGCGACATGGTCTCGAAGACGCAAGTCTGGCCGAGGCAAGAAGGGCCAAGAAGTACAATGTGAATGGAGCGAAAGGAGGAGAAGAAGGAGGAGCAGGCGAAGAAGGGCCCGAAGGAGATGAGAGCGAACTCCAAAAGGCCGAGCGCGAGCTGGAAGATCAAGAAGATGAGGAGGAAGAGGACTACGATCCGGGCAGTGACGGCGAAAGCGAGGGCAGCGGATCCAGCAGTGAGGAAGATGATTCAGATGGAGAAGGGGGTGGAGATAACGATGATGACGAGGACGAGGAAGATGCAGATGAAAATTTGGTCAAGAATGAGCTGGGCAGTGAGGCCGAAGATGTCTCTGGCGACGAGCTATAGACTGTTACATAGGTGGAAGATAGGACGTCGTTACATGTAAGAATTAAATGATCAATTGATGCTTTGAATAACAGCAGTCTATCAAGTAATGTGATTACATTCCAGCAAAGTAAGTATCAAATCCAAACCAAGCGATTATACTTGATATATGTCAATGGCGAATGAAGCTCAAAGCTTGATTTTGGTGAGCATTTCATCCTCTATCTGCCGAGTATCAGGATCGGTATGTGATTTATGATTTCATGCTTATATTTGCTCAATCAAATCCTGAATCAAAATACAATGAATGATGTGTATCATGATATATACTCTGGTATTATGGCCAGGCTGCACCCTCTGATTGGCCTGCGGGTCTTATTTGTCTAATGCCAGGGGGGGCCGCATTATCTAGCCTTACTCGGACTAGCAGGGTATTTTTAGAGGATCACAGGCGATGTCACGTAACGATCCGTCCAGCCAGTATGGAGGAAGTAGTGTACCAATCTCGATCATGATTGGTATCTGTTGGTATTTGACTGCTGACAAGCATAGTTTTGAGTGTCTTAGCCTGGAGAAGCTGCATGTGGTTGCTTTGTTCCCTGGTACGTGCAAAAATAAGTTGTGACTTGATACATTCCAGGGCGTGTATTTTTTTCTTTTTTCTTTTTCGAGATTTACAACAAAGACGACGTAATAATTAATTACAACTGGGGGGATGTAGGTTGGTCTAGACCCTCGAGATTGGCAGTTCGAATTTGCCTCGGCGGCGCTCACCGTTGATTTGTTCATTTAAACAGTGTTGAGAGTCAGACAACTGGAGAGACAGAAAATACGGAGCGCCCCGTAATTATGGTTAGTTTTCTGTTTTTCATTGGCATGTACGGAGTATTGCCGGCCTAGCGGAGATGCTGGCTCCCCTGAATGGCCGCACGGTGGATATACGGTATCGGCGTTATACCGTACGGTATTGATACATTATTACTGATACATACAGGCTTCTCTGCGATGCTGATTCTGATAATAACAAGAGCAATATATTAACAGTAATGACATAAATGCTTGAGGGAATGCCAATACAATAATATATAAATTTACTACGAATATCAGTAGAACACTTCAACAACGCACTCGAGGCTGGTAAATTACGCAGCGCTAGTCGGCACTCGGTCATGCCGCCCGCCCAGATAGCCATCTAAACTAGCCTCGTCAGGTCAGCCCCTGCACTGCACCACAGCACAGCACAGCACAGTGGCCTCACCTCAACCTTACCACCGGCATCACTCGCTCCCTCTCTAGCGATCGGCTCCCCTAAGTCCAAACGGCCACTGGCACTAACCAACAAGGAGGTCTTGAGCTAGCTCGCCTGCCTGCTAATTAACATACCGACAGTCGACTTCACCTCCTCTGCTCTGTCTCCTCTCCTCTCTTCCCTTCTGCCACTCCATTTCCCCTTCACTCCGCTGTGCTGCTGCTCCTCTTGCATCCAGTGCGGTCGGTTCTTCCGCAGCTGGTCACGCCAGTTGGCCTTGTTTCTTCTCCTCTTGACCCAGATCTCTCGCTGCTGGCTGTCCAAAACGCGTGTTCTTTAGCCGGGATCTCGTCTACGTCTTACTCGCTATTCCGATCGGTTTTGTCGAAAAGAAAATTGAGAAAAACAACACAGGAGTATTGATGTCGACTGTGCCCAATTGACATTCCGTCGCTGTGATCTTGCTCGATGGGAACTGGTCTGCTGCCAAAATTGAATTAGGCACGCTTTCCCGAGGTTTGCCAGCCGATCTTCAAGCCCATCGGGTCGTGATAGCTTTCGAGTTTGATACTGACTGTGTTTAGAAGAAATAAAAGTTTCGTTCATCTCTGTCGTCGATTCGCATTATCGCAATCCCTTCCACCATGTCGTCCTCGTCATCCAACGTTGTCGGTGTCCACTATCGGGTGGGAAAGAAGATCGGAGAGGGTTCGTTCGGTGTTATCTTTGAGGGTACAAACCTTTTGAACAGCCAGCAAGTTGCCATCAAATTTGTATGCTTGTCACCATGAGTTACACTTTAGCCGTCGCTAACAAACAGCCAGGAACCCCGAAAGAGCGATGCTCCTCAACTGCGCGACGAATACCGAACTTACAAAATCCTTGTTGGATGCCGTATGTATCCCGCTGGTTGATCTCTTTATTTATCGCTAATTGTGTGAGCAGCCGGAATCCCCAATGTCTACTACTTCGGTCAGGAGGGTCTCCACAATATCTTGGTGATCGATCTATTGGGACCCAGTCTCGAGGATCTTTTCGACCACTGCAACCGTCGATTCTCGATCAAGACTGTCGTTATGGTGGCCAAGCAGATGGTAAGTCCAGTTTCCCAGATCCGTCCCGACTTTGTGTGCTTACTCGATTAGCTTTCCCGTGTCCAAACTATCCATGAGAAGAACTTGATCTACCGAGACATCAAACCAGACAACTTCCTCATCGGACGCCCAGGCAGCAAGGCGGCCAATGTGATCCATGTTGTTGACTTCGGTATGGCCAAGCAGTACCGCGATCCCAAGACTAAGCAGCACATTCCATACCGGGAGAGAAAGTCGCTGTCTGGAACTGCTCGTTACATGAGTATTAATACTCACCTTGGACGCGAGCAATCGCGAAGGGATGATCTCGAGGCCCTTGGTCACGTCTTCCTATACTTCCTTCGAGGTGGTCTTCCGTGGCAAGGACTTAAGGCTGCTACCAACAAGCAAAAGTACGAAAAGATTGGTGAAAAGAAGCAGACCACTGCAATCAAGGATCTCTGCGACGGCTATCCAGGTAAGACTGTCTTCTACTGCCCTTTACAGAGCATGCTAACGATTAAACAGAGGAGTTCAACAAGTACCTCACTTACGTGCGGAATCTTGGATTCGAGGACACCCCTGACTATGACTACCTTCGGGACCTCTTCACACAGGCTTTGAAAAACACTGGCGATGTTGAAGACGGAGAATACGACTGGATGAAGCTGAACAATGGAAGAGGCTGGGAATACAAATCGTATTCGTCGCAACATCACGGACATGCCAACAACCAAGTCCCAAACACGTCATCCCACAACTTGCACGGCACTCAGGCCCGCCAGAGCTCTCGACCCGGAATCACTGCCGACCGTTTAAACGCCGCGCAGCCCCCTCCACCATCTCCAGGAAGACCCGGAGCTGGAAAGACGCGCGATCGCCCAAGCGGCTCAGGCGTTCCTCACGCAAAACGCCAAAGCGGACCGGCAGGGGGGCATGAAACTTCGACACCCACGGCTTCGACGCAGGCTCAGTTCCAAAACTCGAACGCCAATCTTCCAGGTCGTCTGTCGAGCCCACAAGCAGCCGCCACCACGCAGCAAATGTCGGGTCTGCAAGGCGCTACCGAACCGGAGCCGACGTTTGTGCAGAAAGCCATCAGGGCTCTATGCTGTGGTACGGGTCGGAAGTCTTGAGTCAATCAGCGTGACGCTAATCGAAATCGACAACAGGTTGAGATTGATTGGCTTCTGGTTTATTTCATCTTCTGTCATTGTGGGATGCAGATAACAATTCCCACTGAGCGTTTCAAGATGCGTAAAGAATGCGCATTCCTCGGTCGTCTAGGTTTCATTGGTCTTTTGTAGCCGTTTTCGATTAATTGTGCACAGGAACGCTCGCTTTACGACGGCACGGCCATGATGGAATTTGCAGTCAGTTTGTTTTGTGTTTTTGTGATTTTGTTTTAGCTTTTTCGTCAGGCTCTACTTGCATGTAATATTGACTGCTCAACGCATGCTTGATAGGAGTACTTTGCTACTGTGTCGAAGTAGGTTTGCTCCTGACTTTTCATTGTTATTTGTTCGAGTTCTCGCATGAGCCAGTTTTTTTTTTTCCTTTTCCTTTCTCTTCCTTTTTCTTTACCCTATTCTCTCGATTGCCTGTCTCATATCACTCATTTACGGCGCTATACATGCTGGACCGGCGAATGTTGGAGCGTACTTTCGAATCGTTTTTTATTATTATTTCCCTTGTTCTACATTTATCTAATATCAGTGTATCTCCGAGCTTGACTGGGGTATCTCTCGGGCACGTGTGTTGGGGTCAGTTACAGCACTCAGCACACCGCTATAAAACAACACCCCGTCAGGAGGTGAGGATGCGAGGGCCACGACTGAGGAAGATAGGAATGGGGACGGTATAGAGAAGTGGAATCGAGGGGGCTGTGTGTGTGTGTTTATTTTATTGATCTTTTAGAGTGTCTAATAATTACGGATTCTGTTGGATAATAAAAAGCGGTTTGCAATTATGTTCTTCTCCGTATAATTAGTCGTAGGGTAATTGTCTGCTAGATGTCTTAAATTTATCTTACAGAAAAGATAAACCTCAGTACCAATTAACTATGAGTCTTACTGTAGAGATTGCCTGCGGGTTGGTTTGATCGTTTTTGTTGGACATGGTAGTACCTATTTCAACTGTTTCTTACACATCTTTTGCCTCGTAAATCTTTCACCTTCTGAGATAAATATATCATTGGTGTGTCGTCGATACATGTATTATAGCATTTCCCTATAGATATAGATATAACTTCTAAAAAAAAAAAGTTGGAGAACACGGTGAAGTTTGTGGTGTCGATTGATATCAGCTCAACTTTGGAAACGATATCGGGTTTATACTCGAAACATAAATAAGTCTGGTGTCGTTTTATCAATTCATCAATATGTAAACACAGTCGTTCTAGTAAAACAACATCTCTCTAGTTGACACACAATTATCAGTTGACATCGCATGCATTCAAACAACAATGATGTATGTTGTACGAGTTCAACGGCTACTTTGGTGTATAATTATTACATTGTTCAAGTGTTAGGCCACTTCTTCTTCTCCCCTCTCAGCTGACCACTAACATAAAGAATTTTAAAAATAGCTATAAATAATTTGCAAACTCACTACATGTGTAAACTATACCATGTAAAGATATAATTAATAATGAGGCTCATGGTTCTTTTTGAATCCCTCGTATTTAGCAGCCAATCCAGCACATGTGGGGATCGGCTTTAGTTCGATGTCCGATGGGTAGCACTTTTACGCGATACTAAAACAATCCCTTGCAACGTAGACCCCAGAATACATCCAAATATACGGACATTCAAGTGGAAATAAGATCAAAGCCGAAAACGAGCATTTATAATAGCATCGGATTGTTGTCGTTGCTTAGGAATCATCAAGTTCAAATGTCTCCGGAGTCAATTTTGGGGTCACCATGTGAAGTATGTTAGCTAGAGTGTTCAATTTAAAAACCAATTGCCCTGAGTATACAATATGTATTGTTTTGTGAAATAAGAATCTCATAAATTGCTGAACTGAAAATAGTACCGCCAAAAGAAAGAAAAATGCCACGTACAATTAAGAACGTGGCTCTCGCCGGGGTTAGACAAGCAACATACAACAACATCATCAAATTGCCCAAAGTTAACAAGTTCTTAGGCAAGTGGAAACGTCGGCTCTCAGGTTCTCAATGCACTACTCGACCTCGACTTCAATGTCACTGTGCTCAGTCGCAGTGCCAAACAATTCCCGGCCGCAGCGCGCGTGAAAATCGTCGACTTTGAATCGGTGGAATCAATCTCTGCTGCTCTTGCCGGACAGGATGCAGTTATCGATACTACTTTCTCGCCGGATGTTGATACGCCGCTTCGACTCATTGATGCGGCGGCTGAGAAGGGGGTTTATCGTTTGTTCGTGGGCCCTATCACCACATATACATATCAGTTGATATCAGTTGATATACATACGTTTATGTTCTTGGCTAATACTTAACTTCTATGTTGATAGTATCACGAGCGACTTTGGACTCGACCCTGACCTCCCAGGTATCCACGACATGCCCGTGTTCGGCCGCAAGAAAGCATCCTACGAAGCCGTGAAGAAACACGCAGCCCAAAACCGGTTGACGTATACCCTTGTGACTTGCGGTGCTTTTCTAGACTGGAGTCTCTCGTCTGGATTTTCCGGACTGAACTTTCAATCCAAAAAGGCAGTCATCTTTGGCGACGGAAACAATGTTGTTCCATGGACGACGCTCGAAGATGTCGGCAGAGCCACTGCGAATATCCTCCTACATCCCGACGAAACGCTGAACCGGCCGGTGTATATTCACTCGGTGTTTATGTCTCAGAACCAGATTTTCGAGGCAATGAAAGAGTGTTTGGGTAGTGAAGGGTGGGATGTCACGTACAACGAGATGAAGCCGCTGTTGGATAAAGCGTTGGCAGATCTCAATGCGGGCAGGATCAGTGCTTCGGTTTTTGAAGTTCAGCTGCAGTACTGTCTGGCTACCAGGGCCCTGGCTCACCCGTGGGAAAGAGATGATAATTCCCTCGTGGGATTGAAGGAATGGGATTTGGAGAAGGTGAAGCAGCTGATTCAGACGATTGCTCACAAAGCAGAGTGAGTTGGGAGATTGCATGATACTAGATGTCGTGGAATAAAGGATGTACATATTTCCAAATATGAAATAACACTCTACTCTAGTTGATAAGGCGCAATTAATATTGACGAGTAGCCTAATCACCAACAAATTACCAATAAACGATCGTTCTATATGCTGCAAGACTCAGCAGAGGAAGAAATCGATGTAGCACAATAGGAAATAACCTTTGAAGAGATCAAGGTCAAGGTTTTCACCCACGGGTAACTCCAATACTAAAACTCCAACATTTTTTTTATGTCCAAGGGTAGGTTTTGGTCGAGACGCATCCACATGCAGCACCCACAGCTACAGCTGCACAAAGACTAGTACGAATATCACAGATCAATTCCCTATGTGACACGTCTCAATATCCAACAATAGATTATTGACAGCTGCAGAGTTTTGACAATTGGCAACAAGCATATTGCAGATCCATTAATGCACCGAGGAAAAAAGAAAGAAAGGAATACACAGACTGAAAAAATAGAAACCCGGCGATTATCCTAATGCAGCGTACAGAGTTAGCACTGCTGCAGAATAGATCCAGACTGTATATGCACCGTGCCATGATTAATAAGTATCTTACGGTCTACGACTGTACCCCGTACATGTAACCTATCCTTGAGAGAATTAAAAAAAAATTTCTGCCTCAAGAAATTGAGTATGTACAAAGATGAGTATATCCTGTGATATGACGTACTCACGCACGTACAGTTCAACTTCGTATAATAATGTGAGCAACTAGGATCAGAAGAATCCTTTTTATCTCACTTCCTTCTTGCGCTTTTTTTTGGAGACTCGAGTGGTAACACTCGGTGAGAATACTTGATACGTAGTTGCTTACTCCTCCTGATTTAGGACAGATCCAAGGATTTTCTTCCAAATTTAGACGCGCGTAATCGACATCAGTGACAAGTCTCTTAAAAATAAGAAATGATCTAGTTCTTTTCATCATAGAGACACGTGAACGGTAAATCGACTTAAATCAAGACATTAGGCGCCGACGCGCCATGCGTCGAATCCTGGCGTGGGCCAAGTTGCATCTTTGCGTCAACAATGAGTATGATCGTCTTGATCTGACTGTTCACTAAGTACGGAGTGCTGGAAAACGGATGATCGACTGTGCAGACGAGAGTGGAGAGAGCGAGAGAGCGAGAGGGATGTTGCAGTTTGGAGTTTTTTAAGGTAACTTGGGGTCTTTTTTTTGGCCCTTGGGAAATTGGGCCCTGTGTTACAACTTGACACTGCGATGTTCTTATTATTAAGTCATATTGACGTTTGTGTTTATTATTGATGAATTACTATGTGAATGTAGTAGGTATTGTTACTCTACAGCTTCTTTAGTGGCCGGTTGTGCAACATGCTATACTGTACATTGCCGCATTTGTGTCGTTGAATCTTCGTTAATTAAAATCGCCCAAGGAACCGACCAGTTCCTATAGTGATAACAAGTTAATAAAATGTACAATATTTCTAAGTTCTTAGCTTTTCCACCTCAGCTCCACTCCCAGCAACAATTTAGGCCCAAGCCGCCGGAAGAATGTGACATGAAACGATTGTATTTGCCATTTCAAATTTGGAGAGGCAAAAGGGTAAAAACGGGCGACCCCAATCCACAAATTGCCATTCTCGGTAATTAATGGGGGAGGGTGTTCGAAAAAAAAAAAAAAAAAAGAGGATCAATCAAATCGCGGACAGGCCGAGCGCACGCCGCACAGAACTCTTTTTTTTCTTCTTCTTCCTTCTGCCAAGTGTTGTTCCCACTTTTTTCTTGTCTCATTTGAGATTTAGTGAGATGTTAACTTGCTGGCCCCCAAAAATAGTCGCTTGCTGTAGGGCGAATTGTCGGACAACGGAAAAGATGAGATAGTCTCCGTCTCCGTACGGAGAGTCCGAAGATTCGATGATGAATCTGGAAATAAAAATAGCACTACGTAGCTTCTTAGATTTACCCACAAACTATGGAGTAGCATCGTCATAATATGTTACTCTTATTGCTTACTACTAGGCTTTGTAGTCGATAAAGTAACTTGTCGATCCATGTCATCAAATGATTCTTTCAAAGTTCCAGAAGAACCTTACTACGTACTATGGCGGCATTGCCCTACGAAGTAAGACATGACCCGAACAGAACAATATCGTAATAGTAGGAGCAATTATCAGCAAGGAATAACGCAGTTGTTAGAAAGATCACTTCCTAACAGCAATAATACGATCCCTATTATTACTATCATCGCCGGATTTGCACAACCCGATCAAGTAGCAAGTTATGGAAGGGAAGAACTTCCACCTTGGGACCTGAAGGAATATAAAATGTGGATATGGTGATGTAGAGGCGTCGGTCAAGGAATATTCCGTACCAAGTACTCCGAAGAATAGGCCAAAATAATATGCGTCGGAGGTGATTTCACATAAATCTTATAGATTACCCGTTCGGGCAACCAACAACTGACTCATCCAGCCCGACGGACTTTGTATACGAATTGCTTTCCCAAACACCGAGTGTATAAAAATAATTAATTGCCCGATGTCAAACGTCTCTCATGACTCGAAGCTGTAAGCCAGCATGACCAGAAGGAAAAAAAAGTCTCACAATGTGTAGTCTGTGTCTTTGTTGGTTTTGTCTCTCTAGCGATGATACATGATCAGGTAATACGTACTTAGTACGTAGTTAGTAGTATACAAAGTTTGCGTACGTACTCCAGAGTCCGTAGTCCCTACTCGGTAGCTAGGCGCGCTCGCGTGATCTATCTAGTATCCTATCATCTATGGCCACTCAGCGCTGAATCCGCTGATAGGCCTTTTTGGTTGGGTCCTTTTGTTAGCCCTGGCCTTTTAGCGAGATCTGATATCCGCACGGGGCCGACAAGGTTCACCGGTCCCTCGGAAAACCACTCCTGAGGCTGTCAGTTTTCTATCCTGACTCGCCTGGAACTCGGACTAAGTACTCCGGAGTCCGTACTCTAGCCTCTCTGGCAGGCGAATTGTGGTTGGAGTTCATTCAGCCACCGCCAGGACTCTGGCCAACTGGGCAAATCAAGATGAAGCTGACGAGGGGCAAATGTTATAAAAAAAGTAGGTGTTAGGAAGGAATATATCCGTCGAATTAATTGTTAGTTTATCATGAAACGGCCGGTGAGTCGGCCTGACAAAGAACAAATTAAAAAAAAAAAAAAAAAAATAACAGCCTTACGTGAATGTTGTTGGTGGGGTTGCCACGAGGGAATACCAAGACTGACCACTGAGTCACTGGCAAATAACAAAAACAAAAACAAAGAACGCCTCTCTCGGAAAATTTCGTGTCAAAAGCCCATGTCAGCAGAACTAGGCGTTCAATGTTGGTTAGACGCGCGCCCACTTCCTTCTAGAACTCTTGCAAGGTTTGTCTTGCGCTACACCGTAAGTTTGGTGGGTCTGACATGTTGGAGTCCTTAAAGTTTTTGCAGCAGTGTGTGCACACTGCACACTGCATAGGAAGATTTGTACGTAGCAGTAGTATATTTGCGATATATTTTTCTTGGTTCAATTGGGGCTTTTACATGTAGGGCTGCGTAAGCGTTCATCCTTGGGGCTAAAGGGTATCTAAGATATATGCCTCATCGAGATCAAGAACGATGCGACACCATGCAGAAGTAGGAAAATTCCTAGAAACATGCAAGGAAGCACGCTAGAAGGACGCCAGAAAAACAGAGAAAAAAGAAACGAAAGCCTGGCTAAACCCAGATCGGAAAACACATCCTCCCCGAAGGAACTACTACTACTACGTACTACGTACTGCTGTCGTCCTGACTCCTGATCCTATAATTGTGGCAAATAATGAGAATGAATGAATCCTTTTCCTTCCTTTCGCTGTATTTATTTTTTACGAGTGGTGACAGCCTGGCAGGGCGTAACCCGGTGGAGACAGTTCACGTCAGTCTTGTAACGTTTTAGTATGGAGTACGTACGTACGACTATGTACAAGCCATCACGAGTGCGTCATAAGAATGAATATTAGACACAGTGTACGGATAACATTATACATACGTACCAACAAAGGGCAAGTTTGTAGAAGCTTCTGCGTGGCTGAGATCAAGCATCTTATTGTGTATTTTACTCGGGGGGGTTCGTTATGTTTTCTCTTTTCTAGCTACATAACATATGCACGCTTAAAACATTAATGCCCTGTCAACAGAGCCTAGCCCATTTTCTCCCTTTCTTTCACTGTTCAGCACTTTGCCAAGCCTCTCTGCAGTGTTGGAACTTGGTAGTTGCAGACCCCACGGCGTACACGACCCGCCCAGGACTCCTCCTATAGGCTGGAGGTGGGCCCCGCGGCGTGCACAAGTGCAACGAGGGGGCATTTTGCCATTGGTGCGTTCAGTCCGCTTGGGCGAGTGGGCTGGCGGCAATACCAGCCAGCCAGCGCGCGCGCCTCGCAACTTGGCTCCACTCACCCGACACTGATTGGGCCGCAACAAATGTTCTCGTCGTCTTCGCTAACGCTTCCTTGGACCTTCTGGAAAGGCTGCGCTGCGCCGCCGACGTCAGTATGCACGATGCCCTCAGGGGAGGGCTCTAACTCGCCAGACACCGGACCCACCGCCCTGGCCTCTTCGTTTTCGGTCAGTGAGGAGTTACAAGTCCGCCAATTATAGGAAAGGTAGTGGGCCTCGTACTCCGCTCCTCTGCTTCAGGCTGGCCAACGCGATAGGAGTCGTGCCTCGCTAAGTAGCTCATTATTAATGCTCACCCTCATACGGAGTAGATGAGGCCCGCCTGGGCCGTGCTGTTGCTATCTACTACTAGTACTACTATCTAGCTGCCACGGAGTACTCCGTATCTTGCTCGTCAGTGCAATCCTGTGGGCCCAAGTCAGATTAACACCCTCTTCCCTATCGGAACTTTGTAGACGACAGTCGTACACAATGCCGTACCGGGAGACTTCGGGTAGGAAACAGCAAAGAGACAAACAGACATAGCCTCCTTTCGTGCCACCGGTGGCCATGATTATGTTATTCCTTCAATATGGATGAATAATGGATGACGCTAGCACTGCCTAGTACTCACACCGAGCCTAGTCCGTAGTACTAGTCTTTTAGTTTTAGCCCAGTTCTCAACCTTGCCCTTCAGGCTTCTGACCCAACTGCCGAATCGGGCGAAGATCGTGCCAACGACCAACGACCAGCTCGCCCCCCTCCCATTCGCGCCTGTGGAACCCAACTCCTGCGACCTTGTCCCTCGTAACTCTCTCGAAGCAATCGCAAAATTAGCTGCATCTCACTCTCTTTGCCCGCCGACCAATAAACTCGCCGCGTACGCAAGAAAAAACAAAAAAAAAAACAAAAAAAGCCCACCCTGGTATCCGTCCCACTCTCTCTCTTACGACGGCGAATCCTGTCGTGATCGATCAAAATCGCCCTAAAAGTTAAAACACGGCCTGAGCCAGCTAGGCCCAGATAGGCATTGCCCTTGGAGGGGAAATCTGACGATGGACTAACTGTCACTGTTAGTACGTAGTAAATAATACGTATTACTAGTACAAGTACTAGAAGCATGAGCATATTTTTGTGGTGATTGTGATCCCGCACAGTTGTTAGCACTATTCTTTACTTTGTTGATGCTATATTACTATTACTACTGCGGCACCTGCACTTTCCTCAACTCCGCATCCCTACCTGCCAACCTCCTTCCTCACACCACACATCACACCATACCACACCACACACCACACCACAACACAACACAACACACAACCACAACCACACAACGTACATCACACCTACCTCGCTGTCTCTCCTTTACATCTTCGCCAGCAAATACACACTGTCCGACTTACTTGTTCCAGTCCTTGCTCGCACATAAGACACAGACAATTGTCCTAATCTTCTTCGCACTCGATTATTCGCGGGACGACCTGCCTGCGAAAAGAAAACACACGCTACGACAACTCCCTGCAGTGCCTTGCATTGCATCTTCGTCTTTGGGACTGCTCAATTCTTCTGCCAACGTCACTGTGTGGAGGACACTGGATTTATCATTCGCTCTCCAGGTAAGTAAGCTGCTTGTTTGTTCACACAGTTAGTATCCGTCTCCACCATGCCCTGCCTATACCCTGTCTTCCCTGTGCTCTCCGTCGTGTTGCCAACGGCTTTGCTGCTGCTGCCGCCGTTGAAACGAGACGATTGTCATTCTGCCGGCCTGCCTCTTGATGCCGCATTATCACGCAAAACATGAATATCTGGCGCTGGTCTGGTTTGCTATTTGCCCTCGCCAAGCCTGGCGAGCATGCGTTATAACAGACATCTATCGCGTCCGCGATTCCAGTTGGTTCGGGGGCCATTTGAAACGCCGCGAGGGGGTCTGATCAGTTTATCGAACCCTGCGACTAGTTCTGCTAGTTAATTGAGTGTCACCATGGTTATTCGCCGATCCATTACTCAGTGCTCAGACTGCTCGAGTTTCGCGGGGGTCCACCGCCACACATGCACTATTATTGACAATACATTCACCTGCATTTACACCCACCACTCAATTGCGACCCTTTGGCTGGAACAGGCAATTCGGCGCAGGGCGTCGAACTCGGTTTTGGCAGGGATGCGGGTGATCTGCAAAATCACACACATCCTGGCCGCTCCCCACCAAAACCCCCTCCCGAATACCTGCTTCTGCCTAGGGCCGCAAGAGAAGCCGCGTGCAGCATGCAATAATGAGTCGTTCTGCCTGCATTCCACGGTGGCCGGACTAGCAGCGGACTAGCACCCTAGCAGAATACCAGAACACCAGGAAGCCTGCAGAACCTATAGCAGGCCACGCCCTTACGCCCAAACTCGTCATAGCCTCTTCACGCTTGAGTCGCTTATTTGCACACTCGCCCTCTCAAGGCGCAGATCCTGGTCTCCACGGCTCTCTTAAGCATGCACCGTGCTTAGGTGCTGGCAAATAAACTTTAACTGTCTGGCGACCACGTTTCCTGTCGATTCTTCGCTGCAAGAAAAGCGAATAAAGGATCTCCCGGCTGTTGTCTCCGCCACGCCACCCTATCGTCCACTCAGTGGCGTGCATTTTCTTTGAGCCAAATTTTGTGATCGCCCCTACCCGCATGGCCGACGTCTTCCCCTCTCATTCGCCTTTTCTATTTTCTCGCCCGCGTCATATTTCCCGTGCGCTTCCATTTGCTTTACTAACCCATGGCCGCTTTCAGAATTCGTCTACATCTCACCCCTAGGATTACCGCCACTTTAAATCGTCTCAAGTCTTCGTCTCCGACGAGACAAAGAGCATTAATACCATTTGAAATTCGCTTTTTTATCGTCAGATGCGCCGATAAAAAAGCGTAACGTTTGTGACGGTATTACGTTCGGCGCGGTGGCAGGAAGAAAAAGGGTGAAACCACGCGTGCTCGTACGCAGGTGTACCGAACACATATCCGCAATGATTGCGAGAACTCATTACTATATTCCCCATTCAATTTGGAACCTCACCCCTCATTCGACTCCCAAGTCGTCGCCAAACTCATCTGTGGTCTTCGGTTTTGAAGAACAGGAGATGGACTCGAGGCCGCTGAGCCTGTCCATTCCATGCGGGACCTTCTCGCCTGTTCGTCCAACTTTGGATGAAGTTCTCTCTAATACCGCCCCTTATCCCTATACACTAAGTGCCTTTATGGCCTATCTCTCCCAGAACCACTGTCTAGAAACTTTGGAATTCACCTTGGAAGCAAACCGGTACCGCGAGACCTACTTGTCTGTATCACGCCTTCTGGACCAATCTATCATCGTCTCCGACACCCCCCAAACACAGCATTTGCTCATGCTTTGGGAGCGCCTCCTTTCCGCCTACATCCTGCCCGGTGCTCCACGAGAGATCAACTTGTCTTCCGAAGTACGTGACGGTTTGCTCGCCGAGGCCAATGCTTCGAGACCACCGCTCCCTGAAACGCTGGATCCAGCCGTGCGAAGGATGCATGATCTGATGGAGGAGTCGATATTCATCCACTTTATCAATAGTCAAGCGACATACATGGACTCACCTTCCACCGAGGACCATCCGCACTCTCTCCGACGAAAGACATCCCGTGGAAGGAGGGTCTCGCCGCGAGCATCGAGGGACGAAGTTGCGTCGAACCGCATGTCTGGTTCTGCTCGAATTGCAGCTTTTGTCAAGACAAGCAGTCACTTGTCTACACACAGCTCCAACGCCGACATGGGGTCTCCGATCCTGACGGATGACTCGGGTAGCCCGGTGTCCAGCCCTATCGCTGGAGAACCAATGACACCACCCACAACACCACCATCCAGTGATCACGGCCTCAGTCCTAAGAGTCGCACTGACAACACGTGGAAAAAGATGGGAATGAAGCTTGGCTTCAAGAAGAAACATGGCGGTTCTTCTAGCCGTGATGAGAGATGGGATGATTGACAACGAGCTCAGGCGTGGCCGGCATGTGCCACCTCGTCTAGGCTACCACCATCGAGTCTGCTATATCACTCAGTGATAAGCCGTGACTAATTACGAGACGATGTACGACACATTGCATTTTCAACATTTGGCGGAACTCGACTGGAGTTTTTTTTTTTTTAATTCTTTCTGGCGACTGAATTAATACATTCGGGGTGGGATATTTTGTGTGTGCATTTAGCGGTTTAGACTTTTGTTGACCATTTTTCTGCTTGCAAAGGAGCATGCATTTGATGTGGATTTTTCTTCCTGCAGAGCTATTGACGAGAAATGGCCTGTATTATGAAATGATTGCATTGTCGTGAATGGAGATTCACTGGCGGGCTATGTCTTGTGTCTTGTGTTTTGACAAGCAAGCGGGTTTTGTTATGGAGGCGTTTTTGATGAAAAACATTTACTATAGAGGACATGATGGGGACTTGCATGATACAACCATGAATGGTTGGGCGTTTTTATTCTATTCTTGCATATATATATATATATATATATATATATATTAATTGAGAATCCCAGAGGGAATTTATTGATTATTACTTAACTTACATCTACCTGAAGTAATAAAACTTCTCCATCTATTCTTGCCGAAACACATGACTCAAACGTTCTATGTAAGCACATCCGTTTTAACAGTTATATCCGTATCTATCAATTATCAATAGTTTGTCTCTGCAACAATATCAATCCTCCGTCCAGCCCTCGTCTCCAACGCCGCTATTCCCAGATCCCATCCCGCGCGTTCCAACTCTGGGATATAGAAATCGTCGAAACGAGGCGAAAACGAGGCCAAACTGCTCGATAGAATTGCCATGATCTCGCTATTATAATGATTATCATCGCCGTCGACATATGTCTTTGTGGTTTTTGATGCTGATGATGATGATGACGCTAGTCTTGCTACTAGCAACGCATGTGCCCACGCCTTGAGTTGTTGCGTCGGCGTGCAGTTTTGTTTGAGGAGGATTGTGATTGTTGTTGTTGTTGTTTCTTTTTGAAGAAGATGGCTGGGCTCGTGTGGGACGAGGATGTATTGCTCAGATGCGAAGATGTGTACTAGTTTTGGGAGAGATGTGGTCAACAACGTCGAAGACGAAGACGACGACGAAGAGATGAGTTCTTGCATCGAGGATCCGATTCGGCACCAGCCTAGTTTCTCATTCGAAGAAGACGATGAGCCGAACCAGCGAAGAATCCCATCTCGTTCAAAGACTCTCTCGCGATGGGCTGTTTCGTCGGGGCGGAGGAATTTAACGACGATGTCTGTATCTGTATCTGTATCTGTCTGCGTGTTTTTCGTCTCTCTGTGGTCTTTGAGTAGGCCATCCGTCTCCAAAACAGTCGAAAAGACAATGTTTGCACGCTGCCGGTTCAGACTCGTCATCTGCACGGCGCGCACGGCGCGGTGGTTGGTGGCGAGGTGGATGGCGAGGAGGCTGAGAAGGCATATCCATGTTGCTGGTAGACTGGTTACATGGGACACGACGACGGAGCCGGCCTGCCCAGAATTTTAGTAGGTGATATGATATGATATATTCAAAAGAAAACGAAGGACTTGCCAGCATGCCGAGGAGAGAGATGATCGTCTCCTGCGACGAGTCTTTCTGATAAATCACCACTATCAGCCAACACTCCCTTTTTGTCAGAATAATAAGGTAAACATACAGCATTCAACTCTCCAATATTCCCCCATTTCGCAAAATGCGCACTCAGACTCGCCTTGGAACTGCCCGCAGCCACACCGCACAGCGCCCTGAGCACGCCCGCGCCACTGATAACAGCGACACGCGCAGGCCGCGGCGTCACCAGCGGCGAGATGCAGTCTAGCACCATGGCGACATCATTGAACACGTCCGCTGCGAGCCGGAACATCTTGCACTCGGGCTCGAGTGCGCTTCCGACGCGGTGCGCGAATGTGATTGTCGCGAGGCGGCCGGATATGTCTTGTAGAATCTGGAGGAGGAGGGCTGAGGTGGGTGAGGCTGCTGCGTCGCCGACGCCGACGCCTTTTTTTTTTATAGAGTGTTTGTTACTATTTTAGTTGTAGAGTGGGAAGGGGATGGTACCTTGTAAGACGGCTCTGGAGGATAATAGTCCGGCTATGGAGCTTGAAAAGGCCTGGACAGAGTCCTGGTGTTGTGCATTAGAGTCGACTCAATTAAAAGGAAAGTATGCATTCATACGTATATTTGATATCTGTATTGGTTAGTATTTGCTCTATTTTGTAAACTTTGAAATGTATAAACATACTCCAAGTAGTCTCTGCTAACACTGTGAGGATATCCCACAGGAAGAAAGACATCTTTCAGTGATGCGATGCATGACGACAACGAAGTTGATTGTCGCTGGGAATCAGACGACGATTTCAACGATTTGGGCTAGATGTGATATCAGTAGAATACTCTGGGTTTATTATTGTTAATTTTTTCTTTTGAGAAAAACCTACCAGAATATCCACGCGACCCTTGGAGGAGACAGCTGTGTTGCTCTCAGAGTAAACGTACGTTGCAAATGGCGTGTTGATTTCGTCGGTCTCGGTGATTGTGAGTCTGACTCCGCGGGGGTCTTTACCTGGAGGCATTCTTTATAGCAAAAAAAATAATTATTTGTCGAGTGTGCTTGAAGGTGCAGAGGTGCAGTGAATGTTGTTTATAGCAGCGCAGGGTGATAGGTCGAGGAGCAACGTCGCATCATCATTGCGGGGAAGCTCCGGGGCTCATCATGCATGACTTACATTGACCTAAACTGACCTAAAATGTCGAGCAATTTAAACTCCTTATTGAATAAGATGACAGTTCTTGGCTTGATTCATCTAGAGATAGGTGCAAAATACTATGTACATGTGTCTAGTCCCCTTCTAAGCGATACCCATGGACCGAATTGAAAAAAAGAAAAACTCAGGGCGAATACCGGCACGCCAAACCACAGAAAACGTCGAAATGGGGGGATTAATAATGACCGTAAAAAGTCAATGAGCTGAACCCGATACGCCAATTCCAGTCGCAAAACGAGTGTGATGTGAGAGTGGTGATTCTCCTGGAGCAGTCGTAAATGTCTTGCGACCCTTCAGCACGTTGTCAGCGCTGGACTGAGGTATGAATACTTTTGATTTGTCCTTTGCAGGACGCGTCGTTCGCGGTGGGAGCTAATTAAGATAATTAATGTCCCGTCAAAAGACATGGCGAACGTCAACATCGACGGGCAAGCCGTGTGTTGCACATTTAATTGACCAGGCTGGCTCCGCCAGTCTCAATGGCCTCGATTTCGAGTTCGCTCCAGGGCAGGCGGCGGAAACGAGCAGGGAGTTCGTCGCGGTCAAAGAACTGGCCCTTGGAGGGCTCAATCGGACCGAGAGAGGCACCAGTCGCACTCCCGATTGCTCCAGCCGAAGACGAGGCCCGGGAAGGGCTGTTCAAGGGGCCATGCTGCTGAGCCTTGGCCCGGTACGAGGCAAAAGAGTCGGGGAGCGACGAGGAGGGAGAGGCTGGATGAACCTTTGGGGTGTGGTCGATGGCAGCTACGTACGGACACAGGTCAGCTCAGAACGGCGCGATTGGGGGGGTGCGAGACTTGGGGGATTTGACATACTGGGTGTGGTGCGCTTTCCAACAAACTTGATTAGGGGAGTGCGAGCAGCATTCCGGAGGGCAGCTGTGTAGTGCATTTTTGTGGTAGAAGAGACGCGCTCGCGCGTATGAATGTGAGAAAAACAGTTGATTAAGAAGTGAAAAGTGTTGCAATGGTGGAGAGAAGCTGCAACGGGGTTCCGGAACAGCCCGCGCGTGGTCGAGCGAGCTCTTGGCTGGTCGCTAGCGTTGATCGTATTCCGATAAGATAAGTCGGTCAGGCAACTCAAAAAGTGTTGAGGAAGAGAGAGTGGGTGAGCTGGGGAGGTGGACGAGAGTGCTAGAGAGAGAAGCAGTACAAGAAAGAAGAAGAAGAAGCAGAATATTAGAATAAGAAGAGGAGTAGTAAATTTAATTTAGTTGTCGGCTTAACTGCGCCTGATAAACTGTTGTGTTGTCTGATGCCGGCCGAGCTCGGCCGCGGAGGCAGGCGCAACCCAGGCAGGAAGCGGCACAACGGGAAGGCGCGATGAGGTGCTCGCGGCTTCCCGCTTACGTCAATCATGTGATGCTCTCTCTTCGCCTCTTTCCGTCTTCTCCTCTTTCTCGAACATTATTGCCAATAACTTCCCAATTATTGCTGCGTCTCCAACAGAAAGTCCGCGCTGACAATAATGCATTGAATGCAAACCCCTACTCGGAATTGGGCCGGCGGTTGCCATTGGGGGCCACCGCCGACCAGCATTCGCTAGCGCAGGGCGGGGGAGCCCCGATTCAACCGCCGCGTTGGCTGTTGACTTGATACAAACCAATCTTCTGACAAATCCTTATCTTAGCTGCCTGCATGTGCTTATGCTTCTCCGCACCGCGTCTCCTCAGTCGGAACCGCCCTAATTGGAAACTCAGTCCGACTCACGCGTGGTTCGGGTCTTGGGCACCAGCGACTACGTTCCTGTCATGAAACGCCCCATGTGATTGAACAAGGCTCAAGCACCAGGTCTTGGTAGCCAAACCTACACACGTCTTCCGAGGAAGTGGAGTCGAAGTCCGACTCGTCGACCCTTGTGTATTACCATGAGTCCTTTGAGACATTCCAGGTGCGAGTTCTGGAGCTATCTCAGTCCGTGCTTGGCCCTGTCAATGGCGATATCTCAGTCGAGCGAATGCACGGGGGAGGTTTCAATAGGGTTCTTGGCGTGTCCGTGACCAGCAATGAACATCCTGCAGTCAGCCAATACATTCTCCGCATTCCACGGTTTGAAACTGCGCACCTGGCCCGTGATATTGCACCTCTGCAGTTACTTCGTCAGCGATCGAAAATCCAAGTTCCCCGTGTTATCACATTTGATACGACGAGACACAATGTTCTGGAAAGCCCTTATATGATCCAGACACGCCTGCCTGGATCGCCTCTCTTCCCAGCATATCCGGATATGACTCATGAAGCGAAATGTGCTATTGCAAAAGAACTTGGCCGTGTCTACTCGGAGTTGCATTCTATTAGAAGCGTCACTGCTGGTAGACTCACCTTGTCACCTCAGGGATCATTCGTGATTCAACCGTTCGATAGCGCTGGATTGGATGCGATCGTGCCATACGAGAACGAGCCTGCGGGACGGACACCTTTTGATATGCTACGCGCAGTTCTTAACCACAAAATAGAGCTAGCTGTCGCAGAGGGTCCAAATCAGTCATTTAGGGGTTCTTTCTTTGACCAATTTATTACTATGGCATCGGAGATGAGCGCCCTAGGAGTACTGGACGAGAATTACTACTGTCTTTGTCATCTTGATTTAGAACCTCGCAACATTCTGGCCAGTCCCCCCTCGCCAACTCAGCCACAAGCCATTACGGGCATTCTCGACTGGGATAGCGCCCCCCGTCTCTCATGTCATGCTCACCCCCGATGTGGCTATGGGCATGGAACGACGAGGACGAAGAAGACGAACGGCTTGCTAACGACACACCCCCAACGCCCGAATTACGTGAGTTGAAGCAGCTGTTCGAACATGCTGCTGGCCCAACCTATCGTCGCTTTGCATACGACGCCCAATTTCGACTGGCTCGGAAGCTTATCAGATTTGCCATCGATGGGTTACAGTCGAACGAAGACCTGATGGCCGCTGAATCGCTTCTGGGTGAGTGGGCCGAAGTGCAGGCATCGTTGAAATCGGCAAAGGAGCTATAAGAGGATCTCAATCTGCCTTTTGGTAAGCGATTACTTGGACGGGGTCATTCACATGTTCCGGAAGAAGGCGACGAAAGCTCTTGAGGCAAGATGCACACGCATGTTTGCTGAGCATACATGAGATGGTATACCTACCCCAAACTCACATGAAAATTGCTGACAGTTGCCCTCGGGCGTGATCCCTGTCTATTCTTCTGCAACCATGACCACATGAAGATATGTACTAAATGGCAGAACCTCGGCGTATGGACACCACGAATACATGTCTAGCGTCAACTTGTAGTACGTTTATGCTCGACGACGTGGTCACCATAGGGCCAACGCTCGGCATCTAACGTAGAAGCAGACGATCTCCAAGTCTAGACAGATCGTCGCTGCTCACCGGGGTCGACCCGGTATATTTTCGTCGCATATTTGAATGGCTTGTGATGCGATGGTCAGTCACTAGTGTCAAGACGAGCTACAATAATAATATTTTGAAATAATGAACAGTTACATTACGAAGTACCAAACAGAACTAAATAAACCTCAAATTCGATGTAGACAAAATAATGGAACAAAATAATGAGTGGGGAGAAGATAGCCCCACACCGGCCGCCAAACTCCAACCAAGCATCATGAAAGCATGATCCAACCTCCGCCAGCAGCAGCTCAACCTCGAAACCATGCACGAACTGCTGCTTTTCGCCTCTGTACCGGCCGACCAGCACTATGAGCTGCTCCAGCAGCTGGCCGGCCTGGCCGCGATGCAGCCACGCCACCGCATCGAGCGGCGCCTGCTGTTCAAAGCCAGCCGCAAAACGGGCCGCATCAACACACGCCTCGGCGGCGGTACGCAGGACGTCCAGGGCGCTGAGCTGCAACGACTCACCAAGATGCTGACGGGCGCGACATATTACACGCAGGCTGTGGGCCTTGTCCGTGAAAGCGACTTTGGTGCTGCACCTACAGCAGCAACAGCAGAAGGTACTGTGGACGAGACCAGTTACGATTCTGAGAATCAGCTGTGGAGGATGGAATGGAGGGATATCCCCGAAGCTGGCACGCGGTCAGCGGTGACGTCTCGACTTATGGCGAATGCGCTTCTTCCGCAGGGAGATGTGGCTGCGACGATGAGCTCTTGGGGCTATGAGTATGAGATTCGTGTGTGTTTTTTTTGAGTATGATACAGCTGCTAATTCAATTGTCAATTGTCAGGTTTGTGACCGAGTATGTAGTCGAAGGCGACGTATTCGTATACAACGACACTACGATTTTTCTCCATCGCGTCCTCAACTACGATTCCTCCTCTCCCTCTCCGCGAACAACCCTCCCACCGCTGAAAGACCTATCCCTCCTCGACAAAAGTGGAAGCTACCTGCTTCAAGCCGCAGTCACTGTTCAAGATGGCTCGAACCCGGGCATGGTGAAGACAGCAACACAGCATCTATTCGGGCTGAAAGAGCAGCTCAAGACTGCCGTCAAGCTGGAACAGGCGGATCGGCTGTCGCTCGATACGCGGGTGAAATAATACCTAAGAAGATGGATGCATGAAAGAGGTGGGCGTCTGGAAAGGTTTCGATTTGGATTTTTTCGTGATACCCTGGAAATTAAGAAATTAATTTATAGTTTTTATATTAAAAGCGTTTATTAGAAGAGTATGATGTTTAAGGAGATGATTAATTGTGAGATTTCAATGTCTAGAGAACCCGTGATTCGCCAGAGCTCCGCGGAGCACTCTACGCGTGCCGCGTCCGCCGTTGGACCTCTGTCAACTCTGCTCAGAACTTCAAATGTTCGCATCGAAAGCCTGGTGCAGAATCGCCACGGAGAGACCAACTACAGTCGGAATTCAATTTTATAACTTCACCATCTTCACTAGTTTTCATTTTAGGGCCGCCGGGGCGTTGAGAATGAAGAGATCAAGCTCTCTTGACGGCGCGGTGTCTCCGCCGCCGCTCAAACGCAAGGTCGAGTCAACTACTACAAGTGACTCCAATACACCCTTGCAATTGATACATATATTTCTAACAATTTTAAGAATCATCCGTCGCCTCATTCTTCACCCCGGTATCTCAGAAAAAACCCCAAAAAGTGTCATGGCGCATCGTCAACAAAAGCCTCATTGTCGGCAAATACGCCGTCGCCAGCGCAAGCGAGAAACTCGATTCGGGGAAGAGACGCAGAGTAGCGGCTTTTGACTTTGTGCGTTTTAAAATCTAAAAGGAAAAAAAAAAGAAAACGAGTGCTGATTTTTATGGGTTTTCAAGGACTCAACGCTGATATCGACTGCGTCGGGCAACCGGTTTGCGCGAGATGCGGCGGATTGGAAGTGGTGGAATAGCAAGGTCCCGGAACGATTAAAGCAGTTGAATTCAGAGGGGTATGTTTTTACACTACACCTTTTGATTCCCTATAAAAAAAAGGAGGGGGGGTGCCTGATTCTTATAGATATCAAATCGTCATCCTCTCCAACCAAAAGAAAATCAGCCTACAGACCGAAATCAAAGGCGGACGCACCGAATCCAAAAGCCTGTCCACATTCAAAGAAAAAGCGCTGGCAGTCATGCGCCAACTAGACATCCCGCTGAGCATATATGCGGCTACGCAGGCGGACGAATACCGGAAACCCAGAACGGGCATGTGGAAGGAGTTGATGGACGACTACGATCTTGATGTGGATGGCCGGTTGGATATTGAGGGTTCCTTTTTTGTGGGTGATGCAGCGGGACGGCCAGCTGATCATTCTTGTTCTGATCGGTAGATTGCCCTCTTCTTCTTCTTCTTCTTCTTCTTCTTCTTCTTCTTCTTCTGACCTTGGACAAATGCTAACCCTCTGGTGTGAATAGCGACTTTGCATCGAATGCCGGCCTCACCTTCAAGACTCCAGAGGAGTTCTTCCTCAACGCAAAGCCGGAGCAAGTGATACGAAAATTCGATCCTACGTCGTACATCAACGGCGACCCTGACGCTGCAGGTAAGCTTTTCTCAACTATATCATGGTCCGTTGCACAATTACATAGCATAGCACAAACCCCCTCTTTCAACTCTCAACTCTCAACTCCCAACATTTTTGTTTTTGTTTTTTTTTGTTTTTTTTTTTTTCTCTTTCTAATAAGTACTTGCTACGCAGTCACACCCACCTTCTCAAAATTGCACCCCCTAGAACTGGTCATCTTCTGCGGTAGCCCGGGCGCCGGCAAGTCGACATTCTATTGGAAATATCTCCAGCCGTTGGGGTACGAGCGAGTGAACCAGGACATTCTCAAATCAGTACGCCTTTTTCTTTTCTTTTTGTGTGTGTGTGTCAACAGAAGAAGAAACTGACTGTATGTGTAGCGTCCAAAATGCATCAAAGTAGCCAAAGACCACCTCGCCGCTGGGAAGTCGGTCGCTGTTGGTACGTATCCCGTATAAAAAAAAAACAAAAAACAAAAAAAAAAAAAACTAACACCATCAGACAACACAAACGCCAACCCCGAAACACGCGCCTACTGGACGGAAATCGCCCAGGAATTCAAAATCCCTATCCGCTGTGTATACTTTACGTCGCCGCCGGAGTTGTGCAGACACAACGACGCCGTGCGCGCGGCAAATCCTCTCTTAGTACGCCCCCTTGCCCTTTCTTTCTTTCTTTCTTTCTTTCTTTCTTTTTCAAGTCAAGATGAAGGAGAGCTAAACGAATTAGAACCCTGAATCTCGAACGAGTCTTCCCGGTATCGCGTTTGGCGACTTTGTGCGTCGGTTCCAGGAACCTCAGCTCGACGAAGGGTTTGAGGATATTACTAAAGTGGATTTTATGTTTCAAGGGGATGAGGATGCCAAGAATGTGTGGTCTCGGTTTTGGGTTTGATATGTGTATATTATTAGATAGGAAGACATTTGAAGGTGTATGTATGTTTTTATTTGAAGATTATAATTCTAGCTAGATGTTTGCTAGCTATTATACATGCTTTTCCATGTTCCATGCCAGCTCGCGCCGACGTCTATCATACAGTGAAGAACATAATTATATCACAATAATTGAGAGCTGCCTCTTGTTTCAAGAGCGCACAGTTGAAAAGAAACTTTTTTATGCAATGAGATCGTCAAAAGGAGTGTGGGTATAGAGAACGTAAGTCCCGGCGAAGTGGGAATCGTAAATATCATTAATCGGGGCTCGCAAAAAATCAATAAATCGTAAGTCGTTAGGCTGCAGAAACAGCTGTTGAATAGTTACACATGTCGAGTCGAAAATATTCAGGGAAATAATGGTGACAAAGTGCGGTGTGAATAGTTTAAAGCCGGAAGCTATGCATGAGCCGCAGTCACTTGGGGCTGTGTTCGGTTGACGAGGTCGTGCAGGATTTGAAAGACATTGCGGCGTCGCGGAGACCTGCTTCTCCTGGTGGGACTCTGGAGCGCTGGTGCAACGGTCATTGGGCCCACGATTTCCTCGTCACCGAGTTCGGGGAACTTTTCGTTGTTGTACAGGTGAGGGACCTTGATGCTTTCATTGCATGTCATATCCTGCTCGGTTGCACTAAGAGTAGCCACAAGCCGAGCGTCATTGGCAGCAAAGGCTTCAAAGTTTTGCTTCCATTCGGTCTCAATAGAGTCTAGCTTTTCCTTGGTGAACTGGTAGGTCATTGATGTTTCCCCGTAGTGTTCCCCGGTGCGCACCAGATGCTTGGCGTAATTGCAACGGGCAAGCTGCCAGTCCTCCCGGAATCTTTGCAAGGCAAAAACGTCGAGTGTCTCCGGAATGTACGGTTCTGGCTGAATGGTGAAATTGGCGTGTCCTAACCTGGATGCCCATTCATCGTCGCCTTCCGAAATCACCAAGGGGGGAACACCTTCGCCGGAGATGGTACGCAAGGTTGCTCCTCGGGCTCTGGTCAACGACGTCATTGACGGCTTGGTAGACAGAGGGGGAGAGCGGTGGACAGAGCTCCGCGTGCTCGGAATCACGGGGAAATCATCGTTCAACTCGGACACGTCTGCAACGGACGGGGACTGCAATGGCGAAGCAATGCCGGAGGCGGGCGTCGAAGGTTGATAAGTAGCCAGCATGGGGGGAAGCAGCGGCGTGCTAGGCTTGGCTCCCACTTCAGCTTCGTTGTCCATGCTTGAGCGGTTCACTTTTTCAATGTCAATGGCGCCCAAGCTACGGTTGCTGAGACGCGTGGATTCATGAGAAAGCCGATGGGGAGGTCTGGCCTCTTCGGATGAAGCGGTCTTGCGCATAGCTGACGAGGCAGAGCTAGCTCGAGAGCGCAGATTGTTCATGAGCGAGCCATCGCTATCGAATGAGTGTTTCGATTTCCACCGCGAAGACATGGAAGAAATTGTGGAGCCATATCGGGGAAGACCTCTGGACGAGGAGCTTTCAGAGCGTTGCCTCGAAGAGTAGTCCACGTTGTAGTTATTTTCAGCCGTGTAGTAGTCTTCATTTAACATCTCATTTGGCTCACCAGTGAAGTGGTCGAGGAAATATCCTTCTACAAAGAGTCAGTGAGGAGCCAACTGGGGAAGCGCGAATAACGTACCAAAATAGTCGTTCTCGACGATTCTGCATGGCTTGCTGTAGGGCTCTTCTTTCACCTCGCGCAATTGAATTGGTAAGGAGCCCGTGCGTTCCATGGAGATGCCCATGGGAGGCGGCGAGACCAGAGAGGAAACGGAGCTTGAAAACTTGGGTTGCGATCGCGACAGCGAGAAAGATGAATAGGCAGGAGAAACTGGAGCCGAAGAATCGGCCGAAGCAGGAGAGATTGGCATGTCGAGAGAGGTGCGATGATCAAAATTGATATTCATATTTGATCGGTCCAAGAAAAGCTTAAGCTTCGACATGAGAGAGAAGCGGGGACAGTAGTGGTAGAGCTAGATTCACGACGAAGTGATAGGCATGGCGAAGTGAGTGACAGTGGCGATGGGGACGTTTTAGAGACAAGTCGAACGAGCGGGCACACACACGGTGTCAGGCACGATGACACGAAGGCCGGTCAGTCAAACGGAAGCAGGCGCTAAGGTGTTTGCACTGTTGCAGGGTGGGAGACTGGCTGAAGATGGCGGAAAAGTCAGTGAGACGAATTGCTTTCCCGCACTGGATGCCACGACTGGAGAGAAGAGTCACCAGATGCAGGCGATGCCAGTTGGAAGAGGTGGATAGGCTGCAGAAGGACAGGCACGTCGGGAGTGCAGGATATTTGTAACAAAGCAGAGCGCGTCTGGGGGACAGGTCAATCCTGTTTGGTTCTGGACCGAGCCCTGCAAGCAAGCAGCGCGATCCTAGTGCGGTGTTCTGGCGACCTTCCCAGGCTTAGCTGGTTGCTAGACACGATTCGGGCCAAGATCGGCGAGCGAGTGGACACTGCGCGTTGGCAGTCGCACAGTCAGCGTTTGCTGGATGTGAGTTTGCAGCGGTCGCGCGGTGAGAGGGCAACACGAGGTTTTTTGTCTTGTCGAGAGGATATGAGGGGATGTCGAGAGGAAAAGAGAGACAAAAGAGCGAACGGCGAGAAAGAAAGCCAGAGGCAACTCCAGGAAGGCGCTCGCCGGGGCAGTGCCTGGGCCGTGTGATTGGCCGGGGGGAGGAGAAGTGGGGGTCGGAGGCGGCGACTGCCGTTACTGGCTGCAGCGGGAGCGCTCCTGCCCGCTGGGTCGGGTCTGTTTTTCTATATACAGTACGTATATGATTCTGTTTACACAGTACACGACAAATATACGAATACATTACCTACAAGCAAATTAAATCAAATGCATCTTCTTTATTTTCTAATTTACACACTGGTTACTCACTACAACACAGTCATTTACCTCTATATCCCAACAGCGAGCCAGCTTCTCAACGGTGTTTGCCCGGGAAGGTGGGGCTCCCCACCGGCCCTGGTCCATGTGCTTCCAGACGCCCGTCGAACGGTCGCTTTCTTCCTGGTGGAAATTACAAGAAACGGTATTAGTAGTGTATTACCCCGTTCCGGCGGGCTGGAGTCAGTCACAACGAGTCAGCGGCCGTACTTACGCTCAGTACCGAGTATTGTTACTGAGTACTTACCTACTTCGTCTAGTCCGTACACTGTACAGAGTACAGTCTATAGCTCGGGCACCGTCTGGCAGCTACCGCAGGCTGTGATGCAGCCCGACCCTGCTCGTGCTCGCTGCTGGCGGTGCCTTGCAGCTTGGCAGATCTCGGAAGAATGCCCCCGGTCGCGGCATATAATACGGTAAAATAAGAACGCCCTTTATTGTTACTTCTTCTTATTAATGATTATTATTATGGTTATTATTATGACGACAGAGAAACATACGAGAACTCTTGCTAAAGCCTAAAGCAGAGACAAACAAAGTCAAACAAACGGCAGATCCAGAGTTGAGCAACCAATATGACATCACCGCGCGATCGGCGCAAACGAACAAAAGGACTGGTCACTTTTCATTATCTCTTATGTATTATTATTATTCCTTTGGGATTTTGGGATTTGGCCTTGGCGCGTTTGCTCCAATAGCCACCGGGATAATTAATGCAAAATACGAGCCAGACAAGGATACAAGGATCAGGACTCAACACATTTCCCCGGCCATTCCAACAAAAGTCAACCCCCGGGAAATGAGAAAACAAAAAATGGCTCATACCAGCCTATCGGTTAACCTTGATTTTTTTTTCCATCAGCTTCTGTTATTTTTTTTAATTTCGACGATTGATGCATGCTGAGAATATCGTCATCCGTAAGCTGAGAGTGAGAAGCCATCGGCGACATCGGCCGTCAGATGTGTCAGCAAGCCCTAACTCAACCGAACCGTAGCCAGCCAGCCAGCCTATGACGTTACAGCCAGAAAAAAAAATTTTTTTCTTAATCTTTTTCACTTTGGGTTTAAACTCACATAAGGCATGGGTCAGAGTTTTCGCCAACGCAGGTACGCTATGCTCTCAGGCCTCTCATTTGCTGCTCTGAGGCTTTTCCACGCACGACTCACGACTCACCGGCCGCCACGGAATATGCTTGTTGGTTAGGCATATCCTTGTTGGTCTGGTCAGTCCTGCTGGAGCCCATACTAGCAAGTAGGAAGCCATACTAGGCTGACTACCCAAGTTGTTCGCATTGTCATTGGAGGGGAAGTACGGTGTCGTTTTTCCGGCTGCTGCACGGGCAATCACAATAATTAATCTATCTTACATGTTGGTGGTGATAAATCGAAAACTATACCCGTACTAGCATTTTGCTGCCCTGCTGTGGGTCGACTTGCCGTGAAAACTCTTCTCCGAGGAAGTACTACTACTAGTACTAAGTACAAAAGTGAATCTGGCCTTGATCACTGTCAAGTTGTCGCCATCCCACGCATTTTGTTAGTAATAGCAATGGTGTCTACTCCATCAGTCAGTGTATCATTTTATCCCCTGGTCTTTCTCAATAATGATATAATGGTAAAGTAATAATAACAAATCAAAAAAAAACATTCTCACGTGTCTACCTTCCTATTCGGGCGATCCCGAGGTAGCCAGCCGCGGGCCTTTCGCCGCTCGGCCAATCACGGCGCGGAGTGGCGACTCGTTCCATGGATCTGTTGTTTATACATCACGATCTATTTATTTAATGTGTATAAAGATACGATGTCTCATATCATACATACATCGAATTATCAAGTCTAGACTTCCTGAGTGGACTTGAAAAACCTATAGAGTATCCAGATTCATCCAGACCCGATCCACTTCCCCTCTATACTACTCCTCCGTCCGGCGTCCAAAGTCGTAGGTGCAAATTGCAACTGTAGTCTGTTGGATGATCCATTGCTCAATCCAGTCTAGACTGCTATCAAAATTTTCCAGTCGAGAGTTTGCCCTAACTAGTACTAGTTTAACTACTGCATGACAAAAAAAAAACATCCCGCAGTGACATTCCGAGTCCCCAGTTTTTGACGCCGAAAAAAACTCCTGGTACTGTACTTTGGTACACTACTACACGCTACGCACAGGCGCGGTTTTTGACATGCACAGAATTGCACTGCCCGCGGTCTAGATCTCTGACTATCAATATGGGAAAAGAAAAATTTTTAATTGCCCACATGTTGTTTACATTTATAATGATAAATGGACATAGTACGGAGCACGGAGTCCTCCGTGTCACTACGTACTATGATACTATCCGATGAACGGTTCATCACCCACCTATGAAAAGTGTACGCTGATGTCATGGCACGCTTTGGGTAGTATGTCAATAAATAGCCCTAAACATATGATCAAGTCAGGCAAGAAGAAGTGTCTAGATCGTGTACATTGTATATACTCAACAAGGCTGGATAGCCTTCTTGTCTAATGCAAGCCTAGTTTTAGATACATGTTTAGCATGCGGCGTTGTTTTGAAAAGGGCATGGCATGGCTTGGTTGTATGCAAGGCTGTTGCGATTGATCTAGATCGATCGGAGGGCGTCGAGTCAGATGTAACATTGAGCATGTGAATCTGTGGCAATGTATGCATACTATATTTGCATCTCAAACAAATATCGCGTAATTACTAAAATCAAGAATCTCACATTGGAATGTTAGAAGACGTGGTTTCTGCGTCAGACATTAAATATAATATAGCACAATGACACCAGGCGATATTATTGATACAGGCAAACAGCCACCTGACTTGGCTGTACCAAATGTCTAGATGTCCCAGTGCCGTGACACTTAAAGTACAAACATTGGTCAACAAGTTCTGGTAATCTTACTTTCTTCTTTGGCATCGATTGATGTTTTGGTTTAAACCATTTGTTTAAAAGACTTGGTTTACCTACATAAGCCGTGTGTCCTCGGGCCGAGGATAGACATCATCAATGTACATGTACCATCGTGGTTACAGTTACCATCAACATTTGAAGACTGCATCACATAGTGCACTATCAGTTATGTAGTGTTTCACTGTATAAGTATAACGTTTCTCGAGTGAGGGTTGGCCTTCTTTCATACCAGACGCAACCAACATTGAACGACTCAGAGTTACTGATATATGTAAGTAGCCTGTGATACTACAGGACGTGTACATGTAACAGCCAACACTTTTTGAAGTCTTAATGTGACATGTCCAAGGGCGCACATGTGGTTCATGTATGCAATAGCACGGCTTGCTGTTGTGCATGTGTCTCATAGTCAAGTATCAACCTTGAGGATACTAAACTTGGTGGTTTCAACTCGGTGAAGTAAATTCTCGAGTATTTACATACCAACTCCGTATACCAGGTGATACATAGGGAAATTTCTCACAGATAACATTGAACATCTTGAACGACGCTCATTGCTTAGATATGCGTTACACTCACGCCTGCCAAATTTAAAAAATAGTAAAACATAAGATACTCCAATGTCGTAACATTCATACCCCTTGACTCAATCCTTCCCACTTGTTCGTTCTATCTGAGACGATAAGCTGTAATTACACCAACACACGTTAATAGACCTCCACGCCCGATAAACTCTTGATCATGTCAGCTTCTGCTTGATGAAGAATGAGCGGAGATGCGACAGTTGCCATGCGCAGGCAACCGACAGGACGACCAGTTGCATCAGAGACCATCGGACGACGCGAGAGTTTGTTGCTTCGGATTGATCACGGAACTCGGCTTCCCGTTCCTGCGTAGATTTGTTAGCCACAGTTTCGTAAAAAAATTATAGATAGCAATGAAAGAAAAGAAAAACCGACCCGCTGAAACACCTGCTCCCGGCGAATATCCTCCAAACGACTGTTCAAATCCTTGACCCGCTGCACAATATCCGCCATCTTGCCCGAATCCTCCGTCTCAATCTTGCTAGTCGAGCCAATCACAATATCCAGCCCGAGCTTCACCATCGGAGTACCAGACATCCAGCCACCGCTCTGCGATTCCGTCGTGAAACAGATCTTGTGTTGACCCGCGTCGGCCGCGGTGAATGTGAAGCGGCCATTGCTCTGGCCCTTTTGCGACACCACGCGGTGGTCGTTGTCAAAGGTCTCGACGACTGTGATCCACACCTGCAGCGCGGGATCTTGGCTCCATGTGTTGGAGTTTCGGTCGAGGGAGTCGGCTTTGTACGTTCCTGTAGTGGATTCGTCAGTATTGTAGGGATCACTTCGTAGGACTTGTTCGTACCAACGACGAGTGTGTCTTTGGGCAATTCCTCAAAGAAGCACTTTTGCTGGTTGCCTTCCATATACAGATGAAGAGCGCGCACTTGCGAAGACAAGACAGCGAGCAAGACAAACGCCGACAGCATCCACGACGGGCTGGTCCGTGAAGCCGTCATGGCAATTTTTTGAGTCAAGGAAGCGAGGAAGAGAAGAAACGACCGGAAATCAACGGGGGTTCATTAAACGTATACGTAATTATTTTTGTGTTTGTTGGCTTGATATGTCTGTCTTCAAGGGGGAGATCGACTTTCTGTCAACCTGGCCGCAACACTCTCACCGCCCGCCGCGGAGCCAATCAGCGTCGGGGGCTGTTCCACTTCGCCTTCCGCGACATTCACAATCAAAAAGACATTGTCGTCCATCACGAACGAGACGCGTCTTTCGACTTATTCATCTACTTTTGCACGGCGTCGCGTTTTGTGCTTTACTTTTAGTCGCTACTTCTTTAGTTGAAGCTCGCTGCGTCGCGCATCGCCCACCATGGCAGCTGCCGATGTTCGCGACATGCTGGATTTGCCCGCCGATGGGCAACCCCGACCTCACAAGAAACAAAAAGTCGTCGAGAAAAGACCAGGTGAGGGAATTAAACATACATATAATTCTGTACTAACTGCGCAAAGAGGGAATCACTCGCGAACTTTTTGCCTTGCTGGGCGAAAAGGCGCCTCCAATCTCCCTGACCGAGAACAAGTACAAATTGAAAAAGTCCAATCGAAGAGCGCTTCCATGGTATGCATATACAACACGTTGCAAGGCTGAAGAGGGCGAACAGTTGGCTCTAACTAATTGTCTAGGCAATTGACTGAATTCAAAAACGACGCTCGACAAGATGGACTGGTTCTCAAGCATTGGCAGCGACGGATTGATACCACGAATAAACCGCCGCCATCGGCCGACGCTACAGCGATGGAAATTGACGGCCAGACAAAAGAAGAAACACAACAGCCGGCTGAACAGCCTTATATGTTTGCCAAGTACAACATCAAGCCTCAGCTTCCCAAGCGATATACCGACGAGCAATACAACCGACACCTACAAAACGACGACTGGACGCGCGAAGAAACAGACTATCTGATGGACTTGGTCGAAGAATACGATCTCCGATGGGTGATAATTGCAGATCGATACGACTACCAAGCCAAACTAGACAGCGGCAACGAAGCGAGCAGCTCGACAGCTTTGGTCCCCGCCAATCGCACTCGAACAATGGAGCAGATCAAAGCTCGTTTTTATACCGCCACCGCAACCATGCTTGCTCTCGAACACCCGCCATCGGAAATGTCAGAGGCCGAGTTTGCCTTGCACGAGAAGATGATGAAATTCGACCCGGAACGAGAAAAGGCGCGCAAGGAATTGGCAGCACTCCAGCTTAACCGTACTGCCGACGAGGTTCGGGAAGAGGGTGTTCTACTTGAGGAGTTGAAGCGCATTGTGACGAATGAGCAAAACTTCATTGCCGAGCGCAAGGAGCTCTACGAAAGACTTGATATCCCTTACCATGTCGCCAACACAACCATGTACCAATCCAGCCAGGGTTTGTCGCAGCTTCTGGGAACTCTGATGCAGGCAGACAAGAGTAAGAAACGTCGGACAATCCCTGGAATTGATAATTTGGCAAGCCCCGCCGGCCAAACTCCCACCCAGAGTCTATCAAATGGGATGCGTGATAGCCAAATCGACACGCCCACCACCGCGACATCAACTAACAAGAAGATGTCGGCATCTGCAGCGGCAGCCGCCGCAGCCGCAGCAAGTGCGACTCAACCCGCTGTCAAGACACTCACCAAGGAAGAGGAACTGAGATACGGCATACGACACCACGACCGTGTCACTCCCGGCGTGCAGTTCCGCAACGACAAGGCCGTCAAGCTCACGCAAGCCAAATCAAACATCCAAACCCAAAAACTTGGCGCTGCGCTTACAGAGCTCGATATTCCGTTGCGACTGCTCATGCCCACTGAGAAAGTGTGCAAAGAATTTGAGAAACTTATCCACCAAGTCAATACCCTGCTCGATGCTCGCAAGGTTTCTGAGAAAGTAGAAGGCGAGATCAAAGTCCTCGAAGCCGCTCGAGACGAACGACGCAAGAAGGATCAGGAAGCAAACCCGGACAGCGAAAAGACGATCAAGGTGGAATCAGAAGACCATCTTGGTGTCAGCAGCGGCGGTGATCAAGTCAACAACAGCAACAAAAACAACGAGGGAGAAGAAGACGACAATGCCGAGCAAGAAGACAATACTGCTGCAGGCGTCGATGGTGACGGCCCCGCTGACGAGGGCGGAGACGTTGATGCAGAGGCAGAAATTGCTGCGCAGAATAAGGAGAAACAAACATCCTCATCGAACAAAAGGTCGGCGAGTGTCCTTAGTGCTGTAAGTGACAAGAGCTCCAAGAGGCAACGAAAGTAGGTGGTTTTTTAGATGTAAGATATTAAACACCGTTTTATTTAATATTGTATGAGAGGAAATCCAATCTCACGTAATGAATGTACAAGACTGCCATAATACATACTAATCCAACAGTTGGTTTTTGTCTCTAAAACAAGTTCAAAGTGTTTCTTCTCCAACAATTGAATGCTCCAAAGTTGACAGCTGGTATCCGTCATCATTTTTTTCCTCAGAGTAGACACCAAATGGGACATTACTCCCACTTCTGACGTCTCTTTTAAAATGCCGCACCTTCGGACCCGATGCTACCACAGCTGGCTGTGACATGGTACTGGCTCGACGCTGCTTGGATCTTCGTCTTGCAACTCTCCAGGCGTCAATGTGATGATCCCCAAGCTCCTCCTTTGGAACATAGTTGCGTGGAGGTATGCTTGTCTCGAATTGCGGGTCTGGAGGGTCATACTGCCGAGCGGCCTTGATGTCCAAGCCTGCATGATACCTGGCGATCTCTCTTTTTCCAAGACCGAAAACACAGAGCATGGCATCAGAGATTCCCTGGCGGATGGCACCAGAAATCAACTGACGTCCTTTTTCCTCGGTGTGGGTTTGGTCAGAGTCTGGCGAGGCGCTGGTGCAAAAGTCGCGGACTATCACGCCGTCTTCAAAGCCTGCGCGTTGATGGTTTCTTTCTTCCTTGGAGTGGCTGGGTAGGCTTGACCATGAGTATTTTCTGCTGGTGGGATCTGTTGCTTTTTCTGGGTTGGGATTAGGTAGTTCAGCGACATTTTCATGCGGGCATTTGATGTCGTTGGCTTGATTTTCCTGGCCAGACTGAGTTTCACAAAGAGAACCGTCTTTTGTAGTAGTTGACACTTTGATGTATTTGGAATCACTCAAGGCCACGTCTGCTTCCTCGCTTTCAACAAAAGAGTACCCATATCCATAACGTCTGCCCTCTGACATCCACCCAACACTAATCTTCCTAGAGGAATCTTGGCTCCCATGATTGAACAACTCGGTAAACTTGCTCTTTGTTTCGGGATCCGAGGCAACCATGGGCGTGTTCTCACTTGCATGAGACTCATGAGACTGGTGCAGACTCGATGGTGGCCTTAGAGAGTAAAGATGTTTGCTCGAAGCCACTGAATCCACAGCGTTTCTTCTCTTTGGAAGAACCGACGAAAGCAGTCGTCGACGCTCAACACTCGGCAAAGAAATGGCATCACTATCCGACAAGAGGGTCCTCACCCTATCTTCTGAGCCGGAGAGAACCCGTGAAGAGGCACTAGTTCTGTCGGTGTGATGAAGGCCAAGAGCACTGAGAGATTCCCAGCTCTGGCTTGAAAACCGAGGACTGGATATGAACTGAGCGTCACTATCGTAGCCTCCGTCGCTGACGAGGTCGGGTGTTTGACTCCTTGTCTTGTTCGCAGGATCTGTGCTGAGCACCTCCTTTTGTTCCCCAGCATCTTGACGCAAAGCTTGATCGGCACTCTCCAACAACCCATCCAGCCCAGTAGCGTTATGTCTGCGTTTTACCAGCCTCTGAAATAGCGATGGCGGCGAGTTGACTGAAGGTGCATTCTGAGCGCTGTTGCCGGCAGTATCGACTGCCTGTCGAAAGATTTCTCGCAGCTCAATGTCAGAACCAGGTTCTGGCGGGCGTTTCCTTGGGGACACATTTGTCGAGGACTGTACAGTGCTGTCAACGTCGGCTTTTGGTTGTCGACTGCCTGTTCGTCGTGGGAAATGACCTCGGAATAAAGTCATGACAGCTGCACGGGTCGCCTCAAAGCGGTTATTATACAGCGAGAATCATATAGTCGGTATAATGTCAATTGATCAATTGGATACAACACAGCATGAAGAAAGCAAGAAGAGAGCTGGAGTTCTGCACGGTCAAGTGGTGTTGGCGAGAAAGGAAGGAGCGCAACCGGCTTTCCACCTGCCAGCCCGGACATTGACTCTGCCTTTCTCGAATTGAATTGTTATTTCGACTACCACTACTTTTATACTATTACGAACAAACAGATTGATATGTTTCTTTCCATCACAAAAATGGAATCCCCGGGATAACACCAGACCGGCCAGCAACCTTGTCTTTACCAAACTTCTCAACATACCATTTCCGGCCACGTCGCGCCTGAGGCACCATGATGAAGACTTCATTGAGCACAAAGGCCAGCGCAGGCAATGGCAGCGGCAATTTCAGCGAGTTGGTCAACGATGCAAATGGCACAATCCACGGAGCGAGAGTAATCGCCGGAGTCTGCGTCAAAGGCGCAGCACCGGAGCGAACGGGATAGACAGCGAGGCCGACCAGTACGAGACCGACCCATTCGAGCCACTCAAAGGCATAATGCGGATAGAGAATCCATCTGAAGAGTCCGGTTGGAGGAGGGATGATGTAGACCTTGTGGTATATGTTTGTCTTTTTGCTTGCCCTGTCGTTCTTTTTGGCGGCCCGACGCACGGCTTCTTCACGGCGGAGACGCCAGAGAGTCGTCTCGGCGCGAATGTTATTGATCATGCCGTACGCAAAAAGAGCAAGTCCAAAATAGGGGACCATCTGCCACACTGGAGACGGCGACGAGGCATTCAAGAGAGTGCCATTCGTTTCGTACCCAACGAAACCCATGTCGTAACCAGCAACCCAGCCGCCCAGGCAAGCAGAATTAAACCAATTGAAAATACAAGCAAAAAAAACAATCTCCACTCTCGCGGGCGAGATACTCGGTGCAACAAACAGGGGATTCACAATGGACCGGTTGAAGTAATGAATCACATAGAGGGCGCCGGCCACTTTGTTCCAGAACGGTAGCTCAGCGATGCTCATCTGCGCCGGCAGCGTGTAGTAGATATACAGCAGCTGGATAGGGCCCACGAGCTCCATCACACACCAGGCAAAGCGGCCGTTGAGGTTCAGGCGCGAGTTTTGCAGGGAGAATTTCCCCGCAGGGTGGTAGTTGGTGAGCCATTGGATGATGGTTCCCTGAGAAATTTTTAGTAGCTGCAAAGTACTACAGTAGCGGAAAAGTAAGGATTGAATCATACAGCAGGGAACCACTGAAAAATAGCCAGCTGCCAGCTATAGGCCCATGGGGTTGGCGGGAAGAACGACTTGACAATGTCCAACGTAGACATTTCGACCATCCAGCTTCTTAGCCAGGGGTACCACGAAGCGCAAATTAAGACACGTGTGCAACACGCAAGACCGAATTGTTCAATATGTGTTGAAAAGATTCAAAGGGGTTGGGACTTAAAGAGAAGCAAACTGATCCTCGATACTAACGAATTTGACTACGTCAAAGCTTCAAGGATCCTGTTTGCGGGGTGGTTGCCGAGGGTTTCTCGGTCCTCGGGGACTAAAGTTACGGTGGGTCCTTTGTATATGATCAACGGAACCTCTATAAAATTGATCGAGTTGGACTATACAGAAGGTAAAGTTTGTGTTAAAATATCAAGATCAAATAGAATTGATTTTTAGGATAATTCAAGGCTATACTTTAAGGGTATATATGAATCTCAAGTGATATAAATAGAAGTATTCCTGAAAACTAAGCAGGTGTCTGAAGTAGGTCAAGATTTTCTCACCGCCTTCGCATATCTCGTATATTGTGCAGCTGTACGCCCTAATTTGCCTCTTTTGGTGTCTGGTACTAGGTTGAATAAAGTAGTAAGAAGAGTAAGAACAAAGCTGATCTTCATTACAAAAACAAAGGAATATTAATGTAAACTTTGGCTTGGTGGTCGGAGAATACAGAGTACTTCAATATTCTATCAGCGCTACATAGTACATACATTATGGTGTCCGCTTTTGAAGCATCATCCGATACTCAAACTTCGAATGCTAGCCACATGCAGCTCGACCAGCAACTATACATGTATAATGAAATATCATTTGATCAAAGCAAAACCCGCTGTGAATGAAAATGTAAAGATGAAGCTTAGATATCAGCTCTTCTCCAGCTAACAATGTTGATGTTAATGCTATCCTGCAACCAAAAAACCTAAATGTTATGGACCTGAAAAATTTTCAATGGTTTATTCGAAAAAGGTAGACCAGTCTAGTTAGTCTAAAAAAAATTACCCAGTCGACGTATCCATGATATCTGCTCCTTTCAACTTGGCGGCTTTTCGTTCTGCTTTAAAGTCTTCAATCTGTTTTTTCATGTCGGTGTCTGAAAAAATCCAGTTAGTCGGCTGCCTACCAACAGGAAATGAGGGGACGTACTTGTTATAACATCTTCGATCTTGAGTGGCGCACGGTTGAAGGGATCGTTGGGGTCACTCAAAAGATGTGCCTGGATTGTAGCGCGGTCGATCGTCACCTTAGAGCCCGGAAGAATGACTGGGTCTTCCATGAGAGTGTACATCAAGGGGTCTGCAATGTATTAGTTTGCTCCTTAAAAAGGGAGAAAAAAGGAAATCCATACCCAGGAAGTCGTCAGGAATCTCTCCCAGATCCTCCTCAGCCTGCTCATCCGCTTCCTTGGCCGCCCTAACACGTTTCTGTAATTGCGTCCACCGACTCATGTCTTCTTCTGATTTAAGTGCCCATTTGCGCAAAATCTCAGCCGCCTTTTCGAAATTCTGCGGTTTATACGAACGGCCATCCCGCGCGACCGCGTAGATAAAATTCTCCTTTTCCATCAGGTTGAGATAAACATCCACAATCTCGCTCAGGAGTCCGCGCGGGTTGAAGCCGTATTCTTGGAGATTGCCGACCCGCAGATTCGAGCTTTTTGGGCCGACCATTGCGTCGAGGTTGTAGTCCAACATGTCGGCCAACCGTTGCACAATCTCGGGCATGGTGAAGGAATCTGCGAGTGCCTCGGTGAAGAGTTTGAGCATGGCGACCGTTTCATTTGTTAGTTGCATGTACGACTTTGCGTTTCGCTGTGCTGCTGATATTGCTTCTTCCTTTTCTTGTCGCTCGGTCTGCTCCATTGTGTTTCCTTCCCGATTAAGAGCTTCCTGGGTGTCGTGGATGGTGATGAATGCCGTGAACGACTCGTCAAGAACAAAAGTAACGTCGTTCAGGAGAAGATTCACAAATCGTACAAAAAAGTCTAGATTCTCCTTTGCTTGATTCGACAGCTGCTTCCGGTACGCCGGGTTGCCCCAGATGCATTTGATAATCTGGAAAATTTCGTACCGGATATTAAACTTGTCAAAGAACTGATTATGGGTACCGGTGAACTCAGCCTCGATGTAGAACTTCATAACAGCGTGAAGGAGATATTCGGTAGCAAACGGCATCGAGTTAAGCAAATCCACGAGAACTCCGCGCGCTCCGCCTGGGCGAGGCCACGTTCCACGGAAGAGAATTGAAATGAGACCGGCTTTCAGGTAAGGATTTTTAATATACTGCGAACTCTCAAGGAACGCGATGCAAAGCATCACAAGCTCGTCGCCCTGCGTAGCCGTGATAATCTGTGGCATGGACCACATGATAAATTTGAAGTTGCTCACAATGTCATCAATAAAATATTCAGGCAGACACTTGAAAATCTCCTGAGGATCTTCTGGCAGCGGCAACGCAATCTTCTGTTTCGGGAAATCGACCCCGGAAATGAGACGAAGCAGCCAGACGATGACATATCTCATAAACTGCATGGATCTTGTTTGCCACAGAGTGTCAAACAGTACTCCCTGAAGACTATACTTGAGAGAAAGTCCTAGGTCAAGCCTGTCCTTGTACTTTTTCAATGCATCCTCAAAAGTTCGTAGCTGCGCAGGGTTATGGATCCATTTGTGTCGTTCCAATTCAAACTTGTTGATTGTGGACTCCATATGCCGAAGATCTTTCTCCAACTGTTCAAGCTTCGATGTTAACGACTCACTGCCATAGTGGTGAGCGGCGACGGTCAGGAAGAATATTTCAGTGATGAAGTTCGAAGTACCGTCCGCTTTCTTGGAATAGAATTCGTCTGATTGATTTTGGTCTGCGTTGATCTTGGTTTCATCTCGCAACTGGACACGAGGATTTCTATGAAGATAGTTCGAATCGATACGGTCAATCTGTCATATTTAGTATAGAACATATCACCAAATAGAGAGCCAGTGTTACCTTTGTGAAAGCTGCGTCCATAAACGGCTCGCACAGCTGATCTAGACATGTCGTGATGTTGAACATGAATCCGTCAGAAGACACAGTTTTGGGGTCAACTTGCATCGCCCTCCTCTTATGATTCAAATTAATCGCGGTTGCAAACCAATCTAGAACCTTTTCTCTTGCATCTTTGGAAGCCCTTATCAGATGGTTAATTACATCCAAGAGGTCAGAGCTGAGAAGCTGCTGTGTCATTCGAAGTGACCGTTGTGAGTTCATGATGAATCCTTGGTCTCTAGTTTTCGGGCTGGAAAAGTACGTCGAAGTCACAGGGCCTTGCAGTGGAGACAGCCGAAACCATGGGCCAAGCAAGGTGACAAGCTCAAACGTTGCAGGTTCTGCAGAGGCTAAGAATTGGGAAGAATCTGTTATGGCGGAGCCAATAGCGGCATGATGAACAAGGTTTCTCAAAGCCTGCAAGTCATCAGAAACACCCAAACAAGTTCAATGTTGTTCATACCGCTACGTAAGGCTTATAATCATCATTCATCGTCTTGGACGACAACTCTTGGCTCAGTTGTTCGACAGCGATAATCACGTTTGCTTTCAAATCATCCTGCTCGTCAAATTGCTTCACCATTTCTGCAATAAAATCAAAATCGATGCCCCGGTCGTCTTCGGCGTCGAGTAGGAGGTGAGGAACCAAAGGAGATCGAACGGTTGGGGCGGCGCTGTTGTTAACAAGTCAGAATGAAAGCAACAACGGATATTGAAAATGACTGACTTGAACATATCTGGCATCGTGATGGCAAAAATACAATAGCTCAGACATAGCCGTTTTGCCTCGCTGATTATGGCGAACCGAGGATCTTCGTCCGAAGTCTTTCTAAACCCTTTTAACAGACGCCTAACGCGTTTCCAGCACGGCAAAAGGTAATCTAAAGGCGGATTTTGACCGGTATTCGACGCAGCTTCGAGAATTGCCTGGTCCAACACTCCGACCGACACCCGCACAGCCGAGCCTTCTTCCTCGAGCTCAGACCGGAGTTCCGAGAGGTAGGTCAGTTTTTGACCGTAAATATCTTTCTGGTGGCTTTCATCAAGGGTGATGCAGAACAGTGCGCGAAGTGTTCTGTCCTCGAACGCCTCAAGAGTTTCATCTGGCCGCGGAGTTGGCCGTTTCGAAGGCGTTGGAGTAGACGAAGATGGTGTGTCGCTAGATGCACCCGCCGGTGTTATTCTGATACGTTTTCCCGGCGTCGATGCCCCATGGCTTGAAGCTTGCTGAGGGGTCGCATTACTGTCGCGGGGCGGTTGCGCCGATGGCGGCGGCGTGCTACTGGCTGGGGATTCTGATGATGGCGATGGTGTCGAATTTGTCTGGGTGCCTAGCTTTGCAAGTCTCTTGTTGCGAATCTTTCAAAGAGCTCTGGTGTCAGCATATCTGTATAAGCAAAGCAGGCCACCAGAACCGACCTTATCGGCATCTGACAGCGGTTCAGACATCTTTGTTGGGGTGTGACTGCCTCAAACAATCGGTAACCACCGATTTGAACGATAGAAATGGAATGGCGCGTCCGGTTCCAAATGCAAGACGCTCCAGTCGAGGCGAGGCCACAGTCACAGTCACAGTTGCCAGAAGGAGACAGACGATGACAACATTCGCCGACTATCTGTGAGTTTCGCCCGCAGTGACTAAGCTATCGGGGCGGTGGGGCCTAATGTTTATCCGGCTCCACTTTTCTATTCTTATTTCCTTAAACAACTAGAAATCTATATGCCCTTTTCTTATAGGTGTAAATTTATGATTTTATTCTCCTGTTGACTATTTTACTATTTCTCTCGCTTTCCATTTATGGTTCCTCATACGATCAGTTGTTTGAGACACCCTCCAAGGAGTGACGAGACGATTAGGTCAAAGAGAATGTTGTCAGGCAAGCGAGGTACAAACATACTATTATTACAATACCGCCTGGCTTGATGCTCAGTGACAGGAAAAATAGCTTACAAAGACGGGACCAGAAGACTCAAAAAATTTAAGATCATATACAAAAACTATACAAAGCTCCTTAAGCCATTCGCACAGTCTTTCAAGCCATTTCACAGCAAATTCCAATAGGCCAGAGTTGGTAGATTATGTGTAGACAGCTAATAAATATAACAGCCTTTATATAAGCTCACATATAAGGCGCAGATACTGTATGTCAAGAAAAGGTAGTTTTTAGTACAAAGATATCTTGTATGCTCCAAACGTCAGAATTGAATTATGTATGATTTCTCTAATCAGAAACTAAATACAAATTATTGTATCCGTTCCTCTCATTACTCAGTCGCTCTGTCTCAAGCTCCACTGTGTTTCCACCCTCAGAAGACAACGTCCACTCATGTCGAAATGCGTCGAGGAACGTTCCAACCAGCAGACCTACTAGCCGCGGTCCAAACTGCGGTTTTGCCGGACACTCAAACGGTTTAGAACCGAAAGATAGAAACGCTTTTTCTTGCTCCCTTGTCAATTTTTCCCATCGTAAAGGGTCGAAATGTTTAGCTGTTTGCCCCCAGATGCTCATAGACAGATGGCACGCTTCAATATCGGCGGCGATTTCCTTCGGTTCCGGGGAGGTTGCTTCCTTCCATGCTCTATAAACACGTTTCGTTGGCGGATAGAGACGAAGTGATTCTTTGATAAGACTGTTTGCGGATGCTCCGTCCGGTGGAAATTCTTGATTGAATCGCTCTGCGGTAGGCATTTTAGCGTAACTAATGAGGGCTTCCCTCCAGTTAGGATGCTCTTTTCCTGTCTTGTACCCTACCTCAAGGAAGCCCCGTAAGACGATTCGCCACATAGTTTCAAAACCAGGCAGTATCAAGTTCAACGGATTCTCCCGCGGATTTGAGATATTCTCATCGGGAAAAACCTCACTGAGAGCCGTTCGTAGTCTACCATTGTCCTCAAATGCTACCAAAGTCTCTTTCTTTTTAGACATAACCCATGAGTCATTGATAGCCTCGGCCAGTTTCGTAAGTGCTTCGAACGGGACATCCTCCGTGGCAGTTTCTTTCCTGAGAAAGAAAAACGCCGTCAAAACAGCGTTCAGAGTCAATGACTGTACCATGGGTACAAGTCTAACTTTATGTCGAGAGTTGCAAGCACCTTGGGAGTCGTCTTTCCATCGCTTGACGGCGTCTTGAGTCGTTAGAGCAATAGTTTGCCAGCCATCACTAGAGATATTGATCAAACTAATTGACATTTTGACGAAATCCTGAACGTATCCTTCTTCTGCACTTGTAAAAGCGTTTTGAATTCCAAATGTTCGCTGTAACGATTCATTTGGCAGGCTTCTGGATTCGAGTGCTGTGAGTTCGTTCTCTTTTCCGTGGATATTTTTTGCCGCGATTAGTGAACGGATTTCACTCGGCGTGGAATACAACGCTGGTTTTGTATTAGAAGCAAGGGCTTCGATACGTCGACGTGATAGGATATTGATGATGAAAATGAGTGCCAGAGGTATGATGATACAGACAATGATGTTTTTAAACATCTTGTCTGAGGGCGAATGGTGCAATTTTTGGAAGAATTGTTCCGGTAAAATCTTGAAGACTTTGAGGTTAAGATTTGAATCAACTGAGAGAATGATGCGGCTTATATACATGTATTCCTCATTAAAAAAATTGCTGTATTCTTTGTTGTTTGTTTCCCTGCTTCCCCAGTTAGTAACCTTTGTTGCCCATATCTTTGTTCAAATGTTAACTAGACCGCCAAGTGACCTCCGGAATAGGCTCCAATGAAGATATTCCAAATCTAGCGCCGCTGGATAAGGGCTATATATTCCGCGATAATTATAATTTATCTCTGTCACTTTACATTCTTACATTAGTTTTACTTCCACATCTACGGTCATCGACACCTCATTCACCCAGTACCTGACGCAAAGGCTTTAAACATGGACGAGAATACAGATCCCAGCGAATCGAAACAATCGAGACATTTCAAGAACGTTCAGAAAATTTAGCAAGCCTCTCGACCACCGATCCGCAGCCGCACGTGAAGTTTGCTGGATTTCTCGATCTCCCTTTCGAATTACGGCGAAACATATATCGCTACTCGATTACAATCAAATGAGTTCTCCATGTTGAGGGCCCTTACTTTCCCGTCGACGGCGACCCCTGGACAAGAAGATGTCGCGGTAATAACAATAATATTTTACTCCTGTCAAAACAGATCAGCGACGAATGTTTAAACATTATTTACGGAGAAAATTATTGGAGGCTACATTTGAATCTATGGGGCGAAAAGAGCCTCAAGCTATATTCCACGGATGAGTACCGACGCAGAATGAAACACATAATAGTCATAGCAAATCCCACGGCGCCTAACTATCCACATTCATGGCCAGATCTTCAAATATGGGGTTCAATTCTACCAAATTTGAAAACATTCAGAATCCTTGCCAAATAACCTTTACCCGAGCGCTTTCCTAGCCACAAATTTGAGACAGAGAAACGCAAATGGATCAAATGTATCGGACGCTATTTAAGTGGTTCGGGCGAAATTTGGTTGATGAATCAATTGTTGAAGTCGATTGTGACGGAAAAGAAGAGACCGATCAACTTGTGGACAAATACTTCCCAACAAATTGTCAAAGAATACAATGTTCTCTATATGGAGATTTCTTGTTTCGACGAGGGCGTTTCTCTATCGAATCAGAGTATTGGAACGCTGTCCTCGATATGGGTCCTTATAGTCCAGTTGTTGGTTGGGGTCATGTATCTGTTCCATAATTACATCCAGTTTTTTGGCCAATCTTGGGGCTCTCATAAGATACTAGGTGTGATGGAGGTTGTAGAAGACATGTACCAGAGTTTGCTAAATGGAATAATAGTCACTCTTTTTACTTCCGCTTTAGCCGTGATCATTATTAATAAAGATAGAGAAGTATTGATGTCTTCATTATAAGCTATTGCACTATTACTTACAGGATAATTAAGGTAAACCTTGAACATTGGTATTGTTATTTGAATGTTATATGGTCGTACACGAAGGCCTAAAGCCTGACAACGACCACCTGCAGCTACTCATACACTCAAAGAGGGACTGTTCTTCCCCTTGGTGGGTTGAACCACACCCTTCCCAATACCCCCATTGCGTAATAGCCCAAGGTGATGAAACATGAACAAAGTTGCAGATTGGCGACGTGTATTGGTAACTATACCTGCCATGTAATCCGGCCTCACTACTGACTGAGGAAAACAGGCGCAGCAGGTCTTATTGCTCAAGTTAAAGAAGGTGCAATATATATAGGCTAATCAGCACACAAAGCAGAAATATTTGGATTTATATCTGGTTAGAGCTCAAGAATTCGTCGCTCTTCACCTCTGGCTTGAAACAGACATCTTCGACCTAACTGCAGGACTTCCGAAAGAGGAAATCCAGTACTCTTTTAGGAAACTTTCTCGGCGCCACTTGTATACACGAGGACCACGGCCGCAGAAAAGTCATCTCTCAACTTGAAGTCAAAAAGTAAAAGAAAAATAAAAAATTTTGCTGTTTCGCACAGTTCTAAGACCAATGCCATTGCTTATTATTGCTTAATACATGCTGCGAGACCCATTTGTCAGCAGTGCTTCCGCGGAACCGCCTCTCTGTTCCAACCTGTTCGTGTACTTTGTTTGCACATTACAGATGCAACTCACAACCTACAGCGTGTTACGCACATTGAAATGGAAAAGCCTACACCTCTAAGAAAAGTGTGTGTTTTTGCCCCGAATTCTTAAATTAGCGACTGACATAATGTAACTTTAGGCGTGTGATCTTTGCTACCGCAAAAAGATCAAATGCGACGCACAGAAACCTCGCTGTTCTCACTGCGTCGTATACAATTCGAGATGCACTTTTGAGGCTGCCAGCCGGAAGTCACGAGCTAGGAAGCAGGGCCCCAATAAGAACAATGAAAGCATTGAAGTTCTACAGTCTCGGATGAAACAACTTGAGAAGAATCTCAGCCAAGCTTTGGCGGAAATTGACGAGCTGAAGGGCAATGTACCGCAAGGAACTGGAGATTCTTTCGACAAAAAAGCCCTAATTACGAAACCTCAGAAGGAGGGTTTTGGTGAGAGACACCACGATGGATCACTGGACTTGCCGCCACTGGACGAAACGCTGCCTGCTGTAGAGACGTATCTGGCAACGCTCAACTCTGTTCTCCCACTTTTCCACCCCGGCAGATTGTTGCATTCCCTCAAAAGTTGTTACAACATGCCTCCGGGTCAGAGAGACAGCGCTACGTGGGCCGCGATAAATGTGGTTCTCGCTCTAGCTCATCGTCAAGTTTTCCCCGACCAAGAGAAAACCACAGCCCAATATCTAAACAAGGCGCAATCTGTGCTGACCGAGGTGATAATGGGTAAAGTAGATATTGTCAACGTGCAACTCCTCCTTGGATTAGTCTTGCTGTTTCAAGGAACTAAAAATTTGAAGCCTGCGACCATGCTAATCGCTGTTGCTCTACGTCTTGCACATGAGCTGGGGCTGCACACTCGTGGAAACAACTCGGAGAGTTTCAGTCGATCAGTCTCCTTGGAGCGAGATCGCGTCTTCTGGATAGCATATATTCTCGACAGGGACATAAGCACACGAACCGGACAACCCCCTGTACAGCTAGAGACCGATATCGACCTCGAAATACCTTTGGCCGACCCTGACGATGGAGCCGGGCTTGTTTTTGCCGCCGACAGCAGTTCCAGCTTCAACTTTTTCCGTGCTCGCGTGCAACTAGCTCGCATTCAGGGGAAAGTCTACGAGCTTATGTTTTCTGTGCCCGCCAAAAACCTGAATGTATACCAGCGGGGCGAAAATATGGCAAAACTTCACTATATGTTGGACACTTGGGCTTCTCAAATACCGGCCCAGTTTCGACCAAACGCGTTATTTGAGACTTGTGCGCCGGATTTGTTGAGGAATTTGGGTATCCTCTACGGTGCCCATCTCTCATGTCGGACTATAGTCTGTCGGGCTAATGTAATGGACACTGACTGGTTACAAAGTCTCCAGGACTTTGGCAAAAAATCAATGCAGCAACGTATAATTGATCCGTTACTACTACCACAAAAATGGCAGGTATTTGTAAATGAGTCTCGCGAGTATATAAGACTGTTCATCAGTATAGAACAAAAAGACACTGCATTTATTTGGTAAGTTGACCTTTAATGAGCAGAAATAACAGCTAATGCTTTCTCAGGATGACTGTGTGCGCCTATATCTCCGCATCAATATGTTTGATAGCGAATAACATGCTTCATCCAAGCCACGAAAAATTGGGACAAGATCAGTACTTGGCAGATCTTACAATGCTGTTCTTGGAGGAGATGATACAGGTAGAACCGTGGGAGCCATTGCAATAAGCACGAAACGCATACAAAGAGTTGCAGCAGCATGCCTATAACATTTGTCTTCAGAATGCTTTCCTCTAACCTTGATTATTTCTCAATTTTACATACTGTGAGTACATATGTATGTTTGCCTCAAAAACTTACGCGGAAGACGTCTGAACCATCAAAATGCTAGAGCCCAGGCGCCTGTGCGTAGCAGCAGCGCTAGGGGATAGTACGGGAAAATGACACCGGGAGAAAGCAACTGTTGACAATGGAAACAGAAGTCCCCAAGCTACTAAGTGCCGCGAAGGTACGGACCCTCATTGGTAGTGGAGCTCAAGGCATCGGTGTCCGCCGATGCTTAGTGATACCTCTCCTCGGCCGCTAGGGCAGGCATTTAGGTATTCTTCGGAAACTCAATATCAAATGCTGCCAATGTACCTATGCGGGGTTCTGGGGTAATTTGTCTCGATTCTTGATTGGTACACCGTAGAGTTCGCTAATCGATGGGGTATAACGTGAAGATTGGGGAATTATCTACGGAGCTAACTGCCGAATTAGGAAAAACGCCATGTATGTATATCAATTGATATTCTTCGGCAGATGCCGCAAACAGCCGGGGATAGGGTCCATTTCAACATGTCCACATCTTTAAGATTATCTCGTTCTCCTTTGACATAGAATCAAATCTAGATTAACAAAGAAAAATACTGCCATGATGGTATCAACCTCGTGGTACAATCTCACAGTACACATCTCTCTTCTGCTTACAGTATAATAATAATCATTAACTCTATATTTAGATTATACTCTTCATTGCATTAAGCTCCTTAACTTTCGTGTTTAGTCTTCCTATGTGCTTTGACAGCTAAATATCTTCACACAACCAACACTGCTGGGCTCAAGGCCGGGGTCTTCTTTATTTGGTTCTACATTTTCTGGTATGGGCTAGCATAATACCCTGAGAGTTTTCTTTCTAACAAATGGCTTAGGTTTTCCTCCTGTGTTGATGCGCCGCAATATGTGTACATTAGTGAAATATTTCCCAACCATCTACGTCCCAAAGGTGTTGCGTTCGGTTTGTCCATGTTTTACCTATCCAGCGAGGTTCCTCTTGTTGGAGCTCCGGTTGCATTAAACAACATCGGTTGGCGCTTCTACCTCGTTTTAATCATCCCAAGTGTTTTGTACATTATAGCTATGTACTTTCTATTCCCAGAGACCAGAGGGCGCACTCTCGAGGAAATAGGAGATCTATTCGGCGATGACCTCCGCGTCGCAAATCATTGGTATAATGCTACGGATGAGGAGAAGGAGCAGATGGCCCAAACAGCCCTGGAAGAGACAGAGGACAATGCATCCAGCAAGGCAGCTTAGGAAGTGAGCGGAATGGTGTTTCGGGCGAAACAGTGTCTGATAACCGGTTACATTGATGTTGCAATTAGGCTTATAGTGCCAAGATGGTTATCTCAGCTACTTGGACAGGACACTGCCATAACTTGACCAATAAGGCGCTAATTTATGAAGTGATTTTCGCCGGCGTCGTGACGCTATTCCCGGTATCCATTCCATATTCTTCCTTACAATTTCCTATTAGATAAAAAATAAGAATTGAACCTTTTTATGATTTGTATTATTAGACTTTGTGTAGGTATATAGAGGTAATGTTCAATCTTTTGAACTTTTAGTATTCATCTGTATTATATCTGCATTTGTTAAAAGTTTGATTCTTGTTACGGGCTAGTCCTGCCCAATGCTCACTATAAGGGCATATCTGAATAGAAAACATAACGTAGGGAAGAAAAGAGAAAAGAAAACAACACATTCTTTGGGAGTATACAGTATTATATCAGTGGAGGGAGGAAGCTAGGGGATCTAGCAGGTGTTGCATATCAATATATGAAGGCACATAGGAATGCAGGCGCTGAGTAGGCGCCGTAACGGCTCCTACAACGGGTAGACATTAGTGTGGCTGAGTAGTATGGATCAGGGGTTATGTGGTCATCGAGGCGATCATGAGGGCCTTGCCAGAATATGCTTTATGAGCTGACCTCATAACAATTCATTTACATAATGTAGTATCGTTTTCTCGCCGTCGGTTGATTGGCGTTAATGGTTGTTGGTCTTGGACTTTTCACTCTGCTGGACGCTAATTCATCGATGGCTACTTGGGTTCTTTTCCAAGCACTTGAAGCTGCCGGTATGGGTCTCGCTCTCAGCGCTCTCCTGCCTGCTGCACAACCATCTTTGGACGAAGAAGATACCGCGAAAATTACTGGAACTTTTTCATTCGTACGTAGCCTCGGTGTCAGCTTTGCTGTGACTGTGCCCGGAGCTCTTTTTAACAGCCGGTTCAATAGCCTGGCCTATCGTGTCAGTGATACATCAGTGAGAGCCCAGTTAGTCAATGGAAAGGCATATTAGCATTCTACGAAAAGTTTCATTGATTCTTTGCCGAACCCGGTTCGTGCCCAAGTCATTGGTGTTTACACCGACTGTCTGAAGTTCATCTAGCAAATTGCGCTTGGTATCTCTTGCCTCGCATTTTTAATATCGCTGTTTCTGGCGGAAATTGAGTTGCGGGGTACACTGAATACCGATTTTGGGATGAAGAACGATAGAAAAGAACAGCCACAAGACGAGACGAAAGTAATTCGGCATTGATTTGAACAAATCTTTTTCAACAAGACATCCCAAGCCTGTCAATAACACGACTGTCCATGCCTAACACTTAGGTGCTAACTGGACCCGTGCACAGGCTGTTAAACTCACCAGTCTAGTCAAAATTTTCTAATTAAACTGTATCATTTTCCCATTATTTCCTTTTTCTTCCGGTACTGAAACCCGACGCATAATGTAGTTCTAGATCAGAGATGACACTGACTTGCATTGCATATTAAAGAGAGTCAACCTATATACCCTACATGTATAGCCTTTTCTGCTAAGGCGTGTAGACAATTCGAAGATGAAGATCGCCGCTGGGGCCTCCAACCTGAGTTTGCTCACCAAGTCCTTGCAGTGACAGTTTGAGCAATTCAATATTCTCGCTATCTGCAAACCCTCCAGCCAACAGTTGTCTTTGCCTTTTAACGAGCAAAAGGTCTTGAAGGTCGTCCTTATTGAAAGTTATACCAAACCCTCTCTCTCCATTTGAATCACGATATTGCCAATTAGTCAGTCCATTTCGTAATTTATATTGATCAACCAAAAGAATGTCCTGGCGGTCATAGCCGTAGTGTTCTGTTCCTCGACGGAGAAAGTACGTAAAGCTTTCTTGGTCCAACTTCAGCGTTGTGTTAGCACTTATATATGTATATTTTTCCCATAAGAGGGGTATAATTCAAACCTACAGACTTGACGTTGACTTTCAGGTCACGCTTTCCCAGGTTGATATCTTCATCGCCGCAAGCAGGGAAAACATATTCTACGTCAACCTGGATTCTTCCACCAAACTTTAACTCATGTACAGCGATCTTCTCCTCTCCAGCTTCGTAAACGCGCTGTTCAACATAAATAATCGGCTCTGGGTGGTCTTCATCTTCCTTTGAAATGACCACGGTCATTCGAACATATTGAAAGCGATCATAGTTGCCCTTGGAGTTAAAGACTTCCGAGTCGTCTGATAAAATTTCAAAAATTAGTCTTGCGCTGACTTCGCTACTAGTTTGGGGTCTGTTCTCACCCACGAAAAATACTTTCCTATACTGGTATCCTTGAATCTCATTGCGCTCGCGACTCCGATCCTGGCTTTGGGAAAATATCGTGAAGATATTATCTCGATTCAGGCTATGCGTCTTCAACGCTTGTTCGATAGGGCCAAGGCATCTTGACTGGCCTAAAACGTATCCCTGCGACCGTGTCATTCTAATATGTTTCTTTAGCCACTCTGGTAAATGATCGCTTGCTATGAAGGCAGAAAGCTCGTTATCGTCGATATACTGAGCCGTGGCTGGCTTGGGTGATTTCTTGATGTTTGCTGTAGCGTTTAAATCCACTATGCGATATAACTGACTACAGATTTTTCGCACTTGTGCTGCTCCTTTTATAGACAAATTTACTAACTCGAAGTGGCAGACGAAGCCATCTAAATATAAAGACACAGCAGCGTCTCATGTTCGGCGGGGGGTGCATCTCGGGCTCGGATTATGGGGGGTACTGCGCCGCAAAATGTATACCAGCGATGGTTAGCGCTTCTCTGATGACACCACATGCATGCAGCTTGAACACGTAGCGTACATAGATAGCCCGAATTAATCCTCGCAAGTCCCAACCAGGTTCGCTATTGCGCTTTTCGCGGCTTTAGTGTTGATTTGACTGGCCCATATGGAAAGATATGCAAGCTATTGATTGAATAGTTGGAGTTATTTTAGTATACCAGCAGCTTTTCAGTTTCAAGTGTAAATGTGTTCTTCCTTTTTTTTTTCGTTTTTCTTTTCAAGTTTCACTATCGTCGCTTGATTCACACCACGAAGACCTCATATGAAACAAGTGTGCTTATGATCAAATGTCAACAATTTTATGACTACTCGATATTAACTGGTACATGATAACATTACTACCACCAAGATCAGATGTCTCTCCGGTTTCACACATCCGAAGTCCTGACTACTTCATTGGCTGGCGCCTCCTCTCTTCCTCCATCGATAGTATTCTCATATGGGTATTTCTTGGTGAGAACCATTAATAGAAAAGCTGAAATCACAGCTCCGGCCATTAGCGACGTACTAACCGAAAATCCGGCAATATACTTGGGCGCATCGTTTGACGGCCAAATATACGATCCACTGCGAGAGGGAAAAAAACATATAAGTATTCACTCATTTTTCAACATGAATCATAAGCCGTGGACTTACTATACAGAAGAGAGATTGGCCAAAGCACTATAAACGTATTAGTTTTTCTTGTATGTATAAAGATAACCACCATACGTACTTCACTACTCCAATTGCTACCGCTCGCTTTTCGGCTGGTCGGGAGATTGTATTGGACAAGTAGCTCAGCGTCAACGGACTGCAGCACCAAATTCCAGCAGCACCTGTTATGGTATATTAGCAGATGAAGTTGTATTTGACTGGGTAATCTGGTACCGAATGTTAAAAAGGCATATCGAGCTTTCGAGTTGTTCACAGTGGCAGTAATAATCAATGATATGGTTGAAATAGCTGCCATGACCATAATGTGTTTCGGGCGTTCGTTCTGAAGATCTGACGAAAAACAACAGACGAGGACGATAACTAGTGAGGCCATATCTATAGACCATGTTAGTAGAGTGGCAAGTGTCATGAGTATTTATTTTTCCTTCTCACATAATGGGATTGTCATCTTTTAGTCACAATTAGCGACGAGCCAAATAATCTGCTAGGTCACTCACATATTGAACGGATTTTCCAGTGTAGCCCAGTGCCGCCATTATTGTAGGGACGAAATAAGTGATGGTACCGGCGCAAGTACACAGACTCTGAGCAAGCATGAAGAGCCACGTTCTATTTCTGTTAACCTCGTTCTCACAAGTGATTCTGTAGTATATGAAGCATACCTCCAGTCTTTGACTGCATGGATAAAGCTCTGGACATGACTGAGATCTCCTGCCAATGAGGAGTTGTTGTCATGTTCAAGACGGCGCATTGCGTATTCTCGTTCTTGTATCGTAAGCCACTTGGTAGTCGCCGGGAAGTCGGGCAGGATGAAACTGGGATAACTTTTAGTAATTGAAATAGTTTTTCTTCATCCAAGGACAAGTTACATAGAAAGAATAGCAAAACCAATGGTAATGCATCCCTCGACTATAGACTATTAGCGTAAATTCGAACGGATTTCTAACGTGCCGTACTTAGAAAAAGCCACTTCCAAGCAGGAAGGTTTCCTCTATTTTGCATGTTGTCTACGATGAGACCGGCTACCATTAAATTAGTGACTTGTTCAGTTAACTCGGAATGTAGCTTTCATACCGATAAGTCCTCCAACAGCACCTGAAACTAAGGATGCGCAGTAGAATATCGAAAAGCGTCGAGCGAGTTCGCTTTTTTTGTACCAATTGCTCATGAATAATAAAACCCCGGGCTGTAAGTATTAGTAGAGTCTAGAAAAATGGGCCTGGGCAGCATACAAAGTAGCCGGCTTCAACAAGTCCTAAGCAAAAGCGGAGGGCAATCAAATGTTTCTTCGTGTTGATACCGACGTATGCAATACTTTGGCCAAGTGTGTTAATTTTCGACACGGTCTTTTTTGAAGACCAAAAGAATCACTTACACCATTCCGCCCCAAACGATCTATAAATGGTTAGACAAGCAATCGTCATATGAATACTAAAGGGTCCTCTCACCATTAACCCAGGCAGGTATAAGCTCGGCCTTGTCCGACTTAAAATCATGTTGCTTGGAACTTCAAGAAGGAGATAGCCAATGAAAAAAATAGACACGGCCAAAGAATAGTCGGAGGAGCTGAGGTGAAGGGCCTCGGCCATGCCCGCCTCCTTGGCATTTCCAATACTGCGAAAGTCAGTCCACGCCCGCGAATCCAGACCAGAAGAGTTAAGAAACACATACTTATTTCGATCAAGGTCTATGGCGAAAGGTTGTCACATTGTTAGTTGCTGCTTCTTGAGCAAGTATCTTAGGGTTTTGGCCTTACAATTGAGAATATACTACGAGGCGTTTGTCAGTAGAATCCCACTAAGTGATCATTCAAAACTTACCATGACAAATAACGGTGGAATTAAGCGCATGTCGACCTTCCGTAGAATCCTGATCCATCATTAATCCTGCATCTTGCATATCGGAGGATGTCCGAACCGTCGCTCCAAGGCCGGGTCCTCCACGAACACTCCAGCAACACTCTCCGAGACATATTCCTTGTGATTTAAATCGTCTTTGCTAGACATGATGGGCTATAATAATGGCATAAAGTAGATAAACGTCTCAGTCTCCGGCCACACCATATTCGTTTAATATATAGACGCCATCTTGCGTTGAGATCTGGGGATAAAAACCGTGGGGAAGTGGAGATTCCGACTCTAACGATGTTGCCACTTCAACTGCCTTCTCCGTTCCTGTACTCACATGCCAAGTGGAGAAACCACAGAAGCTCGTTCTCAGAGAATAGACTCTGGTAGCCCAGAACTCGGCACGGTTTCTCCGCGAAGTGTGGGGGTTTGCAAAAAGCAGACACCGAATTTGAAAGTCTTCCCCACTTCTCATCCGTCTCCCACTTTGAAGCCGAGCTTGATTCTTGGACTGTGCAAAATGCAGTCAGAGTCCTTTGACGTATTACCGAATGCTGGATACCAAAGACGGGTCTCTGATACTCCCAAAATCGGACGCTTCCACCAGAAACCAACTTTTGCCTGTAGTTGGTCAGGATGTGGGCGGGTATACGGAAAACGAGAGCATCTACAGCGCCATGAACGCAGTCGTCAGTGTTTTCTCCTTACTGAAATATGTATCATCATCTAACTTGTGAAAATAGATGCTGGAGATGTGAAATACGAGTGTCCAGTATGCAAAAAGCGATTTGTTCGAAGGTAAGTTTCTCTTTTTGATGTTGGTTGTTATGAACATGTTACTTAGGAAGTGTTGACACCCATAGGGATGTGATGACCCGACATCTTTCTCTACACGAGTCTAGATTCAAAGCTCCACGCAAAGTGACATGGTAAGAACAGAGTCTTGAATTATTGAAACAGGGCCATTGACTTGAGAAGTTTATCCTGCGTTGGCTTGAAGGTACGATGCGATGGACAACGTGGGCACACTTGCACCAAATGCAGAACCTCAGGGCGGACATGTGTATATCGGAACACAAAAGATGACCCAATCCCTGACCCACGTGTCCAAGAATCAGAAGAACCTTTGGTTTCTCAGGACTCGGTTGTTCGACGTGAGACATCTGTCATACTACCAGAGCCACTGGATGTTCTGGCTGCAGCGTCTGAGTCCCATCTCCAAGCTTCGGCTCCAGGATATCATAATATCAATAGTGCCAATAACCAAAACCCACTTTCATTAGCAATCACTGGTTTGGATCCCTGTGTCTACACGTGATGATCTCAACTAACAATTAAGTAGCTGATACCTTCCCATTAGTCCCTGTCGGACCTCTCTTTGAATTCTCCATGGACCCCTCTGAAAGCTTCTTTGGGTGGGATATGGATGAATCTGAGATAGAAAATCTCAATATACCCCCTCTTGGTTTTATTCCGACTGGTGAAATTCCATCTGGCACTGATCTATCGTCTGGGGCATCAGAAATCCGCGATTTAAGCTCTATGGAACCATCAGAGTTAATTAGAGATGCCCAGCCACCTGATACGCCATGGGTAAGTTGTGGAGAAAATCCCTAGCTATTGTAGTATCTAATACAAAATGATCTAGCCTCATGTATTTCGACCCAGCCAGCAAGACAACCAACTCGACCTGCCTCCTGTCAATCAAAAGCCTCGATTAGGTCTTCAAGGCCCAGTCACTGACGGAATTGAGGACTCCACTCGCCAGGAAATCATATCACTTGTTCATGCTGCTCATCGACCACAATGGCCTTTAGTCGATCTTTCCTTCTTCCCTTCAAATGAAACGCTAACTTCCTGTGTTAATCTCTATTTCCGCCATTTCCACGAAACTCTTCCCATCATCCGTCGCTCCACCTTCCGCAAAACCGACGCACCGCCAGTCCTCCTCCTCACTATGGCAGCTATTGGTGCAGTGTACTCACACGATGGTTCAAGCGGGCTTGCAATCGCGTTAAACGAGCTGGCACGTCGAGTCATCTCACATGTCCGCGAGAGTGACCAACGGGCAATGTTTGATACGGTGTTCATCCAAGCACTGCTCCTACAATCTGTCTTTGGACTGTTTTGTGGCTCTAGAATGCTTTACCAACATGCAGAGATAAGTAGGGCTAGTCTAGTTACTGCGGCTAGGAGGATGCATCTTCTGCGACCAAGTTTGTCGTATGTGAAAGAACTCGAGAAACAAAATCCGTCACCGACTGAAGACGAGCTTCAGCGAGCGTATGCGGATGATGATAGACGACGCAATTTAGGCTGGGGAATATATGTAAGACAACATCACTATTTCTGAGAAAGAAGTTCAACTAACTTGATGACTAGCTCTACGATATGCAGATATCATGCCTTCTGAATATCGCACCTCTCCTCTCCATCAGCGAGATTAACGTTCCTCTTCCCATCGACGAGGAGACGTGGAATGCATCCAATCCTGGCGAGAGTGTGAATCTAGAGCACGTTCTGCAACAATCGTCGAACTTTCGAACGGTGCTGGATTCATTGCTCTCTACGGAGAAATTGCCGGGGCCATTAAGTTCTTTCGGGTATTCTATCGTTGCACATACTTTATATAGGCATGCTATACCATCATAAAGCGTGTATACAGCGTGTCCCTGGCGGCTAATTAATAACAGGCTTTGTACGGATGCTGCTGCATTTGATACCATATTCTCGCGACCGGCGATGTCATCGGATACGCTATACCGACTGGCATTTCCATCTCTCTTTAAAAAGTGAGTTCTCATTACCAGTTTCGAACTTGAGAATTTGGTTGGTGACATTGATTAAATCCTACAGAAATCCACAACAACTCCTCGACCAGTTATCAGTTTATTGCCACGGGCTCTCTCACATGCCAAACTCATTGATCGTCAGCGTCTCTGCTCTATCACACCTTGGCCATATACAATTCACCTGGCCCGCTTTCCTGAACAATATCAAAGTCGCAGCCGGAAAGAGTGGAACCGAGGAGAGCAAAGCGGACGCTAGAAGTTGGTTACAAGCTCATATTGCAGAGGACCCTTTGGGGGCAAGGTCAATCCTTGTACACGCGGGACAGCTTAGTGCATTGCTGTTGAGATTTACATTCGAGTAAGCATATGAAGGGGCCCGGAACCACGAAGGATAGATATTAACGAAATCATTCCTGTTCCAGTGCACCTTCCGAAACCGTTCTTGTCTTCGACGCCGCTTTGACATTTTGGGCTATCCTCAAATTCTCGGATAAAAAAATACTTGGCCCGTCTTCGTCTATACGAAAAACCACTATCACCTGTAGGCCTACCTGCCCGTTTAAAGACTACTAGGTCAGAAACTGACTACCACCTGGCAGGGTCTGATTTTGGTGACATACACGAGTGGGTGAAAAGCGGAGGACCGGTGTACTTCCAAGGTCTAGGGGACCTCTTTGATCTTACAACCTCTAAGATGCTGTCAATTTTTATTGAACGACTGCATAATATGCCATGGGGTTTGTCGAGATGGTTTAAACATGTTCTGATACTGTTGGAGCGAGAGTAGGCATACTTGTTAATACAAGTAATCACATGAAAAGTACTAGAACAAGCGAGTATTCCCGATTTCTGCATCAACTTGTATCATTCACGAAGAGAATCACCACTCGGCTTTTGAAAAGTTACCTGAGCTGGGGTAAAGTGGAGATGGTCCATCTCCACATCATCTCCGACCATCCCCCATTGACCCCTCACTGAACATGTTAGAATTTGATGGACTGAAAAATCCATTTCAATAGCAATTCATATAAATACCAATTCCTAAAACTAAATTCTGCCTATCCTACTATATACCCATAAAGATGTCTCTCCCAACGCATTTCAAACTCAACACCGATGCCTCTATCCCCGCCATCGGGCTCGGTAAGCTACTCAAAAATTTATATTCGTCGAAGTTGCTTAATTAGTTTTCTTCACAGGAACCTGGCGTGCTGAACCAGGCCAAGTCGGCGAGGCAGTCAAACATGCATTGAAAAGCGGATATCGTCATATCGACTGTGCGTTGATTTATCAGAATGGTTGGTTACAAATTCTATCCCGTGTTCACCTGTTAACTCCCCGTAGAAAAAGAGGTTGGAGAAGCGATCAAGGCTTCGGGAGTACCCCGAAAAGAAATCTTCATTACTAGCAAAGTGTTCGTTTATCCTGTGAAGGTGTCACGGGCTTGTTACTGATTGACCACACAGCTGGAATACCCATCAAACCGACGTGGCCGCCGGACTGGCGCAGACACTTAAGGACCTACAAACAGACTACGTGGATCTATATCTAATCCACTGGCCAGTGTAAGCCCCCTACTCAACTACTCATATCAAGCCCATCTAATCACCACCAGTCGCCTTGTCGCCAACGAAACATCCGCGCTTTTCCCTCTCAACCCTGACGGAACGCGTGCCGTCGACCGCTCGTGGAACCAGCAGGAGACATGGCGGCAGATGGAGGCTGTATACCAATCTGGAAAAGCCAAGGCCATTGGCGTATCCAACTGGAGTGTCCCGTACCTCGAGCATCTTGAGAAAACATGGACGGTTATCCCCGCCGTGAACCAGGTTGAGCTGCACCCGTACTGCCCGCAGCACGCATTGAAGAAATGGTGCGCGGATCGCGGCATTCTTCTCGAAGCGTATTGTCCACTGGGATCAAATGGTCTGTCTGCCGTCCCTTAGTATGCTTTATTTTTCGGTATTGGTGACTAAGTTGTACGGTTTTAGACTCCCCGCTCCTCAAGGATGAGGAAGTAAAGGCTATCGCCGATAAGCATAACGTATCTGCCGCCACAGTTCTGATTTCTTATCAAGTGAATCGAGGCTGCATCGTCCTCCCGAAATCAGTTACTCCAGCACGCCTTGAGCAGAATCTCAAAGTAATTACAATGCCGCAAGAGGATATGGAGATCCTGGAAGGAATGGCTGCGAAAGGGAAGCAGCAACGTGTTAACACGCCTTTGTTTGGACATGATTTGGTTAGTATTTTTTTTCAATCTCTGCACTCGTCGGCGAGGGCTAATTGGTTGTTTAGGGCTTCGATGATTGGTACGGACCGGGAAATAAGAATGCTCCCAAATAGACATCTTGACTGGGGGATATTTTTGGTTGTATTCATGAAAAGACGCCCAGAAATGGATCGTAAACTGTCAAACCACTTGGCCGTCTAGTTAAGCATAAATAAAATGTTTGACTTAGCATCAATTACATAGATTAATATGAGCATGTATTTAAGCTCTATCAATTTTTCTGCACCAAAAGTATTCCGAATATGCCAAGTGAAACATTGTCAATTTCGTTCCACAGCCCACATCGAACAGATTGCCACTATGGCACAGGTTTGTTTTCTCTGCCTAGGGTTTACCACGCCAGGCCGCAGCCAAAAAAGTCTTCGGCTTCAGTGAACTTGTAGTCTGGTAGTAGCTGGTTCCACTCGTCCGAGACATTGTAAGCCTCGGCAGAGATAGCCAACAAAACACCAGCGAGTATAATTCTAGAAAACATATCAACCTGCTCAGGTGGGATGGAAGGATGGTCGAGCTTTGGCTGCCAGGAAGTTTCCCATTTTCCACTTTCAAGATCTTTGACCATTAGCTTCTCCCAGACAAAAGGTGTACCACCTGGAACATACAATGTCAGCGCATTTAGATCTATCAGAAAGACTCATACGCACCCCAGATCTTTTCACCAAGAGCAATCAGTTTCTTCAGAGAAATTGTGGTGCCTCTAATACCACCAATAATAGGCCACTCGCCCTGGAAATCAATGGCTTTGACTACTACATTGGCGACGTCTTGCACTGTAGTAAGGGTGAGGGTATTATCATCTTCATCATCCAGCATAATGGCTCTGCGGTTGTTGAAATCAAACGGGAGTTCCATCTGATGAATATGGTTGGTCGAGTTGTAAGGATAAGTAAAGTAGTTCACGAATAAGTCTGGTTGAAAGAGTGTGTATTCAAGAACCTACGAGGAAGAATCTTGTCTTAGAATCTCAAGTGCTTTCGAGCGATTCCTAGTTCTTCCATACACACACAGAAAGAGAGAGACTGACGATGAGCGGAAGATTCTCTAACATACACGAGGCTCCTGGCTTCAGTCGTCCGGTCTATACAGATGTGGTTTCGTTCGCTCTCAATCACTGAGAGGTGACCCACGACATCCAGCAACCGCTCTATGTTGATGCCGAAAACCCGAAGCTGGCGTTTAACTCTCGCCAGCTGCGGTTCCTGCTGCGTTTTTTGATTTCAGGCCTCATAGGCGGTGCGGGTGTGAAAGACAGGGACTGTGTTTTGGTCAACTTGCCAAATAGCTTAGGTTATCCCTTTGGGCATAAAAGTTTTAACCTAACTAGTTCTAGGTCCTTTATTCTACCTTGTTTGATACTCTTATTGGTGCGGGCGCTGTCTATATGGGAATCCTATCTAGCTAGTTATCACAACCCAAAAGGGTCTGGAAATGCTGATACCTCGATCGAAACCAGCTCAATTACTGCCCGAACTCAACGATCGTATCACGTGAAATAGTGTAAAAGCGGCGACGGATTTCGGCCGTGGCCGTCCGCCAGCGCACTTAAATTTTACATATAGCCTACATATGTAGTTGGGTCAATGAACACTTCCTAATGAAAGTCGAGCAGTCTTTTTACAGAGGAGAAGCTTTTATTTGTGTTCACGTAGCCCCTCATAACCTTTTCTACTAGACTAAGAAAGACGGGCATGTTTTTATAAGAAATTTGGAAATTCAAATGTTGGACAGTAAGAACACATATGTGAGAGCCTACCTTGAGGGTATTGATATATGCCTTGGAGCCTTACACATGACCCTCGTGTATATCAACACACATTCTACTAGTACTTTCTAGTCTTATTTTTTCCCTCTTCTAGTCTTGGTATTCTCATGCTGAGGCAGGCTAGAAAGGGTAATTCCATATTGATTTGTTGACGCTCTATACGGGCCTCCTTAGAACCCCTTTATCTCTAGTCTACGTCGGTTACATTTTCAGCTATGCAGCCACAAAAAGCAGCAGCGTTGAAAATGGTGGATTATTGTGCAGCCCAAAACCCGGAGATTCATGTGTGAGTATTATGCCGGAATTATTGCTACGGAAATCAACCTTGGGATCCTGTTGAAACAGGTACATCAATGGATGACGTTCATTTCTATTTTTTAACTACTTTCATTGGGTATTAACAACATAAAGTACAATTACCGGCTCACTTCCTCGCCTAATGGTGTTGACATATAAATGAATTATTTTGAATCTCATTTATTCATTGTTATTGTTATTTATTCATTCATTCTTTTTTTTTGAAAGTAGCTGTACTTACATTCGCTTCGTTCCTCGACTATAGCAATAGTTGACCAATAATGACGCTTGAATCTCTTAATAGCCCCACCTAGGCTGGCCGCTAGGCTACAATGAGGTCCCACCTCTATTTCATGTCCTCAATAGCTTCACATTGTCCCTGAATCAACAACACAGTCACAAGTCGGACTTGGCTCGAACAATAGAAGGCTATTGATATTTGACAATAGAATCCACGCCCGATTACAAAACAAATTATATGCTTGATTGCGAGCATAAATAAGAAGCCAGCGTCCTTCCAAAGATACATTTTCCTTCCTTGCTCACCACTCGTCTACGCCAAATATGCCTCTGGACGAAGATATCTCGGCCATAGAAGGCTCGGAGAACATCAAGAAAATCAAGCAAGAGCTTTCTAAAGATCTAGAAGAGGAGTGCGTTCAGTCATTTGACTGCACAAGCGACGAATTTGAGGCTATCGAACCGCTGCTGGAGAGCAAAAACTGCACGTACGTCTTATCTCTTAGCCTTTACTCGATTTTTTTCCAACATTTGTTGATTTGATTTCTAATTATGTACTATAGGGGCATCAGATTCAACGCCTCACAAAACAAGCTGCAGGTTGTGAGAATGCCAAGTCTTATTCATGCTGCTTGCGCGACCTGGTTGATGGACTGGGTACGTGGGATGGAACAAGAAGTTGCAGACCGAATCGACGTTGTCTTTGATGGACAACTTGAAGGCTTTGAAGGTGACTACGAGGGAAAGTAAGATAGCTGGTGTGTTTGCTCTCAAGGTCATAATGGTAACCCTGAACATTGATTTATAGTAAGAAATCGCCAGATGGTGCACTTTTCCTAGAGGGACGCGTGTGGCCAACTGTTGTCCTCGAGGCAGGCTACTCTGAGTCTTATGAAGATCTCTTAGAAGATGCCACTCTCCTTCTCGAGGGCTCTGAGGGGAGGATTGGCCTTGCGATCTTGGTGAAGCTAGAGCCTCTCCAAGCTGGGGATGATCAAATTCGGTCTGGCTTTGTGGAACTGCACTATTATGATAGTGACTCTCAAACCAGAGCCCAGTACAAAAGAAGATTGGTAAGTGTTTCCCTTATTTGTTGTCATGCTTTGGAATTTTTGTATCTTCAAGGCTAATGTTGTATTAAGCGCCTGTACCCCCCAACGGGACGCCGAAAGCAACAAATTTTCTCTCTCACTTGGAGAAACGTGCTTCGTGAGACAACTGACGACATTGATCCGGTCGCTGAAGCCCCGCCGCCTCTGTGGCTCGACGATCTGAGAAGACATATTGACAGAATTATCCCGAGGTATCTGGCTTTGCGATCGGACGAGTCTATAGATGACGAGAGAAATGCCTTTTGGTGATAAAAGGTAGTTGAAAGGAGATACTTGGAATTTAAGGAGGGGTTGAAATGAAGTTCGGGGGAAAAGATTGAAAAATGAGAATAGTTTAGTTTGAACAACAGAGGAAATTGCTTTCTTGCGTCTGTATTCGGTCTTTTTTGAATTTAACAGCTAGTGGCGGTCCTTTAACGTCCTCAGATGAATACTTAATTATTTTCCTTCAATGCTAAAAAACTCTGTCCTCGAGTAATATAACAAATAGTATCCTTATTGGACCAATTGATAACTCGTGTAGTTATGGATATATCGAGATAGTGCTGGGTAATAACATTTGAACAACTGACCAACTAGCTGAAGGCTTTTTGGTGCGGTTGCTTACATGTCGAGATATAGAAAAAATTCATTAACTTGATAGTTGTAGGGATGTGGTGGCCATGGTGAGGCAAATGTAGGTAGATCATTGAGTATTCATGGCTACATCGTATGAAACAACAATAAAAGACTACACGAGCAGTCTCTAGTAATAAGAGTAATTAGGCGACCTGAATATAAACAGACATGCAGAGCGAAATTGAAAAAGCATCCATAATTCCGAATACTCCAGAAGATGTACAATATCTATAAGGGGAAGAGAAAGGTCGAACGAAGAGAAAAATAATAAAAAATGCATGTCAAAGAAGTTAAAACAGATCAATACCGTGTCCGACCCTTGAGAGCGTCTAGACGTCGACAACTCTTCAGCTCCATCGCCCTTGCTTCCTTCATCTTCTCGACATCTGGGAAGAACCAGCCCTGAGCCTCTTGGATTTTGCGTTCTCGTTCATTAACCTCATCTTCACAATCGTACCGGAGCTTATTGACGAAGTCTAGTTCGACACGCGAGTCTAATTGGCTCAGTTTTCGCGTGCTGAAATCATCAACATCTTGCGGGTTCACGTAGTAATCAATTTTCAGTTTCGGCGTCATGCGGTGCATGGTATGCGGCGAGACCGGCCCGTCAAAGCGATAGGTAGGTCCTTGAGTCGTTGACGAACTTCCGGAGAAGAGGGATGAGAGGAGGGGCAGCACGAATAGAAGGATCAATGGAAGTAGCTGTGTGAGCGAAGCCCAGCCAGCCGCTGGCGCTTCAGTTTGGGCGTTGGCTTCGCGGGGTCGTCTGCGAGGCCGTTGCCCACCAAACTGGTGAACTCGAAATCCGGGGCCGCCGCCCATATTGAAAACAAATTGAGGGCCTCCTATGAGTCTCAATTAGCAAACGAGAAGGGGAAAAAAAAGACAGGGTCTATGACTTTCGTACCAAAAGGACTAAACCCACCACCGCCCATCGGGGCAAAGCCTCCTCCGAAGAAACGATTGAAGAGCTCTTCTGGCGATATTTCCTCATCAAACATGGGTCCTCCTGCTTGCTGCCCCCGAGGGAATCCTCCACCTCCGAATCCGCTAAATGGCGAGCCTCCACCAGACGGTCCAGCACCAGAGGCGGGAAACCTGCTATCGGGGTCTCCGCCGAACTTATCGTATCTCGACTTTTTGTCAGAGTCGGACAAAATTTGAAAAGCGCGAGAGACCACTATACAAAGCGGGCTATTAGTTTACACTCTTTCATGCAATGCAGAAAAATAACTAACTTTTGAATGCTTCGTCGGCGCCCTCATATCCGTTTTTATCCGGGTGCGTCAACAAACTCAGTTTCCGATAAGCCTTTTTGATCTCGCCATCGGTGGCAGTCTTCTCCAGCGCCAGAATCTCGTAAAAGGCAGTCGGCGCGCATTTTCGCACTCGTAGCACTGCAGCTTTCTGGTCGGGGGTGTATTTCCGATCTTGGCTTCCTTGCTGGTGCTCGCGCGACCTGGCCGCGCCCCCAGAGCCTCGATCGGCTCCAGATGCCGTGGCAGACGGCATGATCTTTGTTTGGTGAAAGCGCTTCGACTGGCTAGTGCGTGATACGTGCGTCTAGGGACTGGGGTTTTGCTGGCTTGTTGTCGATGACACAGGTGCTTTCGCGGGCGGGGAGCAAAGGGCGAGAAGAAAAAGGGCGGACTGGGGGTTGTCGCTGGCAAGGATGCTCAAACAATCATAGCATAACGAACGCGTGATTCGTAGGAGTAGATAAAAACGCAGTTTTGAGCGCGGGTTGCGATGATAATCGTGGCCAGAGAAAGAGAAAAGACAGAAGAGGAAACAAACGTGGTCTTGTCTTGGGACTGCGGCAGCCTCAGATTAGCCTCGTCTTGCCGAGTGGTCGAAGCTGCCGCGATCGAACCTAACCTGTACAACTACAACAGTACAACGGAACAACAGTTTTGTCGGTTATTGAATTTGACGTCAATTTTTTTTATTTCATGAAAATTAAGAAAATTACGGCGAACCGTTTTCTCTAGACATAAACGCGAACAAATTGCGCATCGCAATGGCAGGTGATACAACCGAGGAGACCAAAAAGTCTCTTTATCAGACAGTGCGAAAATGGGGAGGTAAGACTGAACTGCCCTTTCTATATCGTTTTATTCTTTTCTTTTATTATTTTCTTGTTGATATTACTTCTTTCTAACCAATGCAGAAAATCCACTGCCGCCGACCCTCCTCGCAACGCTCATCACCGCGCAACACATGCGACCCTTTCAAGCTCTTCCCATGACATTCGTCCCCGTGTTGCTGTTCACATCCTACACAAACCTGAACGGATTCGAGAGAGATAGTGCGGGAATAGGTGCTGCCTGGTCCGGGCTGTACTTGCTTCTGGCGAGTCGGCGCAAGCAGGCCTTTATGAAGAAATGGGGGGCTCGCGGCATCGTTCGAGGCAGCACGATGGGCTTGTGTTTTGTGAATATGGTTGCTGGAGGGCTGACATATGCTTTGGGAAAGGAGGAGGATGAGTAAAAACTTGGGTTGTCAGTCGGTTGTATGAATAGGTGTGGTCTTATGGCGTTTTTAAATGGCGTGGATATATGGATACATGTGTAAAATGGTTGAAAATTCTACGATGGCCTTTTTTGTTCCAGGTCTTTCATACAAAGTGAAGCCGTCAGTCTTGGTATAGGTTCTGTGAAACTACATAAGAAGCCACGCTTTCTGGCACGAGGGTTGCGAGAAGCTGGTCTTTGGACTGAGCGGCCTGCCTCGCCCTGGTCGAACTTATTGGCAAATCTCCAGCTGTTCTGCCCTGCACCAGCTGGATACGATCTGCCCACTCGCCCTTTGCCCCGTCACTGTCTCGGCCACCCTGGGCCAGCTGCCGTAGGTAGTCCTCTTGCTCCTCGCGGTTCCCCCATTCATCGTCCGGACGCATTGTCACTCTGAGCCGGTGACGCGAAAGAAACGGCTCCAGCGGCTGCAGCGTGTGCGTCGGCGGGTAGTATTTGGGATTGAAAATGCGAATCAGCGTATCGTAGCCGGTCAGATGGACCTGCTCGGTGTCGCTGGCGTAGAGCCCGGATTGCTCGATTGCGGCGGCTTTGTCGACAAAATACGGCTGTTTAGTCACGCCAATGTCGATTTCGGGCAGTCCGGAGGATAGTCGAGACGACTGCAGGTGAGTGCGTAGGTCTTGCGCAAACATGGTCATCATCACCAGCCGGTCTTCGAACGAGGCGGGTTTGGAGGGCTTGTCGGCATTCTGTGTGGCTAGGAGGAGCAGCAGCCTCGATGGTGGACGGGCCTCTTCAAACGCAGAGGCTGCTATTTTCAGATGGGCTGCTGTGGGTGGATTGAAGGAGGAGTCCAGCACGAAGAGGGCGTGCGAAGGGGCATTTCGCTGGTGTCCGCTGGAAGACGGTACGGTGTCGAGGATGTCGAATGTCTGGGCGGAGGAAACAAAGTTTTTCAACACAGAGGCATAACGGAGACGAAGCTGCTGGACCGAATTGGCCGCCATAGAGTCAATCGTGGGTATTTGATATAGCAGTTGAAACACAGTGCATGTAATTAATGATTAGTGCATCTTATCTTCATGTCGAGAGACGATCACGGTCCGGCCCCGCGGAATGACGTCGTGGGCCGTCCAGCCGGATTCGGCAGGCGGTCAGCGCTTTATCAGGGGAAAGATGTTATCATCGTGTTGATCCTGTTTAACAAACTGATTAATTATTAAATTGTCTAGACTTTCATGCTTACATGGTCAATCCAATATGCGAATCCCTGAGGATTAGATTTGGGGCTCGTCATCCACGGGCCGGGGCACGTCAAAGCTTCAGGCCGAGACCACACTGGAGCTGTTACAATATCAATTGACACTTTTAATAATAATTGATCGTGGATAGTAGTATTAGTACTCTGTGGTTGTACTATTCACGGGAAAAGTGTGGAACCCTGAAATCCGGTAAGCGAGGTGGTGCAAGCCTCTATCAGCCGGCATCTGTCTATGTGAAACGCATTATAATTTATTATGGCTTTGGCTGCCCTTATTGATTGCCGGCGGCTGTTGGTGACAGGTGGGTCGCAGCCACCAGTGGGGCCGCTAGTTGTTTGAAGTTTCGTTTACTCAGAGGACAAAAATGCCGTGTTTGTGTCTGTGTCTGTGTATTGAGCATTGTTGTATGTCCAGGAAACAAGAGACAAGAGGGAGGAGAATAGGACAAGGCAATGTATATTGCTGAAGAATTTTCCGGGCCGTGTAGCTTTCGACATCCTCCACTAGGAAGTTAGAACTAGATACTCTGTACTTGTACACTGTACAAACAGAGTCAGTAGTAGGACCACACCCATGATGTAGTCAGCTCACTGGCCGCAAATCACCAGTCCCCCTCTCGGCACCGTTACACGGGCAGCAATTGATATTGCCAATAATATGCAACAATACATAGATTTCCGTGTTTAATTAAGGCTCGCCGGCCGAATGGTGCGGCTTTCCGGCGCGTCTGGACTGGCCGCCAACAGCCCGCGCCATCCCTGATCCAGTCTAGCGCAGATGGTGCCCGTTTCAAGCCCCGATACGGAAGCCCCACTCTGCATCTAGTGCTGCAGTGCGGCCCTCGCTTCCTTCTCTGTGTCTCCCTCTCCTTCCTTTTTTTTCTCTTCTTCTCTTCTTTCTTTCTTTCTTTATCATCCCACTGCTGGTCTGCTTTCCTTCTCTCTGGACAGAGACAATTCCATTCTTTCCCTCCACCAGCTCATTCATTCCTTTAAGAGCCGTGGCCGCGAATTGACTTCGCTTGCATTCGTTGTTTGATCTTTCTTCAGTGTGCTCGTTGACGAGTCGGGATTCTGCTGATCTTCTTTCTTTCATTCTCTTCACTCTTTGAAACAAGACTCTTCTTCACACGCCTCACAAAGAAACACAATGTTCTTCTCCAAGATCTCGATTGCCGCCCTGACTGCCTTGGTTGCCCTTGGCGAGTCCCAGGAACATCTGGGCTTGTTTCCCAAGCGTGCCTTGGGTACTGGCGTAGAGAAGCCTCACCCAACAAACACCATCTACTCTTCCATTACCCTGGCCCCGGTCCCTCTCAGCACTGGAGCCACCGGTCCGCCAAGTCTGTACACCACGGTCACCGAGACCGGCGACGTTACCCTTACTTATACTCTGGGGTCTGGCACATCTACCTCTGTGGTGACCACCACCATCCACCGGACTGCTACCGAGACCAGCTTTGTGACTATTGTAAGTATGCCAGAGAATTTGGGGCAAGTTTGTTACTAATTGGTCGAATAGACTCCCGACAATAAAGCTCCTGGTGAAGACGACTCTACCACGACCACCACTATTTTGAGCACCTCTACTCAAACTGTTACTGTTCTTCCAGCTGCTACCTCTACAAGCCTGTCCAAGCCTGGCTCCGAATTGAAGCCTGGAAGTGGGTCGAACCCTGGTTCTGGAGATGACAGCTGCAGTGGCCAGGTTACTGTCACCGTCACCGAGAAAGAGAGGGAGACTGTCACAGTGGTAAGTGTTTCTATCATTTTTTGTCTTCCGTTTACTAATTATTATAGACTGCCTTCCCCGATGCCACTTCTTTAGCACCTAACTACGAAGTCGTTACGTCTTCCCTGCCTGGTGAGAGTGGTTCCACCATCACCGTTACCAACAAAGCCAGCCAAACTGGATCTCCTAACCCCGGTAATGGCGAGTCAACCGTCACTTACACTTTGCCGGGTGAGAGCGGTGGTGAAACTACAATCACCGTTACCAACCAGGCCACACAGACTGCGCCTTACAAGCTGCCTCCGGCGCCGACCAACCCTGGCCAGAGCCAGCCCACGACCGCCCCTTATCCAAGGCCTGAGCCCACTCATTTGACTTCGTCTGGATTCTTGACCAGCAAGAGGCCTCTGCCTACCGGATACAAACACAATGCCCCCTTGCGCTTTTAGAACCTGACACCAAGACAAAGATTATTTCGGGCGTCAATTTTCAGCGACATTTTATTTCGATTCTTCTTTTATGGGGCCATCCCACCAATTCTTCTGAATGACTAATGGTGCGGTTGGTTCATTATCATTCTTCTTCTTCATCATCTACTGCTAGTCAGTGGAAGCCCGGACCATCTGCAGCCATTGTCAACTTGATCCATTTTTGATCACTTGGAACGGGCATTTTCACTTTTTTTCATTTTTGTAAAATAATTGATCTTCTAGCCAAGATCTTCAGACCACGAATACAACATTAAACAAGTATTTAGACAAAAGTTGGCAATTCATTAGATTCGGTTATTAACACCTAAATTTAAGCAATACAATATTATACATCTGGTCTATATACACAATATCTACAGTTGATTCAAGAGTCAATTTTTCCCTTCTTGCTTTTATCGTTCTTTTTCTCCTTATCCTCAACCGACACCCCCGTCCTGCCCACCTCTTCCAGCCCATCCCTCGCCAACTGCGCTCGTCGAACATGCCACTCGAGCCAGGTCAGCCCTTGCAACAGGCAATCTGCCAGATCATCCAGCTTCTCAATCCGCCACGGCGTGGCACTCGACCTTTTTCCGGACCAGCGCTCGAGATATGCTGTGACGGTGGCGTGTACGTCCACGTCTGCTGGATTCTTCGAGGAGGAGGGGAGTATGATTTTTGTTGTTGAGTTTGGCTCTGTCTTTTGTGTAGTAGTTTCTGATGGAGAAGAAGAGGAGGAGGCTTGGCTGAGCCATTCCCCGATCAGGTTGATCTTCATCTTTTTAATATTCCGCTCCTTCTTCTCACTCTTTTTCTCTTTCTTCTTCTTCTCATCAATCATGACAGCATCATCACCCTCTGAACCACTAGAAAAAGATTCCCAATACTGCGCCACCCTCGCCGGACTCACATCCCACACACACCCATCAAACCGGCCCAACCTCCGCATCGTACACAACACCGCATGCAACATGCCCTCAAACACACCCACGCGCAAACTCCATTCAAGCACCGCGGATTGACCAGCAGAGCGGAACCGCTGACGCTCAATGAGGATGTGTGTAGGGTTGTACTGCGATATCAGGCCGGATATGAGCGTGTATGCATTATTGGCGAGGATGTCTGGCTCAAAGTTTCTCTCGTCTGCTTCTGCCGCATTGGAAGAAGTGTCTTCAATCTCCGCATTTTCGGGCTGGTCCTTGTTCTGGCTGCTGTCGATCACCTTGCTCTTGCGCTGCGTGGCAGCTTTGCGCGTTAATGTTCGAAATGCAGACGAGGGCAGTTCTGTATGATCGCTTCCACCAGAATCAACAACAGAAGATAAGGCCTGCACCCCAATACGATGCCACGCATCAAGCACCACCTCCATCTGCCTATCCTTTTCATCATGATCAGGCCTCCGCACCCGCAAATGCGCAAACGCGAGATTCTGAATACCCATATCGATACTCAACACCCTCATTTCACTTCTTTTTTTCTGAACTTCCTTTACTTTTCCATTTTTGTTATAAAGAAAAACACTTTTTGCAATTTCGCTGCTAATCCGCGAGCTCAAGATATCCTTGCGTCCCGTGTTTGGGACGCCGGTTGCGCGCGCGATGGTTTTGAGATGTGCGGATTTCAGGGTTGAGAGCCAGGGGAGAAAGATTGGTAGTGGTGGGTTGGGCATGCTGCCTCTGGTTATGCATGCTTCTCTCTTTATTTCTTTGTGTGTGTGTAGTCAGTTATCTTTGAGTTGGACAGTAGTAATTAGTGTTTATGGTGATGTTGATGAAGGACGTTAGCGCGCGTTGGAACAGTGGGTCGGTCTCTCCAGCCCTAACTCCACTTTCAGCCTCGCAGAGTCTAGACATTACGTATTATTAAACATCCAATTGATACTTGGTTACTATATACAATGATGAATAAGATAAAAAACTAAACCAATTGTCCCACGCCGATCCCCCTGATATACCAATCTATGTAGAACGCCAAGAATGCATACAAAACCCGCTAAACTCCTTTTAAAAGTGCCTCCACGACTTCATCTAGTCTATGGCTCTGCCAGATATACCAGCGGCGCCCACACTCGCCAGTGCAACACTCCAACATGAGCAAGCCGTGTGGGGATGTTTCGCAAGTTCGATACTTGGTAACCCTGAGCCTCGCCGTCTAGTGCGCGCTGCGACTCGTAGATGCCGTTGGGTGTCATGTCGATGTATCGCTGCGCAAGCTCGCACGTGCTTGGTACAAGTATACGACGCAAACTGTCTCGAACATGCTCCAAAACGGACGAGTTGTGGCCGAAATATTTTCTCAGCCCGGTCTCGACAAGCTTCAGCATCTCGTCAGACACTTCATTGCCCCGCCCCGTCGATTCACTGACGAGCCGAGCTATCTCAATAGCAACGCTGGCGTCATTCCGCATTACAGTCCCCAAACTGAAATCTTGGGTTTCATTGTCATCCATTAAGGCCGAGATTCGCTTTGCAAAGTTGGGATGTTGACGCCGGCAGGTATCTTGGTCCACCACCAGTCTCTGGAAGACCAACCAGCAGACCTGGATGTGGATAACTTTTTGCACGCCCGCTCGCAGTTGCAAAAGACGCTGGGTATCAAAATAGAACGTCTGCGGAAACTTTACAGCATTATCGTCTTGAATCAAAAGTTCGCACAGTCCTCGTAGCAGAACTGCTACTGGGTAAAACGATTGCTTCACTAATCCCACGGATATATCCGTCACTCGTTGTCGCTCATTTTCATACCATTTCTTAGCATCTTCAACTCGGAATTCATGCGAGGCTAGACTATTGCAAAAATAGTCCTGGAGAAATGGAACAGTGTCTCGTATTAGGATGGAACGAAATTCGCGTATTTGGTAGTTTGCAACGTCCTGCCGAGTCAGACTTTTAGTAAGCGTGACAGAGCAGAAAAATGAGTCAACCTACCAGCTTCATCATTTCTAAAACACTAAACAAAGTTTGCAGCCCGGTGATCACTCTGCCCATGTCTTGAGAAGCCGATCCTTCGGTGATATGTGTCACCATCTCATCGACTACTTGATCTCTCATCGGGGCGCAATGCATCTTCAACAGCTTTGCTAACCAAGTAGCAAGACTGACAAAGTCAAGGACCCCATGCTGAACTTGTTGCATCAAAAGTGTCACATCCAGGTGTGCAACAACACTGTCGTGGTCTCGTTCTGGCACGAGGGTTTTCAGGACCTCCAGAAGAGTTTCGAACATAGATGGTAGCCGTGGTCGGAAAAAGCCATCCTGGAGTGTACCTGAATCAGGAATTTGCACGGTCCGAAAGTCCTCCGGTTGACAACCACTGATGTTGAGGTATGTGTATATCATAATTTCCGTAAACAATGCCCCCCAGTAGGTTTCGGCTATCTTCCTCTTCCTTCTTCCTTGCTCCCCCTCCAAGTCTGGCCTAAAGTGGAGGCCTGGTTCGAAGCTTGCATCACTGCGAAGGTGGATGTTGCGCATAATACTCTCGAGATCAAGCTCGCTGAGGGACGCCTTGGTCACCGGCGGGACCAGCGCGGCATGTCGCAGCTGCCGTATTTGGAGCGCATCCAAGGCGATTCCTGGAGGGATGCGCATCGCAGTGACATTTGACGGAGAGGGGGAGGGCTGTCCGGAAAACTTTACGCCGCCTGAACAGTCCGGTATGGAGCTCGCGGTGCCCAACTCAGAGGCATTTCTCTCCTGCCTGTTCTGCCGGGGGTCAACCTCGTCGCTCTCGCCGGCAGCCGGGGTTTGGAGTCGCCCGTATTCATTCATGCTGTACTTGGAAGATTCGTCTCGGTCCTTGCGAGTGGCGGGTCGCGACTTGTCCGGTTTCTGGAGGTCCATCGCAGCAAGTAGACGGACTGAGTGGCTGCAGAAAAGCGTCGGTCACTAGAAAGCTGAGTCGAGGTGTAACGGCCCTCTTTTCGTGATATATACCAAGGCGATCGCAAAAGACGGAGGACTGCCGCATGCAGAACAAAGCAACAGGTCAAGGACGCGCCATGCAGCAGACAGCGATGCAAGATGGCCCGCAGGCCACGATGATAACAGACGAACAGAGTGCTTGCAGAGAGAGAGCGAGAAAAACGAAGCGGATGGACGTGGCCGGCGCTTTGGGAACAACCAAGAGGAAGGAGCGACCGCGAACAGAAATTCCGGGGCAGGCGCCGGGGAGAGTGCGAGAGAGGAAGGCGCGCGCGCTGGTCGTTCTTTCTTTCTGCGCCGCTTGCAAAGAACTCACCAAGACCCAGTCAGTCCGACACTCACCAGGACAAGAGAGCAAACGGCCTTATATCGCACCTGAGCCAACGCGAGGATCAAACACAGGGTCGGGAACTGTCAAACAAGGGAGACGGCGACGACGCTCTTCGGAATTTACCTTGCCAGTCAGTGCTCGATGTCGCCCAAGCGTCTATGCCATTCCTTCTCGCCTGTCGTTTCCGGGCTAGAAAGTCGCACTACACAACAGATGGGCTTCTTCTACGGAGTATGCTCGCTATACGTACTACTAATTAGAGCGGTGGGGGTTCAGGCAAGTAAGCATTGATGATTATTGCCATGATTGCTGATCGAGACCGGTGGCCGTGTTGCAAAAGGGGCGCTCCCACCGCCCTTTGCCTGTCTTAGCGCGGGACAAACAGGCACAGGCGAAGGAGGAAGGGCAGGGGAGGGAGAAAAAACCACAAAAACAAAGTGAGGCTGATTCCACGGCGATCGACAATGGCAATATTGCGTGGGATCGACGCTTTGCTGCTTGCGGTTTTGCCTTGACCGCGGGACAGTCGTTTGCAGCATGCGATCCAACGCCTGCGTAGTGCCGGTGTGCCACCCGCCATACCAGTCTCCAAGTTCTCATTGCATACTCGCGGTATGTTGGTTGCCGCTCTTGTCAATGTGAGGATAATAACATCGTTGGATGGAACAAACAGATGTGTACCATGACGTGAGATCCTGCACCGGGACAGACTTGACAAAATTGACCTAGCCAATTATTGTGTTACGCTGCGGGTCAGATCCGAATGCTCCGATATCAGCCATAACCCACCCGACTCCTCAACGCACGCGCGCAAGGAGGGAACGCATACAATCGCTCCAAAGGCAAGGAACGCTATGCTTCAGAGGAATGCGGAACCAACAACCCCGGAGCAATCACAAATCACATTGCATTTTTGAACGTGTCTCGTATCATTTTCGGCCACTTATCGATATCGTTCACGCGAGGCGGGATTTATTGATCTACATGTAGGTCTGCCCTGCCGTGGGGATATACATATCCGCTTTCATTCAGAGACTCGAGAGTCCGCGGCAGAATGTAAATTTACAAATAAAAATGGCAGAGGGCCTGATCAGCAATAGTCACGAGTCTAGGTTCTGAGAGTCAAGATTTGACTTGAAGACGTCGTCTGACGTGAAGCAGTTTGATTAGCTCCCCTTCAGCAAAATAGCACACGCCAAGCGCCAATAGTCGTCGTTGACTCGTGGTCACGTCGGTGAGCCAGGCGGACAGACTAATTTAGTCGTCCAGACCGACGGTATACTCAAATTATTTCCTTTCTGGGATCTTTGTTTTTCATTATGATTTTTTTTTCTGGGGACAGTTTTTAGCCATTATCTCTTGCTGGTACTCAGTATTTGACTTTCTGCGGCCAATTCCCATCCTCGCCTCGCAAACCACGGCATCATGCACCGTCACTTGTCTACGTCAATCCTGAGTCTTGCGATATGCCGAGTGAGGCTAAGGTATGAAAAAAATAAATAGGGGCGATTCGGCCCGTCGCCATCCAGTGTCCACGTTTACAGCCCGCCTCACTTTTTATTTTGTTCTCATTTTCTTGGGATTTTGGTACGTACCAGTGGCCAGTGCCACCCGCCGCCGGTAGCCACAGTGGGGACGCTATTAATTCCTCTTGGATCATGGTTGATGGTCCTGGCCAAAATTCAAATACGTACGTACGTACTAATAATATGGGGGTTATCTTTCGCCTAATTGCAGTACTCTGAGGACTACGTAATCGTACCAAAACTCTTGACGGATCACAAGAATAATAATGAGGCTGCGATGCGGTTTTTTTTAAGGCAGGACACTATCAATTTCATCAGTTGATTATATGCACAAGACTTCAATTGATCGAGTTTTGTATACATCAATTGATGTTGTGGTACCCGAATCCAACTTTATTTCACTACATTTGTCCTCTGTACAATTGATGGAATCAAATATTATTCCAGAAAATCCGAAGATCTGAAGATTTAGAAATCTGATCACATTTCACCCAAGCTGTAGTAATATGGGTATTTCACCTCTCCAGCCGCAGAAAACTTCATCCGTGTTATCGTGTAGCCATATATAGAAAATTTTTTGAGAAAGCATTTACCCGAAAACTCCATGAAAACAAATTTGCTCGCTTCAATTGGCATTAAAAAAAAAGATGTGACTTTATCGACGGTATGAGTATGGAGCTTGATTTTGCATGGATAACAACGTGTCGGCACGTTGGAAAACATCACCAGCGAAGAACCGGTCGCTGTAAGCGCTGGCTGGCGTTGATGGGATCGTTGCTTGAGCAGCAGGTCCCAATGCAGCACTCAGAGGGGTGGCAGGCACCGTGGAAGATTGCGGAGAAGCGCTCAGGTTTCGGCCGCCAGGACCAAGGAAGGATGCCGAGGAGGATGCGTGATGTTGAGTGTGCAAGGGGGGACCGTAGATGGCAGGCGGAGGCATCGAGCCCATGTCTGCAAGATAAGACCATGGAGATGCCTCGATGAGCCGGCCTGCCTCTCGGCTGGCTTTCTGCACGGGCCGTAGAATCGCGACAATGTCGGGTGGCAGCAGCTGCATGTTCCGGACTTCTCTCATGTCTGTGACTAGGTCGACAAACGACTGCATGAAAGCTTTGCATAGCTGCCAGAATTCCCGTTGGTTCCTGATGCCCCCGCCAGGCTCTTTGACCTTCATCGTCAATAGCTTCTGACCGAGCGCCTCAGATGTTTCGAGACACGCATTGCATCGACGGATGAGACCATTCCAGAGAATGCGAACATCCTCGGGCTCTCTGGTCTGTTCGGCAACCTCCATGCAACGAGAAAACTGATGCCGGGCAGATGGAAGAGCGTTGAGAGCAGTGTTATAGGCCGCCGTGAGTTGTTTGAATATCTTCTCAAAAATTTGTTCCTCAACTAGCTCATCCAACCCGGTGACGGGGTTGATTCGAGTTGTAGATGTCGACGAAATGAGTGGGAACGATTCACCTGACCGAGGCGTTGCAAGTGAAGACGGACCCGAATTCAATAAAGTAGCGGTCCGACTGTTGGACCTGCTTCGATTTCCATAGTTGAGTGGGACTGAATTTGGCGTAGACGCCCCAGGTGAAAAAATCGAAGACGGAAAGGATGGGGCGTTTTGCCCGTTAAGAGGATGCTGGATCATGGTCTCGCTTCGAAGTCGACGCGATGGATGAATTTTCTCTCTGGGCGGTGTGGCCACTATGGTTGGCATGCGATGAGAAGGAACACCGTGCTGGCCAACTTCAGATTGGGATGGACTGTCGTCCACCGGCAGGCCCTTTTTGGCCGTAACAAGCGAAGCCCCCAGACTAATACATGAATTGCGTAGCTCGAGAAGGCTACCGTATATCGTCAACATGAGGGAACGCACATACCGTGAGTCGCCCTGAGAGACGATCCGTTGGGTACCTTGGCGCAACTGGGAGCCAACATGTGTGTATGCCTTGAGACAAGTCACGCATTCACGCTTGACATCGTTTGAGAGTCTTGCAAAGTCTCGATCCTCCGGGTCTATCAAAACAATATTCTCCAAAGCTTCGTTCAGTTGCTCCACATGTGTCGATGCATTATAGAACACGATTTCCAAGCTGTGTCGTCGTGCATCATCTCCTTTAATGACGTTGATCAAAGTTGAAATATGGGAGTGGATCTGAAACAAGGCGAACAGTATTCCTTTTGCACCCTTGACTATAGGTGTTTGTATTGTCTCTTCCTTCTGCTCTGGAAGACTCGACATGCGTCGCGAGGGGCCATCACGTGCTTTTCGACGCTCTCTATGAGGGCTTCCTGGGCTAGAGGAATTGCTGCCATTGCGTGCGCTCGTCGAATTGGTTCGAAGAAGAGAGCCATGGCTGAGGCCTCGCAGATGGCTATTGCGGTATGGTCGCATCTCGTCTAGCGTGCCTAGGTCTGTCTTGCGAGAAATCAAGCCCATCCGTTTGTTACGCGCCGACAAAGGGATAATGCCTTCGCTATTGCTGCGATTGCGCTCATTGGAGCTGCTGGAATAAGGGTTGATTCCGGGTCTTGAATACACAAAACCCTGGCCGGATGCCAGACGCTGATGCGATTTCATAGGAATGGGAGGTGGTCTCGACATGACTGGAGACCGCGAGTCTGATGAACCGTCCCCAGTGCTCGGGATAACCGGAAAGCGAGCGTTGGCACCGCGTTTGACTGGCTTGGGCGTGTCGATCATGACCTCGCTGGCCTCGCTACCACTTTCAGGTTCCGGCGTTGCGTTCTGTCGTCGAGTTTTTAAAAAGCGCTTCAACTCGGCGGTGACCATAGCTTCCTTTTCGTTTGTTGATGTTGTCAAAGAAGAGACTTCGCTTTCTTTGTTTTCAAGAATCCTCCGCAGGGGAAACTTCAAGTAATTGCCAGACACCTTGAGAATTTGCAATTTGTTCATATCTGCAAGCCCAGCCGGAAGGTCATCTAGGCGATTTTGCATAATTGAAAAGACTCGTAAAGATGTTAATTTTCGCACCTCGTCGGGAATCCGGCTTATTTTGTTTCGACTCAGATCTAGGATCTCGAGCAATGGCAACTTGTAGATCTGGATGAGGTTAGCACCGGTTTGTGAATCAACCATACTCAAGACGAACCCCTTTTGGAAACTCTCGGAAACTGTTTGCACGAATGTTCAGATATCGTAGGTGAGCGCATTCTGCAAAGCGATAAGGTATATGAAGAAGATGATTGTTCGATAATGAAAGCCTATCCAAGTTAGCTCCGGCCATCGATGTAAGAAGTTTCTTTCAAAATATACCTTTCCACTTCATCTTTGATTATGTCCACCACTCCCTCCGGAATTTGACCAATGTGCGAATGGCCGAGATCGATTGTCAACTTCGGTCTGACCACGTCACTCACAGCCTCATTGCCGGCGAGAGAACGTTTCGTCTCCTGAATACCATTTTCCACTGCCTCCCGTGTCAATTCAATCGTTTCCTCCGGCGTTAGTTTTCTCGGCGCATTGTCTCGACCGGCATCAGTTTTAACCTCCTTTGTCGTCTTTGCGGTGTGTTGCAAGAGTTCGGGGTCATCGTCAATACTGGACGGGGCGCTGATGATTGAACCGACAGACGAAAAGCTAGAGCCAGGCGTTCCCGTCATGTCTTCCGTGCTTGTTTCGCTTCGTAGTGAGTGTGCGGCTTTCGTCGTGTCCTCCAGGCGGGCCATCATGTCGATCACGACCCCGAGGAAAACCACAGCCGGACGATTGTGCTCAAGCTTCTAAACGACAACTCTGAAGCGTCGTGAGAGCTTTAGAAAAGACTCCAATGTCGGCCAAACGCATAACGCATTATCTCAAAATCGCAAAGGGGGACGCGCGCCAAGCCCTGTGTCGTTTACCATGCACGAAAGCTGCTCCAAGTCCAGAGGCTGGGATGGTGGTGGGGAATTCTCGGTATGTAACAAGTGACAAGGCCTTGTTTCCGCCGGCTTTCGAGATCTAGCCAGCTCGCGTGGCGGGGATTGTTTGCGTTGAGGGGCTTCCCAGGGGATTTTTTGGAGCAAGGGACTTTTTTTTTGAGGCTTGCGGGACAAAGGGCTGGCAGGCCACGACAAGAGGCTGGGGTAGCAGCGACGAACAGGGCCAGTCTCCAATAATTTCCACCCAAATGCGTCGAGGTTAAATATATCTGATATGTGCAGTTAAAGAAAGGAGCCCACAAGTGTTGAAGAGAGCAGATTTTTGGGCGAGGTTTCGCGGTGTCTCAGAGTCTTCGAGGTCCGCCGCATGTACGTGGTAGTCGCCCGATCCGGCCGAACGAGGCGTCTCGAGACAAGATGCGAGAGGTCGTTGTTGGTCGAGAGCAGTTGCAACAGGCGACGAGACTGACGAGAGCAGATAGACAGCAGATCGAGCGTGGTCGAGGAGGGGATGCTGCGCTGGTCCAGGTCGCGGTGGGTCCGGCCAGGCGCCCAGTCACAGACTCGCAGTGGCGGCAGGAGCAGCGGCCAGCGACAACACGCAGGAACGGCCGTCGATCGCCATCTCTCTTTTCCTGCCGGAGACTGACTCGTTCATCTTCGTTTCTCCCCATTTCTTCGCGTCCATCAGGCTGTTGCGAGAAAAGCTCTGCTCAGAGATGCAACATGTCAACACGTTAGATTACTTGTGTCACCAACGTCGATCCGTCGATTTCTCCAACTTTGCGACGATACTCTCGACCTATTGAAGTCATGTCTTCTCCTCAGGATACATATAATATGGTCATTTTCTACTGGGATTACAAAAAGTCTTTTAACGAGTCAAAGTTTTTGACTGAATACCGACTCGCCATGAAGAATCTTGTCCACCATCAATCAGATTGAACAGGATAACAACCCAACATACATGATTTGCAAGACTACTTGACAAACTATCACTAGTGTGCCCATTCGTGGCCAAGGACATGGTTTCCAACCCTTACTGGCCCTTCCACGGCCTGTATGAAAACCACCCATCGCGCCCAGCCATTGTTAGGGGTGACGTTCTTCCACTTGTGCATGGTTGCCCTCTGCACAAGGCTATCTCCAGCCTTGAGAACCCGAGTCTCTCCCGAGTCGAGCGTGATTTCAAGCTCCCCCTCGATAATAACCAACGTATCTAGCGTCATTGTTCGATGCATAGCACTGTCAACCCCGGGCTTCATAGACATGATGCATGTTGCAGTCCCCCCGTCGGGACAAATGCGACGAGTCCCAGAGAAGAAGGGACTGGTCCGGTCGTGCTCGTATTGATCTACATCGGCTTCGCTAGACAGGTCCACAGGGAAGCTGTGGGTGGATGAGACGATGCTGATGTCGCCGATTGGTATTGGCAACTTTCTTTGCGCACTCAGAGGCTTGCTGGTGAATATGGCTTTGCCATTGCCATCGTGAGTTGTGATGTGATGCGCCATGCCAGCTGAACGTGAACGTCTAGTCTGCAAGGAAAGCTTTGAAGCACAGCAATGGAATTCTTTTCTTCTCGATCGCAAACAGAGGAACATAACCAACTGTCAAAGATTCTCGACTATCAACTGATTGCAGTAGACCTTGGAAAAATGCCAGTCCTCCGGCACAGCCGCGACATTTGTACTATCTACATGGGCCATACTTCCATATTATTTCGAGGATTCCAACTTGTACTATCAGATCTACTCTAAATTTGTTTGATACGATTGATTATCAAGACAGCGGCGCCCTAACCGCCGACTGCCCGGGTGGGCTGCATTAGCCTCTCCACCCGTCGGTGTTCGCGCCTTGCTTCCCCGGACCGGAGTAGAGCAATTAAGCAGATCGCTTAATAATGACTTTTTATACTCCAATGAAATGCGCTTTGGAGTCAAGCAGCATTGAGGGTATTACTAAAATTCTGGCTCTAGAGGATATTTGACCTTGACGTTGGGCGGTCAGATCTCGACCATTTGTATATAGAAAATCAACCTACTGGCGAATATAAATACCGCGACAACAACATCAAGTTGGGAGCTATTTACAATTAACTTGATCAAATATTGAAAGTTTACGGGATTGATCAATATCTTAAAAACACTACCTCCCATCATGGAAACCGTCTTGATCGTTGGAGCAACCGGAAACATCGGGGTATCAGCTGCCAAAGCTGCGCTCAGCACTGGACGACAAGTGCTCGCAATCGTGCGAAACAGCGCTTCGGCAGCCAAGCTGTTCCATCACCTGGGCACAAAGGAAGGCGTCGTTACTGTCGAAGCCAACGTTTGCTCAGAGACCGGAGTGCAGAAGGTCGTCGCCCAAGTCGAAGCGGGCAATTTGCCTGCGTTCCAGCATGTCTTTAGTGCTGGTATGTCTACTATTTCTATGGAACCTGGTTGTCACTGACTTTTTTTTTTAAACAGCTGGCGGACAATATGATGCAACGCCTTTAATAGAACTTTCGACCGAAGACCTGCGCCAATGCATGACGGTCAATTTTGAATCAAACTTCTGTACGTTGTCACCGTACCACCAAAAGAAACTAACAATCCTGACTATACTTCCAGGGGCGTATCGAGCATCAGTTCCGTACTTGCTCAAACAAAACGATCCCCGAAGCACCTGGACTATCTGCACCGGTGCTCAGGGCGACGTTGGAGCCCGCGCAGGCCCGGCACTCACACAGGGCGCCCTCTTTTCCATGTCCAATGTAGCCTGTCGGGACAACGAGAAAACCAACGTCCGCTTCAATGAATTGTATCTGAATTATCGTGTGGAAGTCGATGAAGTAGCAGCCCAAAACGGGACGATGAAGGCTACTGATTTTGCCAAAAGTTATGCGGGCATCCTCTCTAAGCCGGAAATTCGAAGCTGCCGTGTTAGTGTCCAGGGACCGGAGGATTTGGAAGACCTGAAGTTCCAGAAAAGGCCAATCTTGTAGATTGAACTGGGTTTGTCGTTGGTTTACGGACGATGAAGTGATTTACATCGAACAATGCATTGTATGAACTATTCTTTTAAAGCGTAACGCAGGTCGATTGCATCTTGCAGTATTGGCATGGACCACAAAGTTTAAAGAATAGCAAGGATCGTTGATATTACAGTTTACTAGTCTAGAAATACTGAAAACTGTACAAAATATTATACATTTCACTTCACCCCAAAACGTATGCAGGATCTTACGCGTCCACTTCCAACTCAGGGTCGGCAATAGGATCAGCGACACTGTCATCCTTATCCTCCCTAGGCAGCGCTGCCTCGGGGGCACCCACAAATGCAGCATTTTTCTGGTCAAGAACCTGTGCCTGGGTCTTGGCCCATGCCTTCCAATTTTCGTACACGTCGTCTTCAAGTTTCCTACCAACTTCCAGCATGCGAGGACCGAAATTGGCGCCGTATGCCTCGGCTTCTTCTGCCGCCACTCGCTGTGCGATTTCTTCTTTGAGACGGAGCTTGTAGAATTCTCGACGCGCAATGTCGTATGCCTCGGGTTTTTTCATATTTGGCACGTTGTTGAGAAGCCATAGTTGCCGTTGCACCACGCTGAGAAAAAGAAAATAAAAAAACTTAGTTTGGACCTTCTCGAGACAATCCAAGAGATGAAAGAAAAAACGCACCTTTCACCATCAAGCCTTTTCCCAGGCTGTTGTAGTCTACGCCAATCATACTTCTCAAAGTCCTTCCCCGTCGTTTCCAAAACAATTCGAGGTCTTGCCAACTCCCACGGATGATCGCGAAAGAACTCCTTTCGCAGCTGGTCTTCTTCGTACTTGATCGGAACGGGTTGGAACACTCTGCTGGGTTTCTTACTTGGGTTCGTCTTCTTTGGATTGATGAGTTGGTGGATGACCTTGGGCTTCCCTCTTATTGTTCGGATTCGTTGGCGGACGTATTCGTGTTGAATCGGCTGGTTCCGGACAACCACCTGGGCTGGGGGGATATCGCCAACGACGTCGATCCATCTGGGCACGACATCGATCTTGTCGCTGGCTGCTTGTCGAAGCGCAGTCTGTCGGACCCGGAGGGCCGTTAAGTTGTATTTTCCCATTGTGAGACTTTTGAGGATGTGGCAGGCGCCTCGCACCGCCGGCGTCGGTCGCAGAATATATGCAAAAGCCGATCTGGGATCAAACTTAGAGAACCGAATCAATTGAAAGCGCCGAAACCAACACCACTGAGAGCGACCAGACGGGGATTCGAGGTGGATGTGGTCGTGATGAGGTTAACAGAGAGACTCCCTGCGCGGTTAGAAAAAAGACGACAGGCGGCCGCAAATTGGAGCTCCCCGATTGGCCCGCGGCTCCTCCGCGCAAAAAGCGTCTAAACAGCTGGGACTTTTTTTCTCTCTTTTCTCCCTCTTCATCTTCATACGCCAGCCACAAATTCCAGTCTGGCTGCGTCTCTGCTTTACTAGTTGGAATTTGCCATTGATTTACTCTTATATATGAAAATCTAACTACCTTCCACCCGCGCTGCTTGCCATGAGCGGTTGAATCGATGCCGCCATGTCTACATTCCCCTGTCAAGCCTCAATCGGATCACAGGGCCAACAGAGCCTACACCTCATCTGCATTCAGGCTCGATAGGCTCGATATTAGCCAGAGCAGATATAATGTCCAACCGAGAATCCGTCGGTCTCCAGAGCCCCCTGCGGCGTCTGCCGTGTCGACGCCGGCGCGTTGGCGCCCAGGCAGTTGCGGATATATTCATTCGGTCGTTGGTGGTTGCCAGTTTTTGTCCTCATCACAGTCGCCATGCGCATGCTCCGTTTGGAACTGGGCCAAGATCAAACAAATCATCACGCGCTGAGCTCGATACCTCCGTGGTACGCTGCAGTCAACGGGGACGAAGCGTCGAGCGAAGATTCGTTCAACCCGTGATATCACCTTTCCGGCCGAGCAGGCATTCGAGGTTAATGAGCACCAGTGCTGCACAAGAACGTTTTAAAAAGGACGAAGAAACAGAAGAATTATCGACTATGGATCCCCCTCCCTCCCACGCAAACGAATACCCCAAGTCCAACCTTACGATTGAGGAAGAAAATATAATGGAAGAGGACAATGAGGAGCTGGATGATGATTCTTCCCCGAAATCCCAAGAAAACGAAGGCCAAAATCGAAAAGAAAGATGGCCTAGGCACCGTCCTCAGGGAAGAGTGTCCATACTGGATTACATCAGAAAAACTCGTGCACCAGATTTAGTCGCGGCGGAAATGTTCCAACGAGACGACGGCGATCCAGTAGACCCAGACGATCCACGGCGACATAGCGTTAATATCATCGCATTCTTGACTGCACTTCACGACAAAACCAAGTCCAACCAGTTCGTGTTCACGTGCTATAAAAAGCTCCCATATCCGGGGGTTGCGTGGCTTTCCAAAATGGAGAGGAAAATACTGCTTCGCCGTTTCGCAAAACCCATGGATCGGCGCCGGAGCAGCGCTCGTTATTATCTCCAGTTGGTGCATGAAATGATTGAGGCAGAACTCCCCATGAATCGCTGGCATTTGACAACCGCTATTTATTTCACCGCTCACAAGGTGCCCGTTCTTGAAAAACGAGATTTGCAGGACGCTCTATATCTCTGGCGTCAAATGGAATCCATGGGAATAGTTGCGGACGGTGCGGTTTTCGAACTTTTGTTCACAATAGCTACCAAGGCGAATCAATTTTCGGTGGCTGATAGCCTGTTAAAGGAAATGGAAAACCGAGGACTGCCCCTCTCTCGTCATGGGATGGTTGCCAAGATGTATGCGAGTGGGAGAAGGCGAGATCTCAACGGCGTTCAAGACTGCTTTGATGACTTTGTCCGATCAGGGGGCATTGTTGATGCTACGGTTCTCAACTGCTTGCTTAGTTCGCTCCTGCAAGCAGGCGCGTTAGACATAGCTCAGCAGCTATATTCAAAAATGATGGCGACATACACTGCCACCCACTCTAAACCCCAGCATCCTAATGATTTCTCCCCATCGACTTTTACTGAATTCGGAAGTTGGAGGAGAAGTTCCCGGAAGCTTGGGGACATCTTCAAAAGATACATGAGGCTTCAGGGTCTCTATGTGGAGAATCCGGACCAAGTGCAGGATCTGGTCCCAATGTCGCCCGATACCAGAACGTTTTATATTGTCTTTAGTCATCATTGTCTTCACACGGGCGACTTCGTACAAATTTGTCAAATTCTCAGAGACATGGAAACGGTTTTTGCAGTTCCGCCGCAGTCGATCGTCTACAACTTTCTTTTTCTGGCGTTTAGTCGTCACAAGCCGTCGCAGGGCTGGACGAAAGAGAGACTCCAGGAAGCATGGGTAGTATTCCGGCGTTTGATATTCGAGTCTGAGACAAGACTGTCGAAACTCGAGAGCGAGGGTCTGCACATCGAATCGCGTTGGGAAAATCCTCTCCAGTCTGCTTCCAATGAATTATTGGGGCCACCTGACAAAAACCAGTTCAAACCGCCTAGCAGTCGAAGTGTTTTGAATGAGCGTGTGGACGAAGAGCATATTATGGAAAAGTTTGACAATATGGGCCGCTACCGACGCTCCTCGTATCTCGACGACAGCACTCCGCGACAGCTGGAAAACATTATGCTACTCAGCCGTGGAATCAACATTGCCATATTAAAAGCCTTTGGCGCTCACGTGGGATATAGAGAATTGGTCGACATCTACGCGCAGATCGAGCGGATTTGGAAACCATGGAAGAGACTGCCGTCGGACGCCCACGCAGTGAAAAACGAGCTGGACAGGCAGCTGATGAGGCTCAGAGACAATGAACGTAGTGAGCGGCTTCGACCCTTTCCGATTCGGCAAAAGGAGAAGTACAAGGTCTGAGGCTCTGGGTCGTTTGGCGGAATCCACGCATCATTGTACTTTACTTATCACCACACCGGTGACGTCGTCTGTCCCAACTGTATATATACATGTACACTACCTACTCTTTTAAATCATTATCAAATCGAATACCGATCTTTTCTGAATATGAAAATGTTTACTCAACAGTAACCATGCACGCATGCATGTGATATGACCTTCAGCCTAAGCGGCCCCAAAAGGAACCGAAACTTCGGCTCAGCTGAGCTGGACCTCAACGACTACATATGTATACATACATCTCTGAATTCCCTTGACATTACAGTAATTTATTTTATTACGTTTGACTAATTCAACTCGGGTATTCATTAGAACATATGCTACTTACACAATGTCAATACAACCCACGCTCCGGCGCGTCATCAAACCAGCACAAGCCCGCACTATACACACAATAACCACAAACAAGGAATCCCAAATCTTCAAACTCCCCGATGGCCGCGCCCTAGGATACGCCGAATACGGCAATCCCAACGGCAAACCGCTGCTATACTTCCACGGCTACCCCTCATCGCGCATCGAAGCCGAGCCAGCAGACGAAATGGCGCGACGCTGCGGCCTGCGACTGCTGGCTCTGGACCGTCCTGGCTTCGGCATATCCACGCCTCAGCCTGGCCGCAAGATGCTGGATTGGTCCGAGGATGTGCGCGCTTTTACGACGGGTTTGGGTCTGGGGAGGGTTGCGATCATGGGTCTTTCTGGTGGCGGTCCCTTTGCGCTTGCTTGCGCCTATGCGCTGCCTAGGGACATGGTTTCTGCAGTGGGTTTATTTGCGAGTGGTCCTCCCTGGGAGGCGGGTGCGCATCATATGTCACTGGTTCGGAGGATAACGAGTGTCATGGCAAAGCACTGGCCGACTGGGCTGGGTATAGTGCTCAGTCTCTGTGTGCGTGGGTTGCGCGCAATAGCAACTACAGCGCCAGTGACCAAACGACTTGATGCATGGCTAGAATCAGAAAGCAAGAAAAAGGCGAACGAGAAACGAGCGGAATCTAACGAACAGCAGATACAAGAAGATCCGCTGGCAAAGAAACCTACAAAACAACGCAGAGAATACCTCCTGCGCTTGATGATCGACGAACCGTTTAGCCAGGGCTCCGCTGCAGCAGTACTTGAAGCTCAATTGCTGTCCTCTCAAGACTGGGGGTTCAAGCTGAAAAATGTCGATTTCGATACCGTTCGCATATGGCATGGCGCAAAGGATGGGAATGCGCCTATAGTCATGATGCGGTATCTGGCAAACAAACTGCCTCACAGCGTCCTGCGCGAGTATGAGAATGATTCGCATTATACGATGCTTCCCCATCTAGAAGGGGCGTTGAGAGAGCTTTCAGAGGATTATGATGCAGCTGCTCCATCGTCTTCTTTGTAAGACTGGTCATAGTCTTGGAAGAATTGTATAACACCTGTTAATCCTATTGCTAAGTGTATTTTATATATAAGATTCGCTCAGTATTCTAGCTTGGAATTGGAATAACTATTAAGATATTTCTCAATTTATATCACCGAGAGGTCACCAGATATTAAAATATATATTCCTCTTGAAGGTGGCCAATTGCCTGTAATTTATACACATCAATTAGGTTCGTCACAATCGATACCGAAATACGCCAGTTGATAACGTACGTCTTAAGGTGATTGTTCATTTTGTCAGGGTCAATATAAAGCGGTATTAATTAATTTACGTTTCACATAGATTTTCATTGAAATACTTATAAAATGTCACAAATTTGATGCATCAGTTAAAAATTACATGTCGTAAAATTACATGGTTGATTACTAACTAACCTCTTTTAAGTATCGCGCCTGCCTTGCTGAACGTCTTCACCTTCGACATAACATTGAATATTAACACAACCGTTCAATGAGTCCAATTTTGAGCGGCTGAAACACAAGCATGTCATGCAGAAATGGTAGATCATCGGAATCGGCGCCCAAGGGTAGATCTCGATTTTACACTACGACGCGTTTTTGGAAAACCCTCCTTTCGGTTGGTCGTTCTACCGTAAATAATTGCGAGAGACACAAACTGACTGCGAGCGCGTAGCCCACTCCAACGTGAAGTAATCTCAGCAGCGATAGACGGCCATGATGTGTTTTTGCAAGCTGCTACATCATTCGGCAAGAGTCTGTGTTTTCAATTGCCAGCTGTGGCCAGCCATGGTGGTGAGTCTTGCAGTCACATACGCCCAGCCTAAATAGATGCTGACGATGCTTGGCCAGTCACACTTGTGGTGTCACCGCTTCTTTCTTTGATGGTAAGACAATTATGCACCTTGCGTGTGTTGGTGTTTTGCTAACAAACTTGACAGATGGACCAAGTCACTACTCTCGCAGCCAATGGCATTCCTGTGGCCACCATCAATGGCAAGACGCAGTACGCCGAGAGACAAGAAATCATGGGTGACCTCTTGTCTGGCCACCCCAAAATTCGACTGCTCTACGTGACCCCGGAGTTTTGCAGCACCGAGACATTTCGACGCAACCTGATAAGGATCCATGGACAGGGCGAACTCACGCGCGTTGCCATTGATGAAGCCCACTGTATCAGCGAATGGGGCCATGATTTCCGACCCGCATATAAAGAGCTTGGGTGGTTCAAAACGAATTTCAAACATCCTCCTGTACCCATCACAGCCCTCACCGCAACGGCTACTGCTTCTGTACGCACAGACATCATTAAGTTACTAGGACTTGATGTGAGAACACTCAAAATGTTCAACACGCCATCTGCGCGGCCAAACATTCACTATGAAATAAGATACATACCCGACACGGACGATTCATGTGAAGATGCCCGGTTATGGGATCTCTTATCGTGGCTGAAACAAGTCAGGAGCCGCCGTGACTCTCGTCTCGGCTCTGATGAGAACAAATCTCCAACAATGTCTGGGATAATATACGTGCCTATGCGTTTAATGGCAGATACCCTCGCATGGCAGCTGTCTCGCTCGGGACATGACATTCGGGCAATACCGTACCACGCGGGTCTAGGAAACGAAGAGCGGAATAGGATCCAGGCAATGTGGACATCCAAGACACCATCCTTGAGTAATACGGACAACAGCGAACCCGCACCCGCCTTTTCAATAATTGTCGCAACAAATGCATTCGGAATGGGCATCGACAACCCCCATGTCCGCTTCGTGGTCCACTGGACACCACCCCGAAGTTTCGAGGGCTTTGTGCAGGAATCCGGCCGCGCAGGAAGAGACGGCCGCGCCGCATTGTCCATCGTATACTACAATATAGAAGAACGAAACCGAGTCTTGAGCAGAATCCAAAAGGACGATAATACCGCAGATCGTTCCGGTGCTGCGCGCCGCTACACGCCTCAAACACCAGCAGCGAAACAACGCACGCTGCAGGCACGTATGCAAAGTTTCCAGAAAGTCATAGACTACTGCCAAAAGAATGCACGATGCAGACATGATATAATCAAAGAGTTCTCGGGGGATTACGAGCTTGAGATTATGGGTAGTACTCAAGAGGATATCTCGAGCCAGTTTGCATTATCGTCATCATCACAGCCACAACCACCAGACAATCTTCCCGTATCACCATGTGATTATGCGTGTGACGTGTGCAAGTATGGTGCAGAGGAAATAAGTAAACGGCAACGAGACATGTTGATGCATACGGCTGGGGTCGAGGGGTTGCTCGAAGATCCGGCTACAGTGCAAGCTATTCTTAATTCTGGGGATGTCACTCAATTTCTCCAGTCGATGCAATCTTGAGTTCACCTTGTAAATCGAGAATTGGCATTTTGGCTAGTAATGAATTAATGAAACAATTTTTTATAAATAATCATCTCACAAATAACGTGAAAAATGAATATAGAACTTGTTCAAGGCTGTTACGAGATACTTGTAGCAGATAATTATATAAACAAAAACATCACCGAATAAGCTGAAAAGCAACAAACCAAAAAAAAAAGTGAATTTTTGATACAAACTCAGTTGAAATGACAAATTTCCTTTGTTTTCTCCGGAATAAATTTTTATTACTGTCTGTCGTGTGTATAGAACACTCTAGAAGTTCGCGAGAGATTTTGATCCAAAACAAAGAAAGAAGTTAGGAAGAAACTATAAGCCGGGTGGAGGAGGGACCTGTGGTGATGAGTTAGTAATATGGATTTAAAAGGCGAGAAAAAGACGGTCTTACAGCACTGTAGCTTCCACCAGGGGGAGGAGGCGGCGGTGATCCGGATCCAGCACCGGCACCAGGAGGTGGAGGTGGAGGCGCTTCGTTTGAAGGAGGCGGTGGTGGAGGAGCGCTGCCATCGGCGGCTGTCGTCGCTCCTCCTTGCTGCTGCTGCTGTTGAGCCCATTGTTGGTAGTATTGGTAGTAAGCAACATAATTCTGATAGCCTCCGTACGCTGCGTACGGGTCTGAGCCGCTGCCGTAATATTGCGCGTATTGAGCAGCATAGTCCGAGGTGGCGGCTCCAGGGGCACCTTCGCTGGGGGCAGCTTGGCCAGGTGGGCTCATTGACGATGAAGTCTGGGACTGTTGGTTGTGTTGATTATATCCGCCATAGCCACCACTACCACCACCATGCCCATGTCCTCCACCGTAACCTCCACCGTAGTGGCGATCTCCGCGCTGGCCATAGCCGCCATAGCCATGTTGAGGAGGGTTTTCTTTGAAGCGTTGGTATTGCTCCCGGACATTTGACAACAGATCCTCGCAGAGTTCCTTGGCGTTTTGTACTTGGTTAGGATCGGGGCCTCTGTAGTTGTATTAGCCAAATAATATTACTGCCCATTGCACGATCAAACTTACGCAACATGCAGGTACATGGGTTCGTCGCTTTCTCGGTCGGTAGCCATCTCTCTGAAGCCGGACCCGCGTCCCTTGATCTGGACTTTGCAGCCAGTTTTCTGCTGGATATGTTTGACATATGCTCCGCCTTGACCAACAACCTGGGCTCGAAGATTGAAACCTTGAATTGGCTCCAGGTCGACGGGGATACGCTCCTCAGGCCATTTCCTCTAAGCTCCTACTTAGCAAATATTCTTTTGCGCATTGGAAAAAAGGGCATACCCGTCCAAATTCATCTCGTTCCACAGTCTCTGGTTCCCGTCGGCGGAATCGGCGCTCATCCACGAGGTTGGGAAGTTCTTGCTTCATGAGCTCTTCGATACGAGCGATAGCCTTTTCGAGGCCTTCTCGGGAGGTGCTGGTAATATGCAGGTAGAGTGGCGGGTTCTGATAGAGTCAACTGTCAGTTAAATATCTAAAATTTCTTTCTTGTAGAAAACTTACCGCAGGCGTGGCCATGGACTTGTCTGGGTAGTAGCTTCCACGGGTGGTGACATCTTAAAAATAAATAAGCATGTAGTTCCCACAATAACATATCAATAGCAAGTGCAAAAAATATTGTATGGGGCAACGCGTACCGGCGCCAGTTTCATCTTTAATCTATATCACGCAGCCGAGGTTAGCAGATGCAAAAGAGGGACAAGGAAATGCTATGGATGACTGGGTAAGCTTCAAGCACCACTATTGGAGCGTTTTTAAATTCAGCAAATAGAGGGAGTGGGGGTTAATAGACCCGGCCAGGCAGGTCTGGAGCAGTTGACTCAACAGCCATGCCCGTATGCCGGGGAATATCAGCAAGATATGACGGGTTTCAATTACCATCTTTTGCGTGGACCCTTTGGTCAGAGTGTAGCGATTACGCAAGTCATTGACTTCGATGTCTCTAATAAAGTCTCCGTCGGCGATGTACACTTCGTTCTCTAGCTTGGTAGCGCCTTCTTTCGAAGTCGAATCGTTCGCAGCGGGACTCGCGGTCTGTCACCGGTTAGGACACGGACAAAATAGATCGTAAAAGACACGAAGCTCACCGAGCGGATGGGAGGTACATCGATATGCTGGATTCCCTTTTTAGCTTGCAACTGCGCATTGATTTTGGCGGCAGCAGCAGCTGTACTGCAGGTCAGTATGTGTCATCGCAACCCGCAGAGAGAGAAAAGAAGAAGCACGGGCACTCACCTGCTGCAGCTGCAGGATCATGTGGGCTTGCAGACTTGGGAGCTTCAGCACCAGGACTGCGAGCTTCTCGGCCTAATGGGCTGCGATGCCTGGTCGCCTCAGACTGGCGCGAGGCGGGCGATCGAGAGCGGCGGTCGAACCTGGATTGGCGACGGTGGTCTGGCTCAGTCTGGTCGAAGCGAGATCGCTTCGCACGGCGCTCGTCGTCGGCCATGTTGGAATCAGATTCTGGCAGGAAACGCGACAGTGAAATGAAGGTGAAGCACCGGCATGGGGGAAGAGAGGGAGAGCAAAAGAAAGCCGTGTGTGAGTTTTAGCTTGGAGATGGACGGTTTGCACCAATGTGGAATAGCGGCATCCACCCCCCAAAGAACTTTTCAGACATGCTCACAAAGAGTCGTGGTCGGGGGGTTGTTCGTGAATAGCAGTAGTGTACCTCTGTAGAAGCAACCTACTATATACAAAGATACCCAAGAAATAGGAATCGAGCTATATGCTATCAATTTGTTAGGAGTTGTCCAACAATGCTCACTCTCCCGGACTTTGCAATGGTCTCCCCGGTGTATTTTTGATACCGTACCGTAACGCATGGGTATTTGGAGTGCATGCACCTTGCAACAGTCTTGAGCATTTGATTATTCCGTTAATTAATCTGGTCTGTACAAAAATACCGAGGTACATCATTAAGACTGCCTATACAAAAATAATAAATAAAGCTTTGGCTGCACTAGCTACTGTATACTACTATGAGTCACTACTAGCGGCTGAGTGGGGCGTTTTACGGTAACGTATTGTCGCAGCGAATCCAGACTCGTCCCCGACTTCGGACGACGAACTCTTATTAAAAGTTTCCAGGCCGCTCTTTTCCTCTCCTCTCCGCATTCGACTCACCACCGCACCGTCTTGGTTATCATTGTGGACAGAGACTAGCAGAGGACCATCACCAATTGTGATTCCCTTGCTGTCCTGTTTCTTGGAGCGAAATGGCGTTTCGCCGTGCCCTGGCCAAGCCGGCGACCGGGCTGTCGACCTCGACCGCTCCCCGGTTTTCTCGCTTCGAGCTCACCACACCCTCCTTCACTTCTTCTTCGCAATGTCGGGCTACTAGTAGCTCGACATCGGCCCTCGCATACAAGGCTCTTCACCGTCGCTCTCCCTTGAAGCTCCCAGTGGCCGACCACGCGCCCCAATGGGATGCTCCTGCCGCCGTCTCGTCGATTCTGTACGAGACCCCTCTTCCTTCGACCAACCCTCCCAAGCGCCATGTGCTCAATTGCCTCGTCCAAAACGAACCTGGTGTGCTGTCGCGCGTGTCCGGTATCCTGGCTGCTCGTGGCTTCAACATTGACAGTCTGGTCGTGTGCAACACCGAGGTCGCCGATTTGTCTCGCATGACTATTGTGCTGCGCGGTCTGGATGGCGTTGTTGAGCAAGCCCGTCGCCAGCTAGACGACCTTGTACCCGTTTGGGCCGTGCTCGACTACACCGAGGCGCCTCTCGTCCAGCGCGAGCTGCTGCTGGCCAAAGTCAGCATCTTAGGTCCCGAGGCCTTTGAGGAATTGCTCAAGCACCACCGCGAAATGACGTCCGAGGATGTCCCAGAGACCATCAACGAGGTTGAGAAGATTACATCGATCGTCGAGGATGATGCGCATTTCCACCCGCGCAACCTCCCAATTTCGCAGGCTCTGCGCCACAAGCACGAGCACTTGGATGCCATCACCCGCCTCACTCACCAGTTTGGCGGTAAGGTGCTAGACATTAGCTCCAACAACTGCATCGTGGAACTGTGAGGAATCTTTTTTTTTTCCTATAATATATGCATCTATTTCAAAAACTAATGGTCTAACTCAACAGGTCTGCCAAACCAACCCGTATCGACTCTTTCCTCAAACTCATTGGACCCTTTGGTATCTTAGAATCAACTCGAACTGGATTGATGGCCTTGACTCGTTCTCCACTTACAAACATCACAGAGGATGTCGAAAAGGAGGCCGCTGATGTCGTCGATGCTAGCACTCTTCCTCCTGGTTAAGAAATGTTTGTTTTTGATGCTGCTTATAATTGTGAAAGTATTTTTGCTGTGTTTTCAGATAAGATTCATCTTTAATCAGGAGTAAATTCAATTGAAATATTGACGATACGATTATAAATGCTTCGTCTTTGCTAAAAATCTAACGCCTGTCTCCAAATAAAACCCCAGCAAAATATAATATTGCCATCTTTAACCCATGATTTTCCTTTATATTCGAATCTTTGCGCCAATGCCCGTTCCCTGATAAAACAAAATCGTAGAATATTCGCCAAGTGAAACGCCCACATGAGCCTTTGCATCCATGCGCAAAGTACCCCCAAATGCCCTTTTCACAGCCTCGTAACCAACGCCATCTAAATTAAGCGTGACTGGTAATTTGGGCGTCTGCGAAATGCCCGGAGGCACGGTGAAAGGGAGCTGGTAATCGATTTGCCCCACCGGTTCAGTGTGATTGTAAAACGCAGTTGCGTCAATATTGTTGATATATAAAGTCGACGACGATTTGTAAAGCGGGGACGACAACGTGAAAACAGCCGTAGAAGAGAACACGTGCAGCTGTTGGAGAAGATTAGCACCATCTCCACTGCTGTAGATGAAGGTTGATAACAATTGGTATCTTCATGCGTCAACGCCTGTCAATGACAGCAAAACAAACAGACAACTGTGTTTCATTCAAGAAATGGTGCTTAACAAAGAAGACAGTACCGTTGCATCCTTAATGAATCGCGGGTTACCGTCGTCGTCCCCATTGGAATCGTCACCATCGTCGTCGGGAGCTCCCAGTTTAGGCACCGGAACGTCGAGTCTGATATTTGAGAGCCCTTGTCCAAGTTCAGGAATACTGGGGAATGTATCTTTGTGGGTTTGTATGGTCAATGTAGTGTTGAAACCTACATAAGTTCAGTCACAAATAACAAGTACGAAAATTTAGAGAAAGGAATTACCTGAGACGTAGTCCGATAGGAAATTACGGCCTGCTATCATGCCAGCGTTTTCACCAAATGCCGTTGGATTCCACACTGCCGTTACGGAAACGCCAGTGTTGTTTCCTGGAGCAATAGACATCGCATGTCCACTAAGATGCGCGAGGGCGGTCCCGTTAGAGAGCAGCAGGACGTCGACATAAGGTATGGAAGCGGAGTATGAAGTAGGGTTGGTGAAGTTAACGGTAGCTTCGACGTGTACACTAGACTGAGTCGTGTGCACAATTTCGAGTGACTCAACTCGCGGGTTTATCAAGTCTCCAATAGAACCTCCGATAGAACCACCGAATGGAGCTATATAAGTTAGTGTGGAAAAAACACTTTGTCTCAAATAAACCCACGGTCGACCTCGATCCTTCCTTCAGTAGGAATCTCATGTATCACAAATTGACCCAGGGTAGTTGCTATTTTTCCATCGACAAGTGCCTGCAAATCCAACTTGACCGATTGGCCTCTAAACAAAAGTGACTGGACAACTTCTGAAAAGACGTCGCTATCCGTAACTTGTAGAGGCCCGTCTTTAATCGCAAAAGTCACGAGTAACAGTGGGTCTTCACTGCTCGTGTCATTGATACGAGTAGCATTGGAATGTTGCCATTTGTTTAGATCAAGATAGCCGAATTTAGTACCGTGATAGAAAACATCAACATTTGCTCGAACTCGAGGGATGTCCACCTCAAAGTTCATTTCCTTGGGCAGGTCCACCATGACCTCGACAAGTGCCGAAACGCGTGGCTGAGCGTCAGGAGAGTCTGGTTCAGCGAATGGGTCTGGCAATGAGAAGTGAACATCAGACATTGAGAAATTCTTAATCATTTGACCAAAGTCATGGCCCGTCACAGGCACAGGAACCGTGATACTTTTCAATAAATCTGCCATCCATGCTGGAGTTTCCGGTGATGGAGCATCTGCGCCGCGAACGTATATAGTCGCCTGGTGCTCTTTTATATAACCGGAAATTATCTGATCCAAAGGCGAGTCCGTCTTGCCTGGACACGTCTTTGTCAATTCTGAAGGAAGATGTTTTATGATTCCACCGGCATTGACAATCGCGGGCTTTGCAGGCTGAACGTCGACGGCGTCCGTGGTAGTGTTGGCCACCAGGATATAAGGCTCGGCCGGTAGGCAATTTGGAACAAGAATATCGAAACCCAATGGAGGGATAGTCATGGAAAGAGCGAGGTCATTCGACACTCCCACTGAGACTTCGACAGCAACGCCGGGGTCTTCCGGGGTCAGCGGGTTCTCGTGTACGTTGAGTTTAAGCACATTGACTGATGGCAAAGGAGGAATATCCTGGCCTGTGTAATAAAGTTAATGAGCCTTCTAACGAATATGTACTGCATATGTTCGGAAACCTACCATCAATTTGCATATCGGCTGATATGGCCTGTTGGCCAATGTTCAAAATGCCCGATTTGATAGCCACGTTTGCGATGCTCTTCACGCGGAGTTCTCCCAATCGCCCGCTCATCCAGTCATCCGCGACTTGACGAATACCAGCCACATCTCCCGATTGAAGCTCGGCCAGTATATCGATATAGTTGACATGCCCTTCTCTGATATTTATTTTGACCGCAGGAAGGGACGCGGTACCGAGGAGAACATTGTCGTACTCTGGGAGGTAGACATCGACCTGCGATTCGCCAATTTCAACTTCTTTGGCGATCCAAGTGGCAAATCGACCTATATCCCGCACAGACTTCTGGCTAACTCGATGACCATCCAGGGAGACATTTCCTTGAACCCGCAAGGATATGCCTGACGATGTGGCTGAGTCTATAGATAGCTTCTCGGGAGAGAAAACAACAGCTTGTTGCGCATAGCGCTTCACAGCGGATGGCGTTGCAAACCCGAGCATCAATATGAGCAAAATAGAGACTGTGAGAAACGAAAGCGCAACAAGTATAGGCCATCGACGTTGGGTTTTGACCTCATTCCTCGGCTCTCCAAACTCTGGTGAATGGCGTAACGCAAGTGAGGCAGGCCTGCTGCTATCTTCGACTCCTCCATATAGGGATCTTTGGGTGTCTCCGCCATCTTGGAGAAGAGGAGCTGATTCGGAGTCGGGGTCGATGGATGGCGAGACGGATCGATGTTGACTTCGGTTTCGAAAAGGCCAGAGGGAAGTGGCTCTAGAGGCTCGGTCTAGCCGCGTCGCTGAGGATTCGCCGGCCATTGCGAAAGTAGGATGTGAATGTCATGGACAGGTGCTTGCCAGTATCAGCGAAACGGGTCTACATAGACAAAGACATAGGTCGTAAGATAAATCGCAAGATAGAGAGTCTAGTTGTGGGGCATCGCGTGCTGATGATACGGATCGAGGCTATCGGCCGCAATCGCCCGGAACGTTATCAGCATCGGACGTCATGTGACTTATGCAAGGGCCGGTTTTCCGCTTTCGTACTAGCGTTGTTCTGGACTCTCCGCTACCTTGGAGGTGCAACTATTGACAAGCCATATCTCTATCCTACTCGAATGAACGCTTCTTTTTTCATGGAGAGATCGGCTAAAGGTCTATATTACCCTCCTGGTTTGTGGTTGTGCCATATACGTTTAGCGCCCAGATCAACAGGCTATCATGTCACTAGCCATGTGTTCAACATTGAAATGTTGCCCTTTGTGAGACTACTACGCAGTAATGATAGTCTACTTGTTACCGCTCTATACTGCTCTATTCAACCTTGGATTTTGTATTCGATATTCGAAGAAGTAGAGATATGGGGTACTTCCTTGGCATTACCCCCTCGCAACAACAGCAAAGAAAGCCAATTAACCGGAACATCTTTTGTCATGCTAATTTTTGGTCTTGCTAAAGATTCACCCAAGGCGAAAATCACCAAATTTTGTGATATTCGTGATGTCCGACGCTCGTATTTATGACGGAGGTGCATTCCGAGCAAGCATACTATACGCGGAACCTGCCCCGCGAAAGCAAGGGTTTTCCCCACCACTCGTAGCTCACAACCTTGGACGCTGGAGAAAGGCATTGAAGTCAGGGGAGGTAAAGGTGGTAAGATCAACCATTGCGAAGACCCGTGCTCTTCTCCTCCTTTTCCCTGTGGGGATTGGCTGTCTGTTCTGGAGGAGCGGGGAAGTTCCGCGTAGGCACATGCCTCTGTGCATCCATGACACAAGCGTATAAAGACGTCTATTAATTCTCTGTTTATGTTATCTGCTTGATTATCTTTTATTCACACCAGGGAACAATTTTACCGCTGTAATGGGGAAGCTATAGTCAACAGCTACGCCTAGAGTCCAGCCACAAGTGATCTAATAGCGGAATAACCATACATTTTCGAAAGACACATTTCTCTTCGAATTTTAGCGACCGTGATCTCCGCAAAATGTTGAAAGCCAACAATATCCCAAGCGAAGCCGACATTGTCGTCGTAGGCGGTATGTAGCTCCAGAACAGCCTCAAAGATACGATTGAGACTGCCCGGGCTAATAAAACGATAAACAGGAGGCACGACAGGTCTCGTTGTTGCGACACGTCTTGCAAGGGCAGACCCCAAACTATCTATCGTCGTTCTCGAGCAAGGAGTTAATGTTCGAAACGATCCTCAGATCATCAATCCAGCCCTATACCTGACAAACATTGCCCCAGACACGCAGACAGCAACGTTGCACAAAGCCGAAGCTTCAAAGGAGCTCGCGGGCCGTGAGTCTATCGTGCCATCAGGAAGATGTTTAGGAGGAGGGAGTTCCATCAACTTCATGGTCTACTCTCGACCTCAGAGCATTGATTTCGACGACTGGGAAACTGATGGATGGAGAGGTTCTGACATGGTTCCGTTTTTGAGGAAGGTAGGTGTTTCCAACTATACTGCCGCATAAATCTACACTTGAATCCTTTTACCCTGGGTTTTTTAGCTTACTCCCGTGCAGTACGAGCGTTTCCAAGATACCGATCCTGGGATTGATAGAAGCGTACATGGATATGATGGAGAACTCAGCGTGTCTCCCGGTACCAATGCACAGCCTGCATTCCAAGAGGACTTCTTCCAAGCATGCAAGAACGTCAACATACAGCAGACAGCGGATGTTCAAGATTTAAAGACTTCAAATGCTGTCGGGGTAAGTATTACACAGACACCATTCTTTGGTTATATGAATTAACCCGAGTACGCAGAAATGGAACATGTGGATTGACCGCAACACCGGACTGAGGCAGGATGTTGCTCACCGATACCTGTTTCCGTTACTAGACCAAGCCAACACTTCTCTTCAAGTGGCTCCCAATACCAAGGTCGTTCGGATTCTTTTTGACAATCAAAAGGCTGCTTCGGGCGTGGAGTACGTCACAGACGGTGATTTCAAGAGCCAACCGCGCGTTATAAAAGCCACAAAGCAGGTAATCCTCGCCAGCGGCGCATTGGGTTCGCCTCCAATTTTGGAAAGATCGGGTATCGGCGGCCGAGATCTTTTGAACAAGCTCAATATTCCGGTGGTTTCTGACCTGCCAGGCGTCGGATCCAGTTATCAGGACCACAATGTCATCTTCTACCCTTACAAATCGACGTGCCAGAAAGACCAGACACTTGATGGAATTGTCAGTGGACGTCTCAGGTTTGAAGAAGCCTTCCAGGCCAAATTGGCCAACCCTAAAAAGTACATACTCGGTTGGAATGGACTGGACTGTGTAGGAAAACTCCGCCCTTCAAAGACAGACGTATCGTCGTTTAGTCCAGCCCTACGGCAGGCATGGGAAAGGGACTTTGAACCGAGACCAGAGAGACCCCTGATGCTGATTTCAACGCTAGCTGCGTATGTGGGTGATCATTCCACCGTCGATGAAGGCCAGTACTTTTCATGTGGCGCCTATACTCCATACCCATACTCGCGCGGCTCTGTCCATATCAAGAGCCGGTCGGTTTTCGACGATGCCGAGTTTCATTGCGGATTCCTCTCCAATCGGCTTGATTTGGAGAAATTGGTCTGGGGATATAAACTGCAACGTGACATTGTGCGCCGCATGTCCCATTACAGAGGTGCTCTACAGGCTGGTCATCCTACTTTTCCCGCGGGATCCAAAGCAGGCTACGATGCTGTCGACAAGGAATCAGCTGCTCGGGGGAGTCCAGTTCCAATCACATATTCGAAAGAGGACGATGAAGCTATTGAAGCGTTTATCCGGGAACGTGTGCAGACGACATGGCATAGCCTTGGCACATGCGCTATGAAGCCTCAAGAAGCCAACGGAGTCGTTGACGGGAACCTGAATGTTTATGGGGTTAGTAAATTGAAGATCGTTGGTAAATTTTCTCCGGTCTATCTCCTTTGGTTTTATATATTGACAGTTGGTTCTACATGTAGATTTGTCGATTTGCCCATCCAATGTATCTGCGAACACATATGCTACCGCTCTCGCTGTTGGAGAGAAGGCGGCCTCGCTCCTGGCAAAGGACTTGAAAATCCCGTACACTGTTCTTGGTTCTTCAAGTAGTGTTACTGTACAGTCTCGTATTTAGGCGCATCCATTGATGTATCAATTGATGTGTTATTTTCTTGATGATAGTTGAGCAATGTAGTAATTTCCTCATATTTTAATGCCCAGAAGTAATTTTCCTTTCATCAGGCAATTAATATTCTCGGGCCTATTCCATGTTGCATTCTTCTGATATGTTTAAAGAACGCTTAACCAACATTCAGTAGTAGTGCTGAGAGTCTGAGACAATGGCATTCACGTCATGACGGAACGTTCCGCGGCATGCTACACAAGAGCGGGGGGATCAGATGACTTGCATTACCTGGCTCCTCACTGGCTGCGTTTGACGGTTAGACCCCACTAAGCAGCTGCCGAGCCCCGGATAGATCCACTTTTAGCGTGCGGGGTCAAACACGACCCGCAGCGGAATCCGCGGAACATCCGCTGCAATGTGACGTGCGGAGGGCGGGTAGGGCGGCTGCAACAACGGATGGCATAGCCGTTGGGGGTTTGGGGATAGGTGCCCTTTTTTTCCTCTCTTAAAAAGACTATGACCTGCATGGGGAAGAAATTTGAAATAAACCAGAGTGTCAAGTTTTCATCCAGCATTGGGTATTGTCACAAACCTTAAAAATAAGAATAATGCACGAAATCCTTGCATTTGCAGCCTCCGTGGCTCTATTGATCCTTTACCGCTATTTCAATTCCACCGATACACCCAAGATCAAGAACCTCCCCGAAATTCCTGGTGTGCCAGTATTTGGCAATCTTCTTCAATTGGGAAACGCCCATGCGCAGGTTGCCGCAAAATGGGCAAAGAAATATGGTCCGGTTTTCCAGGTTCGGATGGGCAACAAGGTAGGTTAGATTAGACTGAAGCTTTTCGTTGTCCGCTTTGTCCCCTTTGTGCTCTTTGTTCCTCTGAAGAATGCTAATTTTCTATATAAAGAGAATTGTATTCGCGAATAGCTTTGAGTCGGTCAAGCAGCTGTGGGTAAAAGAGCAGTCGTCGCTGATTTCGCGCCCGACTTTCCACACATTCCACAGCGTTGTTTCCAGCTCGCAGGGATTCACAATTGGTACTTCACCCTGGGATGAATCATGCAAGCAGCGACGCAAGGCCGCCGCGACAGCCCTGAACAGGCCCGCCACGCAGTCGTACATGCCCATTATCGACCTCGAATCGACAACGAGTATCCGCGAGATGCTGCACGACTCCAAATCCGGGACCAAGGATATCAATCCCATCCCATACTTCCAGCGCTTTGCGCTCAACACAAGTCTGACGCTAAACTATGGAATTCGTATCGAAGGCAATATCGATGATACCTTGCTCAAGGAAATTGTCGATGTTGAACGAGGGGTCTCGAATTTTAGGAGCACGAGTAATAACTGGCAGGATTATATCCCGCTTCTTCGTCTTTTCCCCAAGACCAACACTGAAGCCGAAGAGTTTCGCGTGCGTCGGGATAAATATCTTACTCACCTGTTGAATTTGCTCAAGGAAAACATCGCCAAGGGAACTGATAAACCGTGTATCACTGGAAACATTCTGAAAGACCCAGAGGCCAAGCTCAATGAAGGTATTTCTTACATTCATTACAGTTTATAAAGACAGCCAGCTAATCAAAGCATAGCCGAGATTAAATCTTTGTGTTTGACAATGGTGTCGGCTGGTCTTGACACAGTACCTGGAAACCTGGTCATGGGTCTTGCATACCTCTCGTCCGAGGATGGCATGCGAATCCAGAAAAAGGCATACGAAGAGATCCAAAAGGTCTACCCGAACAACGATGCCTGGGAAAAATGCCTTGTCGAAGAGAAAGTCCCCTACATCACTGCACTGGTCAAGGAGGTTCTTCGTTTCTGGACTGTGATCCCCATCTGTCTTCCACGCAAGAGTATCAAGGACATTCAATACGGGTCGGCTACCATTCCAGCGGGGACAACATTTTTCATGGTTCGTGATCCGTCCCCGGGCTTCATATGATAGTATATACTAACGCAACCCCCATAGAACGCCTGGGCAGCAGACTACGACGAAGACCATTTCCAGGAGGCCCACAAATTCATCCCAGAGCGATATCTGGACAACTCAGACTCCTCGGGCACTCCTCATTACGCCTACGGTGCCGGGTCTCGCATGTGCGCAGGCTCTCATCTCGCGAATCGCGAGCTGTACACTGCCTTTTTACGGCTTATCACAGCCTTCACCATCCACCCACCTAAGAACGAGGCCGATGCGCCGATCCTGGACGCGATCGAGTGCAACTCCATTCCAACGGCGCTGACAACGGAGCCCAAGGCCTTCAAGGTCGGATTCAAGGTCCGCGATCAAAAACTGCTGGACAAGTGGATCGCCGAGAGCGAAGTTCGCACGAAGGATCTATAAAATAGTAGTTACTTGTAAATACCCGGATCATGGGTGCTATGTCTGAACGAGAATGATTGCATGTATAGTAATAGCCAAAAGAGGATGTATGTAGTGGATAGAAAAAAGACCCAAGTGGCAATATTGAATAAAATAAGTGAATAAATAATAATTAACGGGGCTACCCCGGGCTGTGGGGTATTTGTCCTTACGCGCGGAGTAATGCCTAATGCAAAATCTATATAAGGAAGGCGCCCAGGCACTTTTAATCGATTGTCGACTAAGTGTACTCCACCTCAACTCCCTCCATGCCACCCTCGCTGTCGCGTGCAAATTCTACTATCCCTAAAACTGCATATAAAATGTGATTTATAATGTGACGATGACAACAGCAACTACAATGATCATGACACCACAAGAACCAGAGAGCAATTGCGCATCTTCGCCCAAAACTGGCTCGGCTTCCAACGGAACTGGTGCTAACAAGCGCAAGCGAGACACTTACACGTCTACAGCTTGGTAGGACTCCCGATCATTGCCTCTTTCTCAGCAGATTGAACTAACTGGATCTTGGTAGCAATGAGTGCAAGCGTCGGAAAATAAAATGCAATGGCCGGACGCCGTGCGAGAGGTGCAGTCGCCAGCTGCTGGACTGCCGGTACCGATCCACTGCAAATTCGGATGAACACTCTGAATCTACGTCAGTAAAAGATCTTTCTAAGCCCCAGCGCACAAGTGAAAATGTATTTTTGTTTCTGACAGGTATATAGAAGCGTTGACCAGCTGCTGCGAAAAATCAATGCTCTAGAAAGTCAGGTTTCGCTTCTTTCGGATCATGTTGCCACTCATCAAAAATCACCACCGCCGCCGCTGGCACCAGCAGTCTTCTCCATTAATGAAGATTCTACTCCAGTGCCTCTATCTGAAGACGGGCTCAATATACTTTCAAATCCATCGCCCTCGTTTGAAGGACCAACAACTTCCGCCTTCAAAATTAAGATCGCCAGAGACAGTCTGAAGAAAGAAAGCCTCGTAGACGACTCAGATGATGGCGAAATCACGAGAGAAGCGAGCCCTGCGCCACTACATCATCGGCGCGCTTTTGACACAGTGATTGATCCCATGTGGACAATTACCCAACAAGAGGCTACTCGATTGCACAGTGTTTATGAGGAAGAGATGGGTATGATGTACCCAATAGTTCCTTGCGAGCAGGTCACAGCCCATATCAACCTTTTATATTCACGCTCAGGCGATTTATTCGGCTCAAGAATAGAAAGTACAAGTCAACAACATCACGACACCAAGTTGGATCCAGAAGATGTCATCATCCTGAAACTGATTTTTGCTTGTGCTCTCGCGGCAGAAGAAAACGGTCACAGCACACTTGGTATGAAGCTGTTTCATAGCACCAGAGACGTGATCAATGACTGCGTCTGGGGTGCTCCGAGTATCAAGAGAATCTGTTCTCTTACTCTTGCGGTATGTTGATTCACTGTAACCTTTATTTTCTCTCGCTGATAAAACCCAAGAGTATCCTCTTCTTCCAGATCGACGAGGAACGCAAAGCATGGAGGACGATTGGCATTGCAATTCGAATGTGTTTGGAAATGGGACTTCACCAACGTGAGATTCTCGATCAAAAAGCATTGGTAGATGTTCAGAAAGAGCAAATGGTTCGCCTCTTTTGGTCTCTTTATGTTTTGGACAATAGGTGGAGCATTGGGACTGGTTTACCATCACACTTGGACGCTGATGACATTGATCCGACTCTGCCTCGCCCTGTAGGTTTATTAAAACGATGAGTTTAACCGTCTAGTGCTGATTTATTGCAGGAAGGATTCCCTTACCTAAAGCTGATGATTGAATATAGCCACCTATCCGCAAAGGTGTGGAAGCACATATCTAACCCTTGTTGCAGTGGAAAGAAAAACGAAGTAGAGTACCTTCATTGGCAAATATTGCAATGGGCCGAATCTATCCCCGAGTATCTGAAACTGCCCGAGACGCAATTATCCCCAGCTTCCTCTCCAAACCGAGCCATCCAGCGCCTTCAGTGCCTACTTTACCTACGAACAAACTTGATGCGCATGCTGGTCTATCAGCCGGCTCTCTTGAGCGCTTCTGCCATTTCTCAAAACACAGTCGAGGCCGATATGATGGTTGAAGTCGCGAAAGAGACGATTCGATTCATTTTCCGCCTCAACGAAACCTCGAATATCTACCAACTGCAGCAGGTCACTTTCAACTACTTTCTTGTTTCTGCCCTTGCGGTCTTGCTCCTCGCCATTGCCCATGCTCCCTCACGGTATAGTGCGCAGTGCAAAGAGGAGTTTTACTTAGCATTGGAGCTAGTGAAGAAGTTTTCAGTCAAGTCTTACGTATCTAAGCGATTATGGAAGTCTATCAAAGGACTTCAACGCTACGCACCCAAGGCAGGGGTTCTTCGCCCGGGAATCGATGAAAATAACGTTCCTATCCACCGCCAAGTTGACACTCCCGAAACCCTTCAGGCTCCGGATTCTCTAGACATGTTACCCGAGGATCTGGACAGTGCCGCACAAATTGATCCCAGTGGTTCGCAAATGACTCAAGACTTTATAAGCCTATTTGAAATGCCGGAGACCCCGTCATACGCAATCGTGGGCTCAGACTTGCTCGGCAACGAGGACTGGCGATCGTATCCCTCGGAGCAATCGGGTTACGAGAGTTTGCTCTCTTCCACATTGAATTCATGTTTTGGGCCTTCAATATCTTTGGTTTAGATTAATTAATATTGGTGACTCACCGCCAGTTTTGTTGGATTGCCGGAACGACGTAGATACATTCAAGTGATCGAGACATCTCGTCCCCCAAACAGCAAAAATTTTAATTTTGACATTGATCAATCATACAGCAGTAAACCTGTATGGTTATATTCACGAATGGTCAGTTCCAGCATGTTTTGTGCAAATACTCAACAACAACAAATTAGAGCACTATGACGTTTTCAGCCTAGCTTTAGGGAAATCTAACCCGTAACGGCCTAGCTCACGCGACGCCTTTATCACAGGTTAATCCGCGGTGACTCAACATTTATTTTCAGTGAATATAAAACTTCCCCTGCCATTGCATTGACTTGTGATACTTTATCCTCTTCTCTACTCCAGTCAGCAATTCCAAAATCAGTTGCTGCTGCATTCGCGACCAACGCAACGCAATGGCTGCGAGCCTCAACCTCTCCACCGTCCGTACAGGACTCCGATATGCCGTTCCCCGCCTGAATGGACGCCTTCAAGCCGGACAAAATAATAAAACTGCGCTTGCTCGTCGAACGTATTCGTCTGCTACAACACCGCCAACCTCACCCTTTGCGCCTCGCCACTTCCTCTCCATCGCGGACCTCTCGCCCGCCGAATTCACAGCGCTCGTGCGCAATGCCTCGCAACACAAAAAGACCATCAAGAGCGGCTCTGTGCCACGGAACTTGCTCGGCGCACTATCCGGCAAGACAGTGGCTATGATGTTCAGCAAACGAAGTACACGAACTCGGATTTCCACGGAAGGCGCAGTGGCCCAATTGGGTGGGCAGCCCATGTTTTTGGGCAAGGACGATATACAGTTGGGAGTCAACGAGTCGATGTACGATACGTCGGTGGTTGTTTCGTCCATGGTTTCGTGTATTGTGGCTCGTGTGAACAGTCATGAGGATGTTGCGAGTCTGGCGAAGCATTCCACTGTGCCTGTGATTAATGCGCTGTGTGATTTGTATCATCCGCTTCAGATCATTGCTGATTTCTTGACGATTCACGAGTCCTTCCCCGCACGTCCCACGGCTGGATTGAGTAGTCTCGGTATGGAAGGGCTCAAGATTGCATGGGTCGGAGATGCCAACAACGTGCTGTTTGACATGGCCATTGCAGCCGCGAAAATGGGCGTCGACCTTGCCGTAGCTACGCCCAAGGGCTACGAGATCCCACAGAAAATGCTTGATATCATCAAACAAGCCGGCGCCGGTGTGTCCTCTCCCGGCAAACTCATCCAGACAAACGTGCCCGAGGAAGCCGTCAAGGACGCAGACATCCTAGTGACTGACACATGGGTGTCCATGGGCCAGGAGGAAGAGACGATCAAACGGATGAAAGCCTTTGAGGGCTTCCAAATCACGTCTGACCTGGCACAGCGAGGAGGAGCAAAGAAGGACTGGAAGTTCATGCACTGTCTGCCCCGTCATCCCGAAGAAGTCAGCGACGAGGTCTTTTACAGTCGCCGCTCGCTCGTCTTCCCTGAAGCGGAGAATCGGCTGTGGGCTGCCATTTCGGCGCTGGAAGGGTTTGTTGTCAACAAGGGCAAGATTGAGGGTTAATATGTGTTGGAGTTCTTTTACAAAAAAAAGTTGTAATCTAATAAGAAAAATCCATACCAACACATTATATTCGAGTTATTTTTGCGAGACTTGGCGATCTCTTACCATCAATTGATTCTTGAGATATTTTATTTCTTCATATAGACATCAACTATTAACAACAGCATTCGGAGCAGGCCGTTCAAGCGTGATGAGATAGTGCTGCATCGCCTCGGTCGCCTCGCCATACAGGAAATACGAGGTATGCCCATTCCCATTACGCACCAGCATCGTCGCCGTCGGAATCTGGTCAAACGCGCCATTGGCCCAGACAATCGAAGTTGAAGGATCATAAAGCGCATTCACCATCATGATCGGCGGCGCATTCTTGATATTCTCAGCAATAACACGAGGCGGGAACTGCACTTGAGCTGGCCAATTGATACAGTTGATCAAAAAGTTCCACGTCCCCGTTGCTCCCTGCGTATGCGGCGAGATGGTCTTGACTAGTTGCTCCTTGTATAACAGCTCAGAGAGGGATTTGGTGTTGTGTCTCCAGTCGAGACAGAGTACTGGGTTACCGGGGAACAGCGGGTCTGTCTCGCTGCTTGCAAGAGGAGTAGCCAGCAGACTGGCATTGCCGTGCAGAGACTCGTTGAGGGCTCTGCCCAAAGTACTCCAGCCCTGAGCACCAAAGGCCGCGGTGTATTCTACAAAGGAAACATAACCCTGAGCGTTGATCCGGATCTCCTCACCGGTGACATTTGGTCGACAACCAGAACCGGAGGCCTCACATGCCGGTGCCGGGATAGGTGTCTTGTTTGCTGTTTCCACCAAGTGATCAAAAATCTGAAGCACATCGCGCTGATACAAAGCGCAGGTACTGTTTTTGGTGCACCAGTCGGCAAAATGATGGAGCACGGTCTCGTAAGCGCTCGACTCGGCCACCAACGCGGAGATTTCCGACAATGAATGGTCCATATTCCCATCCAAAACCATTGCGCGGATATTATGCGGGTAGAGTTCTGCATACGTCGCTCCAAGTAGCGTGCCATACGAGAGTCCCAGATAATTCAGCTTCTCGCCACCAAGCGCAACACGCAGAGCCTCAAAGTCCTTGGCGACGCTAAAGGTATCGACATGTTCAAAAACCGGACCGGTCAGATTGCGACAGCTGGCTCCGAGGGCTTCGTTGTATTCTATCAGGTCCTTCCACTCGGATTCGGTCTTGGGGAAGAGTGATACGCGCTTGTTGTAGAGATCGGGATCGCATCGGATCGGCGTGCTGAGCCCCATGCCTCGTGGATCAGGTCCGATCAGGTCAAAGTATTCGTTCATTTGTGCGCCAAAGACCAGGTCTCCCTGGGCTGTAGTGTTGATGAAATCAGAAGCAACGCCACCAGGTCCACCGGGATTGAAAAACAGCGGTCCAATTCGGGCACTTGCATTTGATGCTTTCAAGCGTTGAAACCCAATTGTAATGGTCTGGGGGTCTTTAGGGTTGTTCCAGTCGAGGGGGACCTCTAGAGAGCCGCATTCCAGGCGCGGTGCAGCAGTCGAGTTGCAGTTGGTCCATTTGATGGTATAGTCAGCCTTGCTTGTGAGCAGCAGAGATGAAGCTGCGTTTAGAAGCACAGCTGGCTTCCAAATGTTCCCCATATTGAGGGTTTCCGTGCCTGCACTCAGCAGGGATGTGAAGATATTCCAGATTTCTATTAGGCTGACCATGGATCGTCTCATGAGATAGAAGTTGTCGGGCTATTCATGATAAACATTGAATATAAGAAATTTTCCTGTTTGCAGCGGTATAGTTTGGTTCACAGGATGTAACATCGGGTGATCCTTTCCTTGTTAGGGTACTTGTTGCGCTCTTCAACTTTCAGCGCGCGGGGGAGCTGACTGATGGGAGAATTTAGTAGCGTGAATTAGTGGCCGGCCGTGGGATTCCTTGAAGGAAGCTTGTTGTTGATCGAGTATAAACATAGATTTAGTAACCCGGTATAATTCCTTCAAGTCAGTATAATTTAAGTTAGCTAGACATAAAAGACTTGATCAAGTATAAAAAACAAAGCTACCTGACAGCATAAATTTACTGACTGCACGTGGGCATGAGAATCATCAAACCCTTGAAATTAACATAAAGAAATCTAGTCACGCATGAGAATACTTGCAAAAGTTACCCCAAGTCGCGCAAATTTAGTGACCGAATTGGACGGTGTCACAAAAAAATATTTGCTTTACAACTGTACTTCGTCTTATAGATGGCATTCTCCATGCCCGGCCACTGAATTACACCACCAGTCAGCTTCATCCTCAATCAATATTTGCGACCGAGTAGTCCTGCGTGGTATGAACGCCAGTCTTGGCATTGAGTTTATAGATCTAGACAAGATAATTCCCGACCAATTGATGCGTTGTTATACATAGACAATCTTCATTGTTTGAATCGAACATTACATGTATGATTTTGCTCTACTCATTACAAGAACACCAGGTACCAATTAATGTGACTTAACGCTTGGACGTCTACATTTCAAGTACTCCACCCAAACCAATTACTCATGCAAAGTTAAACCCCACAATAATACACTCGTGTCAACAGTCAAGTTTTCTATGTTGGCCTCGGATTTCCCGACAACAGCAAACCCCATAATCGGGTTACTTCTCTTACGAACATACGATTCAAAAGCATCAACAAATGGAAAAATTTCATATTAATATGACCCATTCCGAACGGAAATAAGAAATTTTCTCCGTCAACTATCATATTATACCAAACAAGAGGGGGGCGGTATTCGGCTACTTCAGCGATGCTCGGGATATCCGACGTATCGACTATACTTAGAGCATGACCCCCGGTCGGCGTATTTTAAGTATATATGCAGCATGAAGCCACCTTAAAATCTGTCTATTTCTGTATATTTCTGATTTAAAAAAATTCCCTTCGGTCACAAATGGGGTTCGCTGAGCAGAGAATTGCCGTCATCGGCGGCGGCCTAGGCGGCATGTCATTTATGAATGCAGCGCTGCATGTCGGTCTTACAAACGTGCAATTATACGAAAGAGCGTCTGACTTTAAGGAAGTCGGCGCCGGGATCAATATTACTCGAAACGCGAATCAGATTCTAGACTCGTACGGCCTCAAAGAGGCCATGACGAAGAATTCTTCACGGAACCTGCCGAATTACATGGAGTATCATCATTACAAAACAGGAGAGTTTCTGGGTTATGTCAAGGACTCGGATGAGCCCAAGGCGAGACTTCTCCATCGAGCACATTTGCTTGACACGCTGAGGGAACGGGTTCCGAAAGAGCGACTTCATTTGAACAAGCAATTGACCGCGATCACAAAGTCCGATGATGGGAAGGCATATCGGCTGCAATTTCAAGACGGGTCTGATATTGAGGCGGATATCGTGGTGGGCTGTGATGGTATCAAGTCGGTTATCAGACAGCATCTCGGTATTACCGATGAGCCAGAGTATTCGGGCCAGATGGTCTACCGTGGATTTGTTGAATACGACGAGCACCTACCAGCCTCCACGGAACGGCTGCTGCGTCGAACGACCAATTTCCGAGGCCCTCAGCGACATATTTTGATCCTGCCTATCGGTAACGACGAAACAAAAACCGCCAAGGCTGGGGTCATCGGGTTTATGAGCGAAGGTCTTGAGTCGTGGACTTCGGAGAACTGGATGGCGCGGTCTGATATCGATGACTTGCAAGAACATGTCAAGGACTGGTGCCCTGCAGTGCAAGACATCATTGCCGGACTCCGCAGAGAGTCGCCGGATGGGAAGATGATGAAGCAAGCATTGTATTCTCGCAAACCAGCCGACAAATGGTATGAATTGAGCGGAGAAAGCAATGCCTCGGGGATAATCCTTCTCGGTGACGCTGTCCACTCTACGCTGCCTCATCAAGGTATCACTTCCGAATAGAAACCCCAGTTGATGGTGTTACTAACACCAGGTCCTTAGGTCAAGGTTCTTGCATGGCTATCGAGTCCGGGCTGGCGCTTGCCACAATTCTCAGGTACTGGAAGAGCAACGACCTTGGGGCAGCGTTTGCATTCTACCGCGATCTACGTAAGCCACGGACAGATCGTATCACGCAGACAAGCTATGAGGTTGGCAAGCTGGCCAGCTCGCAGGAGCCGGATTCCTTCGACGACAAATTCAACCCATCGGCGATGCGGGATCGCATGCGGTGGATTATGGACTATGATGTCTTGGACGATATATGGACGCGCAACAAGACAACTCAGCAGATGGAGAGGCCGCAGACATCGAATTCAGAGAGTGGTATCAATGATGTTGTTGCGAGATGTTGCGCGGTCATGTAATCAATTTGAACTTGTAAACGATAGAGCATGTGAGAGCCGTGATTAGTGTTAGAATAAGAATCCAGCGATTGACTTTAGTAACAAATTTCCACTTGTAATTCAATAAATTAATAAATTCAGCAAATAATAATTAATGATCGTGGTTAATTGATGAAAGGAGGAGATCAGAGACTTAGCCGACCTCCGCAGTTGCTCTGACATGTGATCGTCACCGACAACTCCCGCCTCGCTCCTTCACTTTCTCTCTCTCCCCGTCGTGATTCTTGTCCGACAGAGCTGAGACAGCTACAAAGGTGCAATGGATGTAAGAATATATATTTTTTCCATTGAGGATTCTCGTCGAGATAGCTACTGACAACACCAAACAGTCCCTCCGGTCGTCGCCCCACAGTCCCTTTCGGTCGCGGCGCTCGCATCCTGCTCTCAACCACCTCTCGCTCGCACCGCTGACCCCTCGCTTTCCAATCGACGATGCACCGGAACTCGACGACTACTTCTCTAGCAGCCATGTGCCAGTGACCTCGTACCTCTCGCGTAGCTCGTCATCAGTGCCGAGCACGCCGCCCATTCTGTCGCATTCACGGGCCAGCTCTCGTACACGACTCCACAAACGCAGCAAAAGCACAACAAATGTCTTGCTGAGCGATACCGATCTTCTGCGAGTTGAGCAGCAGTCACTACGGAAATCGACGAGTGGGAGAAAGTCAGGCTCACGAACGCCCGACCCGAGGGCCAGTAGCAATACCAATAATCGCCCGGACTCGGAATGGCTGTTTCGAGCAGGACTGGCTCTCGCGTCGTCGACAAGGGAAGAGAAAGGGCAGAGCTGGCTGGTGAAACGGGAGAGCTCGACGAGTCTGGTTATTGCTGAGCCCGAGGCGGCCACTGAGCTGCGGTCTTCTCATCGGCATGGACGAAGTACTCCTCGATCGCGCTCTGGCTACTCGACCCCGGCAGCGCATTCTCGGCAAGCATCGCGGTCACGGGGAGGTGGTCGACGGACTGAGCTGTCCATGACTGCAATTGAGTCACGGCAGTCTCGCAAGTCTAGCATCGACAGCCCGTACCCGCTGGTCCCGGACTTTGTGGATGAACAGATCCGCGCTGAAATGGCGGCGGCGTCAATGGATTCCAACGAGATGGGCGATGACGACGTGTCTATCGTGTCGTCTGACTCTGACAGTGAAACCGATGACGAAATCGACGAGAAGGAGTTTCAGCGTCTGACACGAGAACGCGGCTTCGGTCTAGGGACCTGGGTAGACCAGTTTGTTGGCTGGACACTGTTTGGTGTCGAGGAGGATGACCCCAGTTCGCTGGCAGGGCCGGATGCCGAGCGGTCAGTCACCTTTGCGCCATCGTCACCGAATAATCACCAGGACGAGGCCGAAGATGAAGCAGGCCCCACGGCAGACGAGGACGAGTTTGTGAGCGCAATGGAAAAGCCAGGCGAGACGGGCGGGTGGGCCGATGCCAGGTGGTTTCTTCGCCTTGCTACCAAGGCGATTGTATAGTTCCGCCGTTGCTGGAAGGAATGATTTTGATATTATTTACGGAGCATAACGGATACGTAGTTTCAAAAATTGTTGTTTATGCGAGTTAGCGCTGGCATGTATGCATGTTGTATGCATGGAGTGGTTCATGTTAGTTAGGGCAGTGCAGAGAGTAATTGCCCGATTAGGCATTTTTCATAGCACAATACTGAGGGTCAGGATATAATGGAACTGGAATCAATTACAACGCACTCGTTAATAATTTATTGTCGGCATAGTAACAGAAAATATCGAGGATGTTAAGATATTAAGATATTAACTATATAATAACTATCATAAAAGCCGCGGTGAAGTTCCAACTTCCAACGTCGAAGTCCCAAAATTGAGTTTGCGGCCCCGTTGCGAGAGGCCAGAGCGCTGATTATCAATGGGTTTATAATATCAATGATAATATGATAATGGACAATAATAGAGCACTACCTATGTGCCGGACTGCCAGTAGTAAGTACAGGTCCTACAGGATGATCGCTGTCTTACCCCCCTGTAACTACTTATTGGACGCTGCTCCGGAGTCCGAAGGGGTCATCTATCATCTCTCGACTGATTACTACGTATAGACGGCCAATAACAGGTGCGTACTATTTGTAAGTACGTTGTAACAACGCACACGCCGTGCAACTCGTCAAGACTCAGAAAATAAATGACAAGATGACAAGATGACAAGAGATCCCCAGGCTTTTTTTTCCCGCCGAACCAGCCCCATTAATCATTTTAACTCTCTGAGATATGAGAAATTAAGGCCCCGGCCCGCTGTCGCACGTACTGCGACTAAATACTAGTAGTAAATAATTGATAGTGGAGGAAAATGTTGTGACGTTTCATCACCGTAAATTTTTCCTGGCTACGCTATTTTCTTATTCATCTTTTGCCATTAGAAGCTAGACAGGCTTCCAGATTGTCCATGAATGATGTCTATCAAGACTTAAAACCTGTGTACCGCAGTGGCATCTATCTCGTACGTACTTCCAGTCTAATAATATTGATTAATATACGAACAACACTAGCCAAGACCGCACAGCCGGACATCGATAATAATAGCAGCACTATGATATAACAGAACACAACAGACACAAAAGAATAATTTGTCAAACGGCGAAATGCCCAAAAATCAGAACGGCGACCAGCAGCCAATCAGTCGAGGCCGCTTCTGCGCCATCGATTGAGCGGGCTTTTTCAAGTTTTGTTCCACTCGTGCATTCAGTGCTGCTCATTGCTCATCATATGCCCGTTGACGCCGCTAGAAGCATCCGTCGCAGGGCGGACATGGCTTTGCATTGTGGCACTGTCTGTGCAGGCAGTCAGTGCACACTGCACACACTTTTTTAAACAGTCCGAGACCGAAGGGGGACAAAACCTAAAAAAAGTCGAGTAAGAGTGGGAAAGAAAAAAAAAGACTAAAAATTTAGTCTTCTTTAGCAACGATCTTTACCCGGTGGGGCGGATTCTTCCAGATGCTCCAGCGGCCTAAGAACATCCAACATTGAACCCAACCACACAACTCGCGCAACTTTCTATGAATATCATCGTTATTACTATTATTATTTCGAGATCCTTCGTCCTGCACGGCCAACATTTTGTATCAAGCCTGTTTCTTGGCTCTTTCATCTCGTGACTGAGCTGTAAGAACTGACTGGGAACTGAAAGCAACGATCCGCCCCGGCCAATTCTCACCTCATCATCATCATCATCCTCCTCCTCCTCTCTGCGTTCTTGCATCAAGATCGCAACGGCTGCAGCCTGCAGTCGCCTGACTGGCTGGACCCATCTGCTTTGTTTGCGCTGCATGTTGGGTTGTTGGTTCGAGCCAATTGTTTTGCCTAGTCCTTTCGTGCCCTAAACCGGGGATCTGCCTCGGCCATTGCACCACACTAATCTCCAATCTCCAATCTCCAGCATCGCCAGTACGAAGTACGAACTTACGAAGCACGATATCTGTTTTTATTGCTGTTATTCCAAATCTTCCTGGCTTTCACCGATTCACCGATCTGGGGCCCCGCTTAATGGCTGTCATGCACCATTAAAATATTAATCCGCCCATCAGTCTCTTACAGCAACCATGTCGATGGAAGGTGTTATCTTTGACGACGACGAAGTCATGCCTACTATTCCACAGCCCTCGCAGAACCACCATGGAAACATCGAAGCCGATGTACGGTTTTTTATTTTTTTATTCATGTCAGAAGAACTCATGCTGATGCTATTCACAGGACAATTCCGACTCGGATTCGGCTTTTCAAGGCTCGTAGGTTTTTCTTTTCTTGTTATTTTTCTAGACATACATTACTGACTGCAGCAGAATTGGTGACGAGAGTTATACTTCCTCCATATCAGAGAGTGTGAGGAATTACAAGTGCGTTGCCTGAACCCTATCCCATCATGTTACCCGTCCTGACCGTTTGATAGATACGAAGTACAACACCTTGTGTCTTGATTTTTATCATGACGAATATCTAATTTCTATAGAATGGCCGGAGATACCATGCTTTCAAAGAAGGCGTCCATCTCTTGGTACGTTCTACGTATAACTTTTTTTTGTTATCTTCATCAAACATGCTAACAGCCATACCAGCCCAACGACGACCACGAGCAGGCCCGCATGGACCTCGCCCATCACATATACCTCATGCTCACCGGCGGCAAACTGTCAATGGCGCCGATTGATAATCCGCAGCGAGTGCTCGATCTCGGCACCGGAACAGGTCAGTACATCCGCACAGAAAAGAAAAAAAAAAAAAAAAAAACAGCGGACACAACTGACATGACTTGAAAATAGGAATCTGGGCAATTGATTTTGCAGAGTATGCTCTATCTGAAAATTCTTCTTTATGGGTGGAAGGAACTGACTTGTTCTGTAGCGAGCATCCAGATGCATTTGTATTAGGTGTGTGCAGACACTAGCCATTAACCTGCAAACTTGCTAACGAACATGCAGGAAACGATTTAAGCCCTATTCAACCTTCATGGTAAGCAGCCACCAGAGAACAAAAAAAAATCCAAAAAGTTGATAATTATAGGGTCCCCCCAAACGTCCAATTCGAAGTCGACGACTACGAAAGCGAATGGTCCTACTCTCAAAAATTCGACTACATCCACGGCCGCGAAATGGAAGGCATGGTCCAGGACTTTGACCGCCTATTTCAACAATCCTACAAAAACCTCAACCCGGGGGGCTGGGCCGAGTTCCAATCTATCGAGTTGAATTGTTTCTGTGACGACGACTCACGGCAAAAGGCCTCGGCGTGGGTGACATGGTCTGAGAATTTACACAAGGCGGCACGCACATTTGGCAAGAATATGCGTACGCTGCGTACCTGGCCGGATAAGTTAAAAGCAGCCGGTTTTCAGAATGTCCAGACCATGGCGATTCCAGTACTCCTCCCCTTTTGCCCCCCTTTTTTTTTTTTTTTTCTGTAGGGAAAGGTACTGACAGATGTGGAAGCTCCCATTCAACCCTTGGCCCAAAGACCCCAAACTCAAAGAAATCGGCCGCTACCAACAACTGCACATGTACGAAGGCATCGGCTCGTACAGCATGCGTCTGTACACGGGCGTACTGAAATGGAAAAAGGAAGACGTCGAGGCGCTGCTGGCCGAAGTGCAAAAGATTCTCAAAGATCGGTCGGTGCATATCTATACCATGGTGCATTTTATTTATGGTCAGAAACCGTTTGATGATAACTAGCTTAAGCAAAAAAAAACCTGTTGTGTTGGTAAAACAAAAATGGTACAGGGTTTGGTGTTTCTGTTGTAGATATTGATTGATATTACTTTTTTTTCTGAAATGGTTAATAAAGGGCATGGTTTACTATCAAGTCTCATGAATTGATGTATAATATAATCACTATCTGTAGATTTGTAATTGACCCCCCAAACTCCGTAATCACATTTTGAAAGAAAAAAAAAAGAAAACCAACAGCCACCAGTTGATAGATAATATAACGATGCGCCAAGACAATTGACATGGGCATATCCAAATGTAGACAATTCCGTCGATATAGATCAAACCTCCGGTATGCTAAGAAGAAAAAAGGTTGTCATTTGTCAACCAAAATCTTTTCGAGCACAAAATGCAACAAACTCATGCGGCAACAAAAGAACCGGGGTAAGGGGAACATAAGAGTATAAACAATAAGCAGGGCCGGTGCAGCCGCTCAGATTCTGTGACTGAGAAAAGCAGACTATTTCTGGCCGGCACAGTAATAAAAGAAAATATGTATAACGCCGTCGGTACTCTATGTGGCTTATGCAGAAGGTATCGTAATGGTTTCGTGTCATGATCAAGGCCGTTAGATGGGAAGCGTGTTGCCAGAAAGTGTGGGGTGTTGCAGACTTCTTCTACCACGGACCAACCTTCAGAGGCACTCCCATGCCATAAGTTCCCGATAGGAGTTGGTCGCGGATCGAGGTTTGGTCGCCACCAGGCGCAGAGGATCCATTCGACAGACCAGAGCCCATCCAGCCCAGGCTGGTGCTGAGCTCATTGATGGCCTCCTGCAGTTTGCCATTGGACATTTCATTGTGTTTCGCCAACTTCTGGTCCCATCCTCCATACTGCAGCTGTATGCCACCGCCCCGTTTAGCGGCTTCCCGAATGACAAGCACCCAGGCTCGACCGATGTCTTCGTACGCAGAATCGCATTTAAAGTTGTGCCGGGGAGTATCAAATCTCGGTAATCGGTGGATGATCTCTGTCGCTCCATCCAAATAGGCAAGTGACGTAGACGTTTGTGTTTCGTTGGGCGGAAGAAAGTGTGGTGTGAATTCGTTCATAGCATCCAGTAGGCTATTCAGAGGCGCTCTCACCCGGTTGAACGCATAATCGGACAAGGTATCGCCACTGCCCAACGGGATGGACGACTGCAGGGTCGAGAGATAATTGTGAAGCACCTGCAACGTCGAGGGTACGTTCGGCCGGGGTGCAGTCTGAACCACTTCCTCGCCGAGTTCCGGATGGCGTTGGCACACTGCTTGGAGCACGGACCTCAGTGCATCCGTGTCCAGAGTCTCGAGTAGTCTAGGAAGTGGCAAGGGGCGGCCAGCTATGTTTGGACGAGATCGCTTGTACTGGCGGTTGGGTAGAGGGCGTGGTGTGAAGGCAGGGGAATTTGTTGGGGATGCTGACATCCGCACATCGTTGTCGTTGCCATCGTCTTCAGCCTTGCGTTTCTTGTTGCTACTTTGCTGGGTTGGCGTCGACACTGGAAGGGAAGAAATGTTAGAAATTATGAGGTAGTGAGTGGGTGATTTGGGTGATCTGGGTCCATGTTGTGTGGAATGGGGATCAGTGCCGATAGACGAGTCGACGGGCAAAAACTCACTGGAACGGGTGGGAGAAAAACGATAGTGTTCGTGAAAGTGCGGAGGGAATGGAGGCGTAGCCAGGCTGTTCATGTTGAAATGAAGCGAAATTAGCAGGACGATAAGCCCTCGACCAGCGTCCACGAGCGATGAATGTTGCTGCTGGCGCTGGCGTGAGAAGGGGTGTGGGCGTGAGGCAAATCGAGCGAGGCCAGGCGAGGCGACAGAGCGAGGTATCGAGGAAGCCGTAGTCAATCAGAGGTAGCAAGCTGGTAATACAGCGATAGTCATATACGAGAGCGAAGAGCGAGAAGGTTTGATGCTTGCTGGAGGGCGAGTGTGCAAGGGACAGCGAGCGAAGGGGAGGATTAGTTTGGGTAGGCTTGGTTGGAAATTGGCAAATTGGTGGTGCTCGGCGGGCTAGCACCAGTAGCTGGCCCGCCAAGCCCCGTTGGGCCAGTCAGCTGTGGCTGCCCGGTCACACGGTCACAGCCTGTATCGGCGGTTACCGTAACTTGGGCGCCCGCCCTGGTAGGCAAGGCAACCGCCCGCCCGCCCGACCGCTTGCGTGAGATTTTCCGGTATCGGCGCCGTACGGAAAATTACCGGCTCTCCACACTTTTCTATATAGACTAATTAGAAGTTTACAACTACATACTACTGTTACATACTGTATAAAGATTGTAAATATATGCATTCAGACTGTTTGTCGATATAGCATGCCACTACTAGAGTAATCGGATATACACTGCTGGTTGCCTGTACTACAGCCAATCCACAAAACACCACAACGCCGTGTCCACTTTTATCAGGCCGTTACAAGTATAGTGATTGAGCAGCGACAATATCGCGTCGCACCTTGGTGAGCGCAGTTTCAAACTTCTGCTCCAGCTCCTCGCTCCCCATGACTTTGGATGCCTGGGCCATCTGCCGCATCAGCTCCTCGAGCCGTCGGAACACACGGATCAAGCTGCCCTCATACACATCTGTCATTTTGCAGATCTCGGCAAAGGACTTGCCGTTGGCCCACTCGTACATGGTTTCCATGAGTTCCCAGTGAAAGCTCTGCACGTACTCGTCCTCATTGACTGCAAGCTTCGACTCGAGTGACACTTTGGCAATGATTCGTGCCTGTGCTTGAATTTCCTTGAGCGGCTTTATCAGCTCGTCCTGGCGCAGCGCCGGCGTGTCCTTGGCCTTCTCCTCAAACACAAAGACACTCAGAATCGCAGCACATTGTTCCGGAGTCAGGTTGTTGAAGAAACCGTTGAACAGCAGCTCGCTCAGCATCAGCTCGTCTCCGGTGCTGATCTCGCAGGCCACTCGTGCCTTGAGCTGGACAACTTCTGCCTCGTTGATAAAGCCAAACCGTCGGAGAACTCGTTTCCGGCATTTCAGCTCATCGAGTTGCATGATGGACATTGCGTCCGAAATCTTCTTCTTGATCGACTTGATCGTTGTTCCTAACTCTACTTTCTCCGAGTACTGGTTATAGAGTTCAGGTAAGCGAGGTGAGTTGTGAAGAGGGTTTGCCAGCAATCGTGATTCGAGAACTTCGATTTTCTAAGAACGATATTAGTTAAAGAGCATAAAACATCAACAAGACGGAGCACCTACCCGCATAAGCTTTTTGAAAGACTCGTCTTTGATGCCCATGTGTTCAATGGGATCTAACAGAGCGACTCCGTCCGGGAACCGTTTGTGGATCTCATCAAGAGAGCGTTTGGCGCTATTTCGCGAATCCAGTGTTTTGATATCCTTCGGGAGGTAGATTCGGACATGGGAGAACGCCTGCACGCAACTTAGAAGCACCGGGACAACCTCAAAGTCGGATTGCTCGCCTTCTTGCGGTGGTCGAACCCCGGATGGGAGGTCGGAGTGAGTGTGAGTGCCTGCAGAGGAGCCTTCAGCGACCTTTAAAAGAACATAAACGACATAGGACTGATGAGGAGGGAGCTCCTCATTTCCCTTTCGACGTTTGTAGTCAACAACCACACCCCAGCCAAAATCGTGCTCCAGATATTTGATCTGAATGAGACGCCCAGGCTGCAGATATCGTAAACTATAATCGGGGTGGCTAATGACAACCTGCATATCCGCAGTGAATTGCGCAAGCTGTTTTCTCAAGTCATAGTACTCGCGAATGGTCGGCTCGTCCGAAATTTCCATGTTTGCTCGTTGTGATTCGAGTTCTCCAAGTTCTAATAATTTGTCAGTACTCTGATCTATAAAATGACACGAGAGCTACTGACCTTTCTCTAAGCCGGCAACACTGGCCGTATTCTGAAACTGGAAGAAGCAACGCTCTAGCATGAACTCTGGGGAAATGCCTTCCACACGCATCAGGTTCAGAATCATATTATAACCAAGATGGAATGCCGAATTAAGACGATCTTGTTCACCACGCACAATCTCCTTGGCGATTGCAGGCTCCATTTCTTCACCAACCATCATAATAACAATACCACGGTCATCAAGACCTCTTCGACCAGCACGTCCCGACATTTGGATAAATTCGGATGGAGTCACCCATCGAGTCCCGGTTCCGTCGAACTTTCGAACACTTGTGAAGACGACGGTCTTAGCAGGCATGTTCAGACCAATGGAGAAAGTCTCTGTTGCAAACAAGACCTTAATAAGACCTTCTTGGAAAAGAATCTCAATAGTCTCCTTCAGAATAGGAAGCAGTCCAGAATGGTGCACACCAATACCGCGTCGCAGAAGAGGTAGAATGTTCTTGATCTGAGAAAGTTCTCTATCTTCTTCAGATAACATCTCAATGGCGCTGTTGAAAACTTTGGAAACCATCTCCTTTTCGGAATCATCATTGAAAGAAAGCGAAAGCAATTGCAGGGCATTGGCTTCACATTCACGCTTGCTGAAACTGAACACAATTACTGGGTTCAGGTTCTTCATCATGATCATTTTGACGATTTTCCACATATCGGATTTCTCCTTCAAGTTGCCTCCCTTGTTGAACTTCTTGTCTCTTCCTTTGCCCTTGCGGTTAGCAAGAGGGTTAGCCGGGTCATCGCCCTTTTTCTCTGCAATGGTGCTCATTGCTTTTTGAAAGTTTTCCTCGCGGAAAGAGCCTTTTTCATCCACCACCAAATGCATACCTTCCGAACCAACGGGGAAGAAGTAGTGTTGCAAAGGAGTAGGTCGGAAATCGGTATAAACAACGTGGCAGGGCTGGTTGTGCATTTTGACAATCCACTCGGCGAATTGCATTGCGTTTGGGATTGTGGCGGACAAGAAAACGTAGCGGACCTTGTCGGGCAAGAGGATGATGGTCTCTTCCCAAACAACACCTCGAGCTAGTAAAACATTAGCAATGCTCTGTAGAGAATGACTGTATCATAATAGACTTACTTGCATCTCGCATGTAGTGGATCTCGTCGAAAACGACCCAAGCCACTTCACGCATGATTTCGGAACCCCGGTAAAGCATTGATCTCAAAATCTCCGTCGTCATCACCAGGCACGTTGCAGTTGGATTTATAGTCACATCACCTGTCATAAGACCAACATCTCCAAACTCCGCGGCAAATTCTCGGTACTTCTGATTGCTCAAAGCTTTGATAGGACTGGTATAGATGACTCTTTGGTTGTTCTTCAAGCTCTGCGCGATTGCGTATTCCGCCACCACCGTTTTACCGGCACTGGTGTGGGCGGACACCAAGACACTCTCCTCTCGCTGTATAGAAGAAACCGCAACTTGTTGGAAAGGATCCAGGGTGAAGGGCCATGTTCTCGCGGGATCCTCGGGAGGCTTGTGTTGGGAAATCGGGACGTAAGGATAATTTGCCGGAAGAGCCACTTGATGGCGAACTTGATGCGACAAAACGACTGCGCCGGTGTCTTTAGTTCCCTGGAGGCCCGCCGATGCTGCGACTTCTCGCTCTTGCTCTGTCTCGAATGTGTCGGCCACGACTGGCTCTGGTTCGTCTTGCAAACGTAGACGCTTTGCCTCTGGTTGACCGTTTCCACCGGCCAATTTGGTCTGGTCGCCATTGGCAGGTGCATCCTCTAGAAATCCATCTTCCTTGGGCTGGGCGATCGAGTTCTCTTTCACTGAACCATTCGCTTGGCGCTTCTTGCTCTTGTCTTTTTTTGGTCGAGGCTTCGAGGTCTCTGAAGAAGGACCAAGACCCTGGGGCTTGTCATCGAAGACGTCGAATAGCTCATCCATGACTGCAAAGATGCACTCCCAGTCCCTTCTGCACAACTGACCAGCAAGAAGGAGAAGGACGATCAACTTCGATCGCCGTCGCAAAACAGAAAAAAAAAAGACTTTCCCGCTTCCCGATTGGGTTTAGACTGACGGGTACCTTCTGATGTATCACGTGACGGAGCTACGGGAGGTCGGAGCCGGCAATCAGCGAGCAACTCATGCCACTCACTACTCGACCTCGCAAACCTCCAATCTCCTCTCCCACCTCGGATCAAGGTGAGTGTATACGGCGAAAGTGATGAAATGAGAAGGCTCTAACCGTCCAAGATGCTCGCTTCCTCCGTTACCCGGGCCCGGCTCGCCAATTCCATGGTCGCTCGCCGCGGCTTCTCGACCACTCGTACCCAGCTTGGTAGCCCTTACCACTACGCCGAGGGTCCTCGCTCCAACATTCCCTTCAACCCGAAGACTCGATTCTTCGCCGTGCGATACTGGGCGTTCATGAGTACGTGGTGGCGCAATGCCGCATGAGCCGGACCGCGAGCAGACTGAACTAACATTTTCTTCGTGTGTAGTCACTGGATTCGGTACTCCGTTTGCCATTGCCGGTGAGTTCGAAGCTCAAAATATTCTCCGTCTGTTATGTGTTCTGATTGCGAATTCTAGTCTGGCAAACCAAGAAGACTCGTGCTTAGACGCGTGCCCATACACTTGTTCTACTAGGTTGAAGGTTCTTAGACGTGGGAGGTTCACATTACACCAGAATAGTGATTTCATTTGTACAAAACTACAAAATACAAAAACTTTCCTGAAAACAATATCTTTCATTTTCATATAATTGCTGCAGAGACATTCGCTGCGTAGTCAGCTGTAGTTCTGGTCAATTGGGCGGTTCCGTCTGTAATGTGGATGAAGTCATTGGCCGCTGAGTGGTCGGAAAATCAAATTTTAACCCACGCAACTTTTTGATATTGAACGAAAACCGCCGCAAAGCAGAACACGGCGGCATTAACTTTTCTACGACCAAATTGTACTCGTAAAATCTCGAGTTTGCACGGCGCATAGAAATTCCTCATTGTTATTTCTGCCCATGGGGGGCGGGGTAGAGCACTTTACTTAACAATGCGCAACCTGAAAAGCGTCCGCCTCGCCGAGGTACAGCTCCCTACCGAGCTCTCGTTGACGGCCACAGCGTGGGATGCTGTCTCGGACTCTATTATATGCACAGTTGGGCCTGCTGTAGATGATCCAGCCATTCATCTGCGAAGACTGCCTCATGATGCAGCTCTGACATCTCTTGCCAGTTTGGACGATCTGGAGGCCATCGCATCATGGGACGCTCCATGTCCTCTGCCAGATCTCCCGTGCGACCGCGTCTTGTCGTTGCAGTATTTTGCAGATAATCTCACGGCTATTTTGGTTCTGGAAGGAGGGGACATCGTGATAGTTCGCGAGGAACCCCAACCTGGAGAAAACAAAATCGAAATTCTGGGATCTGTGGACGTCGGCATCACTGCCGCTGCTTGGTCTCCAGATGAAGAACTACTGGCAATCACGACCAGAGCAAATACTCTTCTTTACATGACTCGCGAGTTTGAAAACGTTGCAGAAATCACTTTTACGCCGGAAGACTTGAAGCTTTCGCGCCATGTCTCTGTTGGTTGGGGAAAGAAGGAGACCCAGTTTCAAGGCAAGAGAGCAAAAGCGCTTCGAGACCCTACAATGCCTGAAAAGGTGGACGAGGGTAAAATCTCTGACTTTGATGATTCCCGCACCACAATCACCTGGCGAGGGGATGGTGCTTATGTTGCTGTCAATAGCATCGAGGTGGGCATTCGGCGTGTGATCAGGGTCTATTCCAGAGAGGGATCACTAGACAGTGTGAGCGAGCCAGTGGATGGATTAGAAGGAGCCTTGAGCTGGAGACCAGCTGGAAACATTATTGCCGGAATCCAACGCCTTGAAGACCGTATTGACGTGGTTTTCTTTGAAAGAAACGGTTTACGCCATGGCCAGTTTACATTGAGACTTTCAGGGGAAGAGCGAACGACCTGTGCAACCGATCTGAAATTGGACTGGAACATTGATTCTACTGTTTTGGCGGTGCGATTCAAAGACCGCATACAGCTATGGACCATGGGCAACTATCATTATTATCTCAAGCAAGAAATTTCTGTTAGCGAAGGGGGAGTGAGCTTGTTCCGGTGGCATCAGGAGAAGGCATTGCGATTTATTTCTGCCTCTGCGAGTAAGTAATTCACCATCTTCATGTTTATACGCGTACTTATCTTTTTGAGCAGACTCGATTATGGATAGCGATTGGGTATTCGATGTCTGCCACGGTTCAACCTTAGTACCGCATGACATTGGAGCAGTCGGTGTGATTGATGGGAGTAAGTTGAACGGAAACTTCAGTATAAAGTAACTTCAATCTAAAAACCTGCAGAAATACTAAAATTGACGCCCTTGAGACTTGCTGGAGTTCCGCCTCCAATGGCTCATTGTGAAGTCAATGTCGACTCAAATATAGTTGATGTTGCTTTCAGTCATTCTGGAGCTAGAATTGCCATTCTCACTCAAGACAGTCTCTCTGTTTTTGCTTGGTCTGTCAAGAGTCGACCACTTCCAGCGCCATTGCTAGAATCCAGTCACCCCCTCTCGCACACACCCGGCTACCGTCCCAGGCAAATTGCTTTTCTCGGAGAAAGCGAAGTGTACGTTTTGAGTAACTTTGGTCCATCTGAGTGCCAAATTGAAAGAACAATGTTGGAGACCCGGGAGACCACCCTGGCATATACTGCTAATGAGGGTGAGCGTGTTCACTCCATTTTCAGTAACCTCGAGCACGACAAACTCTGGTTCTCCAAGTCCTCGGAAACAAGTCGGGCTACAACATACTCAAATTTGACATTGGTCGATGGCAATGCACTGGAGATGCCTTTTCAGAAATCTCCTTCTGTAGATACTCACTGGGCCTCGAGCATTCGCATATCCGACGACCAGGTATTTCACATCTCTTGCATGCTCGATGGCTTGACTAATAGAATCAGGATATTTTGGTCTCGTTGACGCGAACGGGAGCACTGTATGCCAACCAACGTCTACTGGCAAAGAACTGTTCTTCTTTCATCACCACGAAGGCCCATATCCTTTTCACTACCACTCAGCACCTCCTGAAGTTTGTGCATATTACCGATGTTGAAGGTGAGTCTTATTGTCTGCACTGACACTTCCATGGATTGCTTCCACTGATTACAAAATATAGATATGGAAGTACCAGCTGATACACCAGAAACCGACGAGCGCTGCAGGAGCATCGAGCGCGGTGGGCGGATTGTCACCGTGACTCCTTCTAACTTTGCTGTAACGTTACAGATGCCACGAGGAAACCTCGAGACGATATATCCCCGGGCCCTTGTTCTCGCGGGAATTCGCAGCTTTATTGATACGAAGAATTATCGATCAGCATACCTTGCTTGCCGAAGCCAGATGGTGGACATGAACATCTTGCATGACTATGCGCCTCAGCAATTCATGGAGAACATCCCCCTGTTTATCACGCAAGTCAAGAAGATTGAGTTCATTGACGAGTTTCTGTCGCGGCTGCAGTAAGTTGTGCACTGTGATCATCGACATGCATTACTAACAGCTCAACAGGGAAGATGACGTTTCTCAAACACTCTACAAAGATACCCTAAAGCTTTCGAAAGCCGAAGCTGCAGTGCAGAGTAGTTCTAGCAAGGCCGTTTTCAAAGGCAGCAAGGTCAATCGCATCTGCGACGCATTCTTGTCAGTCTTGAAGAATAAGATTGACACAAATTTGCAAAACCTGATAACGGCTCATGTATGCAAGTCGCCTCCAGATCTCGACGCCGGTCTACGAATTGTGGCAGATTTGAGAGGTATATTTTTAATACTTTTGAAAAAGAATGCATCCAGGCTGACAGTTCGACGTGCAGTGCAAAACCCTGAACAAGCCGACGAAGCTGTCGAACACATGTGCTTCTTGACTGATGCACATCATTTGTACAACAATGCTTTGGGCTTGTATGATCTCGAACTCACCATTCTTGTCGCGCAGCAAGCTCAAAAGGTATGCAGTACACTCTCTTCTATGCTATGAACCTCGCCAACATGAAAATATAGGATCCAAGAGAGTATCTTCCATTCCTGCGGAACCTCCAGAGCCTTCCTGAGCTTCGTCGTAAATTTGAGATTGACAATTTCTTGGGCCGGTCTTCCAAAGCGGTGAAGCACCTTCACGCTCTCAACGCTTACGATGAGCTGAAACAGTATACTGTCAAACACAGTCTTTATCGGGAAGCCATGGAGCTGTACAAATACCAACCAGAGAACCTCACAGAAGTGACGCATCTATATGCAGATTATCTCTTCCAACAAAACAATTACAAAGAGGCCGCAATCGGTAAGTGAAAAGGCTACATTAAAACTTATAACCCTCCTAACCTTGTGAAACACAGCCTATGAGTCTCTCGGAATATACGAAGAAGCATACAAATCCTACCAAATTGCACATTACTGGTGCGAGTCGTTGTTTTGTGCCATCATGGTACCCCTTTCCGAATCAGATTTGCGCGACCATGCCCTCAGCCTGGTAGCAACCCTGGTCGAAGAAGACAAAGACTACATATCCGCAGCCCAAATCCACGCAGAACACCTCAAGGACTATCCCGCAGCGGCTCGACTCTTCTGCCGCGGCTCACGTTTCTCCGAAGCCACTCGACTGCTAGCCGTCAACGGCCTCAGAGATCTGATCCCGGAAATTGTCGACAACGGACTCGCCGAGGCAATGGGCTCCACTACCGATTTCCTGGCTGACTGCAGAGCTCAACTCAACGCACAAGTGCCACGAATCCGTGAACTGCGAGAAAAGCGCGCGGCAGATCCATTGGCATACTTTGGCGGCGATCCGTCCAACGCTGACGGTACCGCTGGTGGCCATGATATCCCAGATAACGTCTCCCTTGCACCCACAGACGCTTCTACCGCAGCTGGGAAATCAATGTTCACGAGATACACCGGCGGAACGTCAATGAGCAGACGCACATCCAAAACCCGGCGCCGCGAAGAGCGCAAACGGGCCGCGGGCCGCAAGGGAACCGTGTACGAGGAGGAATACCTGGTCAACAGTGTGCGACGTCTGATTGAGCGGGTCAATAGCACATTTGATGAAGTTACGGCGCTGGTTGAAGGGCTGCTGCGGAGGAGCATGCGTGAGCGTGCCACGGCTGTTGAGAAGGCGCTGCAGGAAGTTTTGAGTATGTGCACGGATTCGTTGGAGGTTTTTGAGGCTTCGGAGTCGGCGCAAGACGGCGGTTCTGCGGACGTAGCAGGACCATCGACTGATATCCCTGGTCAGGCTGAAGGACAGCCACCGGTCTTGGGAGCTGACGCTGTTTATTTGGACTCTCTGCAGGAGAAGAGCCAGAAACGTGCTGCCCCGGTGGTGCGAGAATTTGCTAAGCTGGCTCTGCTAGGCTGATGTTTGTCAATATCAATGATACTTAAAATAAGAGGACATTACATGGGAATAGAATCCAAAATATAATTGGACCTTTCAAAAATATGTCATTCATCCATTATATAAACCGCAAAGCTAAGCATTTATTAAATTCAATTGTACATCAGTTGATATGTAGCGTTCAAATGTTCAAATTTCATAATTCTCGTTTAGATTATCGGTCATCGGACATTTACATTGCTCCGTCAAGCATGTAAAGTATCAGGGTATCTCTAATCCTCTCCCACTCAAACAAAATATAATAAAAGCACTAAAAACAAAGTTCAAACTCATTTATTCACTGCTCAAGATCGCACCAGTCTCACTGACAAGATGGGTGTCAACTTCAATGGGGCCCTCCCCCACACCAGTAAGGATGACACGGCTGATACCAGTCTTCAGAGACTCGACAGCCCTCGAGTCAAGTTTCTGCAAGTCGACGCCCGAAGAAACAGACTTAAGCCTGTCGCCAAAGGGGCCGTCCCAGCCGTCATGACCACCCAAGATAGCCTTGAAGGTTCCGCCAACGATCTCGGAGACTTCGTCCAAGTAGTAGATGACAGCGTTCGGGCCGGCGTCAAAGGTGTAAGCGGCCACAATCTTGCCAGCGACCCGGTTGATGTCGTTAACAAGGCGGATGGCAGCGCGCGAGACATCATTCAGATAAAAGATCGGTGGCTCCGAATCCAAGCAGCACGCGTGGAAGTTATTCGAGTCTCGCATTGTCAAATCAGCAAAGGCGGGAAAGTCTCGCTTGTGGATTGCTTCTTCAATCGCAGTCATACGAGCGGGGACAATGGTCTCCGCGCGAGTTGCAAACAGGGGCGACGTGTGCACCGTCGTCTGCATGCCTTCTGTGCTGGGCACATCCTTCTTTTCCGCGCTCACAACCAGAATGAGGGCTCTCATCTCTGGCCAGTGCGAGGCCGGAGCAACTTCCTCGGCGAGACTGTCGCTTCCATCCTCCTTGGTGCCGGCTCTCCAGGCAACGAAGCCCCCCTGAAGTGAGCGGCAGGCAGAGCCCGAACCTTGCCTGGCAATACGGCTAAGTTCTGTAGCAGACTGCGGGAGTTGGTACAGGTTTGCAATGGCCCGGACAAGGGCGGCGAATCCGGCAGCAGAGCTGGCCAGCCCCGCGGCGGTGGGAAAGTTGTTCTCGGACACAACACGGAGAGGGTATTCGGATAGCTTGGGCAGCGAGGCGTTGGCCGATTCGACTTCTTTACGGAGATTGCGTAGGCTGACCAGGCAAGCCAAGGTTCGCTTGGAGGCGCTGATATCCTGAGGCTTGCCGTTCAATGTGAGCGTATCCCCTTCGGAGGCGGGGTAGGCGGCCGAGCATGATGCAGTGGTCACAGTGCGCAAAGAGCGCTGCGAGAGGGTGACGGAAAGAGACGAATTTGTAGGCAGATTCAGTGTTGCGTCACGTTTGCCCCAGTACCTATTGCACTCTGCTGTTAGTATGGTCTTAGGATGAGGGCTTTGGGAGAGAGCAAAGCTTTACTTGATAACAGCAATGTTGACCGGGGCCGTGGTAGAGGCGCGAAAGACAGTGGTGTCGGCCATTGTTTTTGATTTTGAAATTCCCAGCAAACTCGATTGACTTTCTGAGAAATATTGGATAGCTGTCAGTGAGACCAAGAGCTCCTTGGGGTGGAAGAGGGGTATTATTATTTATTCGAGATAAATAGCTAGTGATCTGCGGCCCATGTTACTGCGTCGGGCCAAGGCGGTGAGCGACCACGACTTCTTGCATACTATTCGAGACCTTTTCCGCGTATTATTAATTCCGTCAGCACTGCGACGAAACATAACGCGCCTTTATCATTACCGGGCTATTGAGGCAACTATTTTCCCTGATCGCAAAATTGCTCAACCCTGACATATCGTCCTGGAAGATGGGTGCTAGTGCGAGCACCCAAGCACCGCCGCCTGCCGGAGGTGCAGCAGGAGCATGTCCTGTCGACCACAAGACTCGCGAAATCTGGTTGCAACAACACAAGGGCACTGGCGAAGGCGCTCCTCACCCAGTTCCCCAAGTATCTGACGACACGAAAACGAATACCGAGGCCGGTGCCAGACATCAACGACCGCTATCCCACGATCGCGAAATCAGCAGCATACCGCGAGCATTTGAAAAGGCAACATCTCCCACCGATCAGACCAAGAACACACCAACGCCATACGCTTCCACAACGGGGTCGCATATATCTCCTTCGAACTCGGAAGCAGAAACCGGACATGATGAAGCGACGGGAAACTGGATTTATCCCTCGGAACGTCAGTTCTTCGATGCGCTAGTGCGCAAGAGCAATGTGCCGGGCTCGACAACATCAGCAAAGGAATTGGCTACATCAGTGGCATCGGTCATTCCTATCCACAATGCAGTGAATGAGAAGGCATGGGCAGATATTCTAGCCTGGGAGAGCAAATCACCGTCGTCAGACCCCGGCAGCAAAAAATGCGGTGGCCCGCGGCTCTACTCGTTCCGCGGATTGGGCACAGAGAGTCAATTCGTGAGTCCGCGGGCGCGACTCAACGGACTCATGGGCTATCAATTGCCATTTGACCGGCACGATTGGGTCGTGGAGCGCTGCGGAGGTCAGCGAGTCGAGTACGTGATTGACTTTTATCAAGGCAAGCAGACGGGCTCTTCGTCGCAGCAGGCAGGCAACGGGCTCACGGGGGCGTCGGGGCCTGGTAAATTGAGCTTTTACTTGGACGTGCGACCGAAGCTGAACAGCTACGAAGGGTGGCGTATGCGGTTCTGGCGGTTCTGGGGGCAATAGATGGGATGATAATGAGTGCGTCGTACGGCGCCATGCATATATTGTATACTAGTAGATAGCGAGCGTTTTGTGCATGTAAATGAGTATATATGTGATCTTATAAGAAGCATTCACCTCACCAATTGAATCTGACTGAGACTGTTATTGACAAGAACATCATATCATGACCACGGGGTGCTACTCGAGAAAATCCATATCATTAGTATCGAGGGCATTCTTTAAAAACAGACAGTAAGTTTACACTCCCCAAATCAACGGCCATATCTGGATCTTTTACTCGGACCAATCACAAGCTCAACAGCAATGATAGTCGCGATCATCGATGAGGGGAATACTATCAACTTAGTATCAACTTATCAAGGTGTTTCTCTATTCCGAATACGCAGAGTGATCGACAGGGACGGACTGGTCTTGCAACAGTGCACCAATCGCAATTTCAGACACGCGGCCTGGGCGGTCGCTAATGTACCTTGCCGTAATGGGCAGCAAGCTCTGTAGTTACACTTCCAGGCACACTGTTACACGCGGTAGGAAGTACAAGTGCACTTGCTACTCAGGGTGTTGTGCACAGATTACTCCCTTCATGTCTGCTAAATATTGACTATTTGTATAAAATATTGTATAAAATATTGAACTGGCTATAACTTAATGCCGTGGCGCAAAGATGAGCAAAACATCACAGATAAAAGGAAAAAATGCATATAAACAGTGCACTGCAACCCAAAGCGGCAATGCTCGGGGCTCTTATCAACCAAAACCGGATCTGCGTGGACGCTAGCCTAAATATGGCTAGCGCTGTCTCTCAGGTTACTCGGCCCAGGCCGGAATAGGCAAGAGCCAACCAGCGGGCACCAACTATGGAGCGCAGCCTAAGCCTAATCGGGACGTGGCGTGATAGTCAATTTTTATGAACTGCCTGAAAGTAACATGTACCAGCCTTGCATTTGACGAGAGAAACCGGTATCAACTGCTCCTAGTTTTCTTAAAAAACATTATCCTCCTATCAATATCAACTGGGTTCTATTGCAGATACTGTAGATACTGCAGCTTCGGGCCACAGTTGCATTTCGCCCTCTGGCGAGCCACTGCAGCTAGACAGAGCTAGACAGAACTAGTGCTCAAGCCCCAAGGTGCTTGGGCCAAGCGCCAGGGGTTTGTGGTCTTGATGAACCACAACGAACACCTTGTCAGTTGTCACTGGCCAGCCGCTAAGCGTTTTGCGCGCAGAAAAAGAAGCAATCCTGCTGGTGCCCGCCTCTGATTAGCTGTGCTGCCCGCCGCTCTATACAGACTATACTGCATGGAGGACACCCCAACCAAGGCCAACCAGCTACTTACCGCCTACTACTACTGCAGTCCCCACTCCTGCTCCCACTGCGACTCTCCACAGCGATCTTCGACGTCGTCTCTCCTTACTCTGGCGGCTGCTCCTCCTCCTCCTCCTCCTCCTACTCCTTCCTCCTCTCCATCCTCATCCTCCCCCGCCTCTTGTTCCTTGCCTTTCGTTTGCTTGTGTTGAGGCTGTCTGTGTATTTTTCTTCGTTTATTTATTCTTTGTAATGAGTAATTTTTAATTTGCTTTTATCCCTCATTTCAACTCGTCATTCCAGCGGCTTTCCCACTTGCGTCAATTCTTGCCAGTTCGTGCTGAGACAAACAACGAAAAGTTTCAACCTGTTTCAACTGTTCGCATTTTTACCGTTCAATCCGCTATATACGACTTCAAATCTGTCATCAATGAGTGTTTTATCTTGTCTCGCAAACTAGATCCTTGCCCGGGATCATGCATCTTTCACAATATGCGCTCTCCACGGCCGTTTTGTCCACAGGCGTGAACGCCTTTTACCCATATCTCCGAACCTCGCTCGATTCGGCTTTGGACCGTCGATTCTATCCTTATCATTTCGGTGCATCTATCGACGATGACACTGCCGGGCTCCCCACTTTGCCTCTCAAAAGACGCTCGACTCCGGTAAGCCCATATAATAGTTTTCTGTGAAGTGAAATAGGTTGTGCTAACCAGTGACTTCTCCAGAGGCGACGAGACAACCATTACGCGGTCATTGAAGGAAACCCTCCGTCGACCCCGAACAGCGTAGCCGTCAACGACGATGGCCAAGATTTCTCATACTTTTTTGCCATGGAGTTTGGCTCCAAGAACCAATCGATGTGGATGCTTTTCGACACTGGAGGTACCAACACCTGGGCATTCAGCGATGACTGCACCGTGCAGGCGTGCGAGATGCACAACACATTCGGCGCCAATGACTCGACCACTTTGCAGGTGACTACGGAACCATTTGATGTTGGCTATGGAACTGGCACCGTGACAGGAGTTCTGGGTACCGACATCGTTTCGTTTGCTGATTTCAGCCTGAACCTCACTTTTGGTTTGGTCAGCAATGCGTCTAGCGATTTCGAGGACTATCCCATGGATGGAATTCTGGGTCTGGGACGATCAAACACCAGCACCACCGGCACTCTCACAGCGATGGAAACAATTGCTGAATCGCACAGCTTACAATCAAACATTATCGGAATTTCCTTGCAACGAAGCTCCGACGGCGCCAAAGATGGAGAAATCACATTCGGCGGCGTCGACGACTCCAAATTTACTGGAAACATCTCTTATACTGACACTACTCCTGGCACCAGCCTATGGCAGATTCCGCTGGACGACGCCATCGTGAATGGCGAGCCGCTCAACTTCACTGGCAAGTCTGCCATTGTCGACACCGGCACATCCTACATCTTCCTCCCTCCCAGCGATGCCGCTGCAGTTCATACCTTGATACCTGGGTCAGCTGCTGCAGGAGATAATTTTAAGATTCCATGCTCGTCGAATGTTACAGTGCAGTTCACAATTTCTGGCGTTAGCTACAACATATCACCCAAGGATTATGTCGGCTCGCGGTCTGATAGCACTGGGACAACGTGCTATTCCAACATCATTGGTGTCCAGACTGCCGGCACTGATGATTGGCTCTTGGGAGATGTTTTCTTGAAGAATGTGTACACCGTCTTCGACTTTGATCAGAACCGAGTTGGCTTTGCTGCCCGTAATGGCACCGTTGCGACAACGACGGCGACCGCTACTGCACCCACCGACTCAACCAGCCCGGCTTCAATAAGCGCAGGCTCTCCTACAGGCACCAGTACTGCGACCACCCACAGCCCACTCCAAACTGGAAGCGCCGCCTCATTCACTCATCCAAAGACTGCTCTTTTGGCTGGTGCTATGTTTCTTTATACCCTTGTCTACGTATAAGCGGTAACGATCTCTTCCTCTCTCATCTTGTATTATTTTCTGCCACACTTTTCGGATAACCATATTTCCTTGATCTCTCGTTTTTTTTTTTTTTTTTTTTTTTGGATACCCAGACAGCGCATGTTTGTGTCTACCTGTACCTACATTGACACCGCTGTCCAATTGTAATATTGTATATTCATTCGGTGAATCGTGCATTCTACCGGCTATTTCTGTCTGAGGGTGTCTACTCACGTGTCTTGACAGAGAGCAGACCAATAATCGATACATATTTAACAAGAATATAGTCGTGAATCATTCCTTTCTATATATTGTCATTGACATCTGGATGTCAAGCGTAGACACCAAGTATCCTCTTTAAAAACAGTGGACAATTTTGCTACCATTGGATTGAAATTGACGTCAAATCGAAGGTTTCCAACCTGATGAACCAATTATTAAGCAGTTGTAAAAATAACTTCTCGTCCATTGTTTCCTGCCCATACAGTTACAAAGAATCAGACTCGTCGAAGTGCATAGGATTAGGTTTCCTAGTGTCGTTGGTCTCGGCAAACGCTGCAAACTGCCCCCGCAAACGCCCGCCGGCAGCTTTGCTCGGCACCAGTCACTACCAATTAATCACTGTTGCTCTACATATTACGCGTGGTCTTAATATTTAACTCTACTTCTTGGGAATTTATCAATCGACATACCTACTTCGTGGCATGCGCCAAAACCATGATCGGAACACAGAAGCTAGCAGCTCTTTCGAGCTCTCGTCCCGTCGTCTGGCGGTGTTTACTACTAGGCGCCGCCAGAACCTCGGCCAGATGTTTTCATGCAACGCCTTCACGCTCGGTTTTTAATGCGGCATGGATGCCAATGCGTAACATGCGTGTCAAGACTCCTTGGGTAGACGCGCTGGCGCAGAGTCGCGAGCAGCAGCAAGCTAGTAGTAGTAACAATGGCGAGGAGGCTGCTGGCAACGAGGAGGCTGTTCCGGCGAAGCCAGATTTGACTCCGAAAAGGATGTCTGATAGTTATTTTTCGGGGGCAAGAAACTTTTCTATTTTCCTGGTCTGTGAAGGGAAGATGCTAATGAGGTTGATAGATTATTCCTTTGGCTCAGGATAAGTGGCTGCTGGATTCCTATCTCAATGCTTCTGGCCGTATTCGGTATGTGTTGCAGTAACATTTCTGAAAAGAGGTGTTATCGATACTAAAAAACCAATAGATTGGGCACACTTTTCATGGACCTTGACGCGATGGCCGGTGTGATTGCCTACAGACATACGGGCGACAGTGTAACCACTGTCACTGCTGCGGTCGATCGAATCACCTTGCTGAACCCACTGAAAGAGATCTGCGACCTGGAGCTTAGCGGTCAGGTTACTTATGCCACCGGCAGATCAAGCACCGAGATTTCGCTACAGGTTGCCAAAGCCCCCGCTGAGGGAGAGAAAGTGAAGCCCGAAGATGTTTTGATCACCTGTGCCTTTACCATGGTCTCCTTGGATCCGGTAACGAAGAAGTACGTTGTTTTGAACAGAAAGTAAAGTCTTATACTAATCTACTGCAGACCTGTCCCCGTCGCGCCGCTTTTGATAGAAACGGAAGAAGAACGAAAACTATTCCAGAAAGGAGAGGAAAACTACAACGCCAAAAAGGCTTCGCGGAACACGAGCTCTCTGTCCACGGTCCCTGATGCGGCGGAAACGAAGCTGATCCATGATATGTGGACCAAGCAGACACTTTTTGAAAGTACGTTAAATATTGTCGTCTTTTTTTTATGTCGTTCGTACGTCCTGACGTTTTTCATAGGTCGAGTACGATTCGTAGGAACGAGCCGGAAAATGAGAGATACAAACATACGGTCAACATTGATCATGCAGCCCGAGGACCGCAACCGACACAATTTCATGATATTTGGCGGCTTCCTCCTCCAAAAGACATTCGAACTTGCCTTTAGCTGCGCGGCGTCTTTCTCACACAGCCGCCCAACTTTCGTCTCTCTTGACCCCAGCACATTCGAAAACCCGGTACCCGTGGGGAGCGTGCTGTACATATCCGCGGCCGTCGCATATACCGAGCCTCTGCAACAATCGCACCAAGAAGAGGGCAAGGAGTCGTCGTCGTCATCATCATCATCTTCATCATCATCATCCTACACCAAGGTTCAAATCCGCGTGGAAACCAAGGTCCGAGACGTCGAACACTTTACGAAAAAATCGACCGGCGTTTTCCACTACTCTTTTATTGTGCCCAATCAGGTCCAGGTTCTGCCGGTTTCGTATATGGATTACATGGTGTGGCTGGATGCTCGCCGCAGAGCGCAGGTTCTTGATCCTATTATTGCTTCGCGGTTCACCGAGGATGCAGCGTCGGAGCGCATAGAGGGTGTTACTGAGTAGGGGTGTTATTTTTTTTTTTTCTCCCAGCTATTTTGAAATTAGCCTACGCAGGAGAACGATATTGGGAGAAGATTTCATCGGTATGTAGTTTACCAACATTCAAGTGAATACATGTATTATTGTTATGTGCCACCTATAAGTAATAAAACCTATTCTTTAAAAAGACAAAACACACCCAAACCTTCGTCAATAGACTGTATCATATTCAATATACTCGACATCAAGAATATTCACGTGACCCCTCCCGGAGTGAGCTTCCTTCCAGTCGATGCGGGGAAAGTTTCAATCATTTAACATTTAACTCCTACATACATGGCATCATCATTCACTCAGCAAACCCCCCCCCCCCTTCTTCTAACAGATCAATGTCTCTCCCCAACGTGTGGCATCTGCGACGAGTCGCGGATACAGCCTCGAAAGCGTGCACCATTTGCTACAAGCCGTCGACGAGCGTGCTCATAACGCCTGATAACAAAGTGAGATTTTAACATTTCTTCTACATTACATTTATTAAAATACATACATGTAATGAATGTACTAGCTCTTGTCAAAGTTGCTAATTTCATTTCGTAAATTTTTATGTTGAAGGACTTTTTTTACATATGTCCCGCACATCTTACAGACCGAGGCTTTTGCTCGCCCATCGTCGACGCGGGCGAAGAAGCGAAAAGAAAAAGGGACGAGGCACTGGCCCGCGAGATTGAGCATGTAAAACGAGAATACGAAGAGAAGCAGAAGAGGAAGAAAGAGAAAAAGGCCAAGGAGAAGGAGAAAAAGGCAGATGACGATAAAGATGACAAAAAGTCGGAAAAGGAGGATGATAAAAAGGCAGAAGAGGAGAAGAATTCCAAAGTAAGAACGAGACTGTCCTCAAAACAAGAAAAATTAAGTATTGATTTTTGTACAGATCGAGCAACTACAGAAAGAAGCAGAGCCCAAGGCTGATGACTCGCCTCGCATATTTGCATTGCACAAGTATGTCTTTGTCAAAGAATCCAAGCCGTTTATCTTAGCTGGTACTGATGTATTTATAGAAATTTCTATCAAATGCGTATCAACCGGATACGCAGTATTGATTTGGCGAAGAGGAATGCAGAACGCTTGAAAGATCCGGCGTCATTTCCGTCTGTTCCCAAGGGGGACTTGAAATGATACCAATGCGTCAACTGTTCTTGTTTTTTCACACGTATATCAGTAATTCATGTATGACTTATCTTGAGGTTAATTAGAATAGAAGTGAGCGATATTTCGGCATTGTATGTCTTTCTACTCGATGGATAGTTCCTTGCAATGGATCAGCGGGACAATACTTGTACCTGCTTATTTGGGCAGTTTGATTGAGCTGAGAACTTTCCATCTTATTGCATATTGCAATGGATATGAATATCATGAGGGTCCATAATAAAAAAATTGAAAAGAGAAGAGGAACTTAAGTATCAATATCTAATACTTGCATGTAGTCTTTGTCAATATGGATTCAACATTTTTGCTCACATACATGGATATTCAAGACATGGACAGCATTTCATTAGCTGTGATTGAAATTGACGTTGCTTGTATATTATATACGTCATTTAAATAATAGTTTTCAATTCTGAAACATAGATTCCCATAGCTCTGTCTTTACTAAAGGGAAGGAGAATGTAACACGAGTACGGAGTTTTATTGATTAATACAGTCAAATATGACAACACACACGATACCACATGTAAATAGCCAAGAAATAAAGAGATGTACTTCATACTCTCCCGCCGGGAAGTCACGTACTAGTCCATTCCCCCCCCCTCTGTCAGCATCATTCCGATTCGTTCGGATTTGCCCTGTTACGAACATAGTACTGGCGTAACCACTAACCAGCCCTGACGAAAAAGCTCATCAAAGCTGACTGCATATGCGAGTGCAAGTTCCAAGTCACTGAACCAGTATGTGACCTGTGCACCCCTCCATTCATAATTTGTCTAACTCCATTTCCCCTCCCGGTCTACATAGGTCACCGCGTCATTCAAACCCGTTGAGCCAACAAATTGAACGTCGGAGAAATGACCCGGGAAGTTTACTCGAGCGTTATAAAGTAGGACTTGAACTGAATGGTTTTTTTGGTTCCCGTCTGGGATTTTAATATAAGCACTAGACTGACACATCCCTGTTCGAGACACGAGTCACCGGCCACCGGGCTTCCTCGCTTTTTCTTGTAATCTGGTTCAGACTGATACACCAGCCTGAGTCATCCGATCGACAAACTTAAGGTTCAAGAAAAAAAAAATGAACGGTGCCTTCCGCAATCGGTGTTGAGCGAAGCATAAGCATAAGCTAGTATTACGTAGTGACCGTCATCTGCTTGGTCTGTGTTATTACGGCAGACAGATCTGTCTTCTTATGCTCGGGAATAATCCATGTATCATTTATGTACGGGGGTATGCATACTGAGATAAAAGGTGTATTGTGTTTTTGTCGGGGTTACTCTGCAATCTAATAGTGCTAAAAATACATGCATAGAGTGCGAACTATCATTCGTCGACTCGTAATTTTTTGCAACATGCAAGCTTTGACCAAGACGAGTCCGCCTTACCCGCGGCAATCATTCAATAGGGCTGATCATGGCACCCACCTTAGTAGATATGATGTGTGTGTGCAACACTGTGTCACATGGACGACGGATACATACAACATTAGATACGTACATGATAAAATAATTAATGCAGCAGGGAATATTTATGTCAAGACCAGGTGACTCAATTTCAGGTTACCAGGGGGAAAAAAAAGAAACATTTTCCCGACCCCGGTACGTTTACTACGTACATGTTTCGCTGCAAAATTAATGAAATGATTGTCCCCTAATTTTCAGCCAACCCATCAGCTGGAAACTTACTTTGAGCTGGGTAATGAAAGTATCCTTGCAAGAACAAGAAAAAGTAGTATTAATAAACACCGAAAATTAGGAAACCGGAAAAAGAAAAGCGTTACGTCTCTCCGGCAGTGTCTGTCTGCATCAGCCCAAAGTCGGGGAACGTAGTAACGATAATCCGCCTTGTTAACTACAACCTGCATGCACAATATACAAGGCTAGCCCTGCGGGGTGTTACTGCGATCTTTGGGACTAATCAGCGATCTTCTTTTTTTTTACTTTGTTGGAGGTCATGCGGCAAGTTTCATGTAGCCTTATGACAATTATCAGACAGTGGCTGCTTGGGTCTTGGCTGCATGAGAGGTTGGTACTAGGTGTATGCATGTAATGTACGAGGGTGGTTGGCTAGTACATACGTACATTGTGTACGTAAAGAGGTGCATGGAATGGGATATGACAAGTAGTTGGTTATTTTATGAATTAAATTGTTAACTGATATATTGATTGACACTCTTTACTAACGTATCCCGAAGACTAGGTGGTGTGTATGTATTATGTATGTAATTGTGTACGAACGGGTAATAAATTACATTACCAGTAGTGCAGATGTATTGATGCAGGTGGGGCCATTACTGCTGGCGCTGCATCATGTCGTCCAAACTGGCCAACCTCTTGGACACTGGACAGTACTAGAATTTAATTGCTGTTGTTCCAGTCAAACCTATCAGAGTAATGTACTGCAAATGCTTTAAAGATATTCAGCCCTTTAGCTAATGTTGAAAGAATTACCATGCAATACATATCACAAGATCAACCCCCGTCGTAAAAAAAAACAAATCACTCGACAGTCCACTTTATTTACTTTGTCTCGCATAACTTGCACAAATAATTATCAATATTTTATACGATAGAAAACTACATATCTCCCGATTGGGCACTTGGAAAGTCTGGTGATGGCTCAATTAGGCCTAGAGGTAGGTCTTTCTCCTAATAGACTGGCTTAGAGGGGATGAATCAGGTAAGTATTTTCCATCCAGTGGGGATCTTACTGTACTTCTTGCTTATGTACGGATTACAGGTTACGACGGAGGCAGTATTTCTGATAGGAATAATTATCATAGTGTACGACGTACTACGCCATACTACTAAGTTCTAACTAAGGAATAAGGCCAGGCAAGGCTTAAGGACTTGCCTATTTGAGATTAGCGGTATGAAACATGCATAGTCTATCATCAGCAGGCACTAAACCGGATGGAGGTGTGGACCAGGTGAAGCAGTGACCACGCTAAACTAGACTCGGGCCATGCGCTAGTACGTTTAAGAAGACAGCACTTGGCTGCGCCATAGTTTTCAACATACAAAAAACACAAGTACGGGTACGTACTCGGTACATTTCCGTGCTTTGCAGGAGGAATTCATACAATTTCTTCACTTACTTTTTCGACTGCAAATCAACTAATGGAGAAAAATCTCATATTTGCTTTTCTCTCACGATATATCTAAATTCGCATCCATTTTGGTCAGGCCTAATCAAGTAGTATGTGGCGTCTCCAGACTAGGCAAAGTGGATTAACATCCAAAGGATCTGCTTCCCAGGTGGATTTGCCGATGATTTTAATTGTTATTATTATTATTATTATTGAGCTTCTATGAAACGTTTATAGTAATACAACTGTAGAGTATATCACATAGCTACCCGCCAAGCTGCTGACGCCGGCTACCGAGCGGTGCACTATCTACGGAGTGTCCGTCTATTTATGATTATATCGGAGACTTTTTACTACTGAGCGACTAGGCGCCTCAGTACATATGTAGACGACAGGACTGTGGGCCAATTATGGATGTAACCTGTCATACAAGGCTTACAAGCGACTGCTAAATCTGCCACTACGTAGTGGATTATATCAATTGTGGATTGCACTACGTATGACGAAGCTCCTAAACGAGAATCGAACTTGGACTAGGCAGGCATTGTACGGAGCATCGTATATGGAGTATAGTTGGTGGTATACTTGGCAAAAATCTGGGGTATCATTTGCATTTATCTAGACTATTTAAAGGTTGTTCCTCTGAGGATCTGTATGTGCAGCGCGCATATGAGGCGGAAGCCTAATGCCCATCGCTCCCAGTCTACTACTACTAACACTGGAAGCATCTGCAACATTATTGGCTGCCGCCGCCGCTGTTGTTGTTGTTGCTGCTGCTGGCTGGTCGGTCACGTCGACTCGTGCTCGAGCTACGCCAATGGCTGGAACTACCCATTTCCCGCAGCTGCATTGAAAGCCCTGCCACGCAAACTTGCCCACGTTGGCTTCGCATTTGGCGTTGGGGCATGTCAGTCGACCGGAAAGCGGGGCGTCGGTGGCGTCGTTGATGGCGGTTGTTGTGGTGCTGGTCTTGTCGACAGAGTCGGGGAAGAGGGAGGGACGCATCCACGTTAGCGGATGCAAGAAGATGTGGGCACATTCCGAGGTTTGTGGAGTCTTGTAGGAGGCGCGGGTACTATTTTCTGTTTTGTCGTGAGGGTTGATAAAAGGGGTAGTTGCAAGAATACGCCTGCATTTGAGTAAGCTTTGACTCGATTTTTCTTTTTTTTTTGATGTTTTGGACCACGGAGCATACCTGCACTTGCGGCATCGGATCTCGATTGACCGCTCGCCTGCCATGCTTTCTCGAGAGGGCAGTTCATCTTCAAAGCGCACTATATCTATTTCCGGCGCCCTTCCACAGGCAGTACTTAATTCGATGTGCCGTTTTGATAGCCACCGCATGTACAGCGGATGACTTGTAACGTCCTCCGGACAGCCCATTTCGTGATAAAGCCATAACTGACGCATAAAGTCTTCATTAGGCTCGGCAATTGACCGGACTTTTTGAATCTCTATTAGAAGAGTTTCGGGATCCCATGCTTGTGGCTCGAGATGTAGCAGATAGGCGATGCACACGGATACCGAACGGGACTTTCCCATCGCACTACATCATGACTTGTCAGTTGAGTATGCTCTCATAATTATTGACGTACATTTTTGTCTCTGTCTTCTTCCCATACTTCGGGAGGCTTGCAGACTGCAGCTGGGCCAACCCGGTGGGGGGGGGGGAAGTGAGCACTGACCAATGGATCAAGACGCTACCGCCTGCATCCAGCCCAGACTGGATAAAGGCGTTGGCGGAGGAAAAGTACTGCAGCAGGTCTTCATCCTCGCTATCGTCGACCGGGATTTTGAGACTCTGGAAGGGTTCCGTTAGGGTTTCCTCGGGCCGCATGCGCAGCACTGAGACTATATGGGTTATGTTGGCTTCGCGCAGAGCAAGTTTGTTATTGAGAGCGAGCACTCTGGGTATAGCCAGGGCAAGATTAGTCATGTGACGATGGTCGGGATTTGATAGAATAAAAAAGCTTACCCGCCAACATAGATATTATGACCCTGGATGCGACTGAGAGCCATGGCGGGCAGAAGCTTGGTGATTGTCGCAACAACTCGATCCGGTTTTGTTAGTTTCGGCAGATTCTTCACGAGCGAATGAGTGGCAGCCACAGCGCACGGCTGAGGAGGGGGGGGTGACAGCTGGTGGTGCAAAATAATGATGCAGTAAGGATAGAAGTTTCCCCTCTGGACTTAGCGAGCACCTCACCTCATTATGAGAAAGGAAGACAGGATTTCTCCGAGTCGTGGATTATTCACAGGGTTGAATTCAGGTTGCGCGCCTCAGGCTGCCAGAACTGCCCCACTGCCGCTTGTCCGTTTTGGGCGCCACGTTGTGGAAACTAACCCTAAAGCGGTTAGGCGGAAGCCGAATCTCTCGCCTGCATGATTTACAGAGGTAAATACCAAAAATAATTATTTACTGCTAAACACTACTGAATAATTACTACAGTACTGAATTAATTAATTACTTGGTCGCAACAGAGTACTGAAAGGGCCATGAAGATTCCCTCCAGAAGCATGATCCTGGGCTTGCGTCCCTACGGCGCACGGTCCACACACAACCATGGGCCAGACCAGGAACGTGTGGGTTGAGTAAGATGAGTTGCTGGAAATAAGCTCTGCACAAATAGCAATCTACATATAAAAGCGCACATATATATCATACACAAGATATTAATCTTGGAAGATTAGCAGTGAGCTGTGACGCAGTGTACAGAGGACTTACTACAAAGTTACTACGTAACATGTGTCGGTCCCAGAGTGGAGCCGCCTCTTAAGGCTGACGGCGGCCACGGGACCTTTAGACTGGGGTAATAATACTAAATACGTACTCCGTACGTAGTAGTACTAGTAGTACGTACAATAATTTGGTACGACTAACGAGTGCAGCTAGCCCTGCAGAACCTAAACGCGGAATAAGATTTGATTAGTTAATCAAAGCAGAACCCCGAACTCGTCCCATGTTTCCTTTTCTGGAACTTTGCCCAGAAATAAGCCGTACCGCGATGACGCTCCCCGAGCGATAGAGTTTGCCCTGCTGTTTCACGAATAGTCGACAGCGACGTCATTGGGCTCTGCTTTGCTGCTCAGATATGTTGACCTTAATCATAATTATAAAATAATACGGGCAAAATAATAGCAATACACAGGAAGTATTGAGTGCAGCCATGAATAAATAATACATGAATAATGTGCAGTGTTTCTCTATTGATAGTGTGGCAGTGCACAAGGCTTCTGGCTATTGGTGACACCAAGTGGACCCGCGCTAGCTGTACTTGCACTGTATTGTCAGAGTATACAGTGCACGAGATATGGTGTGTTCATGTTTATCTGTCCACCATCATCATGAAACTTGAGATCCAAGTCCAGGCAGGAATTTTGATTAAAATATTACCATATCGCCTGGAATCAGCAGGATCTCATCCCTGCACAGTTTGCATGCATGTTCTGTTCTTAGATAAGATGAGGTACTCCGTTGCCAGTGTATTACGGCTAGTAATAACAAATAGCGCGGTATTGTACTGGTAATCCCGAGGTCGCTGTACGACTCGGTACGCCAGCCTTGCTTGGATTTTAATTTCACGAGTAAGTTGAACCCTTTTTTTCTTCTCACCAACCACAGCATCGCGATGACATGTCAAGAAATTGCACACAGTGCCACACTGAATTCCGCTGAGGAAACGCACTTTCTTAATTATTATTATCGTCGAATACTTACGCTTTATTTCTTATTCTTACAGTGGATAGTCACTTTCTCAAGTGGGCAGGTCACTCACTAGCTTCCTGTTCACCGCCTCGACCATGACTTAACCAGTAAAGGCAAACCCAACCGCAAACAGCTCGACCTGCTGATCACTAGTAAGTTGAGATGAAGCAGCTATACTACGTACTAGTGATTTTTTTTCGACAGTGCTAATTAATAGTAATAGTACTGATAATAACAAGCCTAGAGTCGTACTTTAAAAATCAAATATCCGTCTGTTGGTGGCAGTTTCACTACTCGAGTGGGCGAGTTACGCTTACCGCCAGCGCTGTTTCATGTACGGAGAACGGAGGGTGACTATAGTACGTCCGCTCCGATGCTTGAATCAGGTAATCAGCAGATCAGACTCATCAGTGTCAGATTGTTGACAAGCTGTGGAGAACTCATCTTCCTTGAATATTATTATTGTTCCTGTTTTTATTGTGCGCATTAGCATTAGCATTAGCATTAGTATTAGTGTTATTTTTATTGCTATGGACTACGGCTGCACCGACGCAGGCTGTCAGACGATAGCAGAAAGCGGCCGGCGCGACCGGCAAATGCAACGAGATACGTCGCTGACAACGAGATGATGAAATGATCTGCCTCGTTGCGCGAGAACCGACCAACTTGGCAGTGGCCAGGGTGCACTGACTGCTCAGTGGGGGGTGCTGGCTTGCAAGTGATTGGGCCACAAAACTCCGGTGGCGTCAATTGGCGCTCTGCCCTACGAGAAAAGAAAACCCGAGGCCACTGGGCCGGTTGGGCCTGAGCGCCCTCCCCTAAGTGGACTGCCCGCCAGCCCAGACGCCCCGAGCCACCTTCGCCTTACCACTGAAGCGCCGCCCCAGCCCCGGGCGAGCCCACCCTGTTCAACGGCGCTGGGAAGCCGGGAACCATGGGCGTGAGCCTTTCCGCCACCGCTCATTGGCCCGTCTGCTCGCAACAGACCGCTCTAGAGGCTAGACCACGGCTGCCGCCACGCTCCCGTTCCCTACCCATCGCTGTCACTATGCCCCGAACATCCTAGCTGGGTTGATAGGTACCCGCCCGTGCCTTGCCCGGTCCTTCTATTCGCCGATGCGCAAGGCTGTCTTTTTCTGTCTCTCTCTTAATTATTTCTTTGCTTTTGCCGGAAGAAGAAAAAAAAAAAAAAGAGAGAGAATAAATAAATAACAATAAATACGAAAAATGAATACCGGATAACGGATGGCAATAAATTACCGATACTCGCCCTGCACATTATTATAATTAATTATCGACACTGGCGCTTGCAAACCACGGTCCCGCACCAATCACCCTTCTAGCCCTGCTGGGCTAAGATTACGGCGGACTCGGTACGTACTAAGAGTAGTACGTAGTACGTACAGAGTAGTAATAATCAATACTATCGTAACAACAGCAATAATACCCCTCACCCACACTCACGGTCACGCTTGCGGCCTCCGTGACCGTCATCTATTCTAGCCAATGTCAATAATATGAAAAATAATAATAGTCGCTGGGCTAACGATAGTATCGGCAATCACGGCCAACTATCCTCGCCTTTTGCCGGTCTTGTCTTGCCACCAGTCCCAGATGGTAATCATGTAATGAGGATCCGTATTATTAGTACAGTATCATTCGGTACGCACGGCGCACTTGCCTCTGTGGATACCAACAGCGCCGTTGCATCTCATCTGCTTCCCGGCGCTCCCCAATCTGTTTCCTTCTCTACTTCCTGCCTCACACTGTCTCCGCTTGTCCTCTTCCTCATCACCGCCCTCGCGCCGACTGCAACAATATTCTCTCCCTCTTCTTACCCTCAACATACCGTCCCTCAGTCGCGCATGACCTGCTCGTGCGATCGTTAGCGCTGAACGAACACCCAGCCATCATTGTTCAATGGATGCTTGATCGACCCGAGGTTGAGCTGCTCCAGATTCTTCTTGGCCGTTGTCCCTGCATGCGCCGTGCCTCACGTTCACTTGTTGTCTCCATCGTCTTTCCTTGCAATCTGCTATCAACACTCCTTCTCCCCGTTCGCCGACCCTCTCCTCCGTTTCGTGGGCCGTGATTTACGAGGTACTTCGCCTTCTTGGCCCGCTGCTTAGGTTCGTGCCGCGAAAAGCGAGCATTGCCTGTCTGGAACCGCCATTGCTTAATTTTTTGTGTCGAGACATGTTGGACGACCTGCGCATACTTCTTCGTCGGGATTCGTGGTTTTGAACTTTCTACTCAGCCGAATTGAAACGTGCCGAGTGAGACCTTGGTTTTCGATGCGCATTTGATTCAACTTCTATTTTTTTTTATGTTGTGAAAGATATGGATCTCTCCCAACTTCCATCTCCCCCGTCAATGAGCAATTTCGATCGCCACATGGCCGCCCACTCATTTTCATCCCGCGGCCCAATGCGAATTCCAAACAGGACCATTGAAGACTTTGCTCCTCCGCCCCTGCCTCCTCCCCGAAGTATCAATGACCTCGAAGATGGCCATGATGCCGGCTGGCTTCATGCCAATGGCATGGGCCGACCTGATGTTGCAAAGCTGGCTCCTATAAACCCCGGCTCGAGTCTTCTTGGCGGACACCACCCACCTGAGCCGATTCCTCGTCTCGAGCGGATGACATTGGATGAGTCTAGTTATCGAACAAACGACAGCCTTTCCCACATTAAATTGGAGCCTCCGAAGCCGCAAGAAATCAGTTTTGGAAGCACCATGTCCACGACATTGTCTGAGCCAGTGTAAGTTTCTAGCAGTCTTTCGCTCTAACTTCAACCATGCTGACCTGTGAAACGAATGACTAGCCTGCAGGGTGAGCGTGACTTCTCTCGCAAGAGCGTAATGAGCTCGTCCGATAATTACGACCGGCACTTGTTATCCAAGATAGGAAAACCACATTCACCTCCACGTTCGTCGAACGGTGATCGTCGTGTGTCGGGTTCAGTACCTACAATGCCTCATACTGGTACCTTGGGGGGTAGTTATCAGCCATCTTCGGCGTATGATCCCTCTTTCAATATGGCGACCTATCCAACTTCGTCAGGAGGTGTCTCGCCAAGATCGAAGCCCGCATGGATGGGATATCGTAGTCCGAGTGTGGAAAGCAATGCTCCGTCTACAGGACTCGACCACGACAATTATTCAAGTCGCCGACGACCTGGTACAATGACTCCTCAGTCTGAAGATACATTTTCTTTCCATAATCGTTACAACCGAACCAGCCAAGAACAAAATGTGTTCCCGGAACCTGAGGGTGAAGATGAAAACGATCATTTCAGACATATTCTTGATGATCGCACACATAATGGGCCAGATTCCATGTCCAGGCATCATGGAATGAAACGAAGAGCTTCATCGCCGCCTCGTGAGCCGGCTACTGATGCTCGACAGCACACCCTCCACAAAGCTACGAGTAATGGCGATCTCGCCCAACGACGGACGAGTGGACATCCGTTCACAAATCATGCTTCTCCAGGAGCCCGCTATGCACCCAGCCACGGGTCCATGTCTTCTCTGTCTTCGGCCAGTTATCGCTTATCTACCTCGTCGTTCGGCTCTTCAGTAGGACTCTCGGTTGGTGGCAGTAGCATGACGAGCACTTCTTCTTACGACCGTATCTCTTCCGGAGGTCTGTCTCCTCAGAGCGATGGAGATCACTTTTACGAGAAACAACAGAGTGCCGGCGGCTCTTTGAACAGTATCCAAGCCCCGAGAGTGCCCTACACCAACAGTGCAGAGACAAAGCCTATTGTGTCAGGCCGCAAAGTTTCCATGCAGTCTACCGTGACCAATTCGAAGGGTATCAAACTTGTGGGACTCTACATTTGTGACTGTTGCCCCAAAAAGCCAAAAAGATTTGACACAGAAGCTGAACTTCGGTATGTACTTGTTCCAGATCCATCGATCATACAGATTTAGACTAACCTTCTGTATCTAGCACGCATGAGTCAGAGAAGCAATACTCGTGCCAGTATTGCAACAATCGGTTCAAGAACAAGAACGAGGCAGAGCGTCACCAAAACTCTCTTCATCTGCGACGCCATTCATGGTCATGCGCAGCACTTTCAGGCTTCCAGGCTGCTTTCCACCACTCGACTTCGCCTACAGCCCAGAGCAGTATGGGTCCCACTCATGATACTTGTGGATATTGCGGCGAGGAATTTCCAAACAATCCTCAGCCAGACTGGGATTCTCGATTTGACCATCTCACCACGGTGCACAAATTTGGCGAATGCAACAACGTCAAAAAGTTCTTCCGGGCAGATCATTTCCGACAGCATCTCAAACACAGCCATGCAGGCACCCCAGGAAAATGGACCAATATACTCGAGAACGCTTGCATGAAGGATGAGCCACAAGTAGAAGCTCGACTTGGGAGCATCAGTGAACAAGGCACACCAAAAAAGTCTGATATGCAAGACGTCAACGGAGCAGGCTCCACGACATATACATCAAACACTATTGACGAAGCAATGGATGAATCTTAAAAAGTACGCTTTTCTAGCGAATCACATTTCGATTTTTTTTTTCGTTTTTTTTTTTTTTTTTTTCACAGCGACATAATGAGTTTTGACCGTTTCAAAAATTTCATTTCTGCATATGCATACTGTCGGATTTGGAGCGTATTGTCAGTATCTTGCAAGCTGGTATCATGTTCCATTTAAAAGGCTTTTCTTTCCCTATACATATCATGTCCCAGCGGGATGGATTGATTTCCTACATTTTTCTGGATTGTCATTCCTACGACCTTTTTTTTATTTTTTGGTGGAAGGGGTCCATGAAACCACGCGCATACGGAAGTTGGTTTGTTAGATTTGGCAAAAAAGGAGGAAAGATGGTATTCATGATTGATGACGAAGGAGTCTTTTTGCAACTGTGACGATTTTTTTTACATAACGGCCGCTTCTACAAATTTTGTGAACTTTCTCAATCTATGGAAAAAGAGCGAGAGAAAAAAGGAAGAAGGAAGGAGAGGACTATGTCGACTGAGAGTTTTTAATCTTTTTCGGACTCAAAAGTCAAGTTGGGCATGGTTTCGTTGCAGAGGATTGAGGAGGGATGGATGGAGGATGCTACATAGTATGGGATTGACTGTACATATTTCAGTGCCCGTAGGTAGTCACGACATTACGAAGCCTTTGTTTGATTGATCTGAGTTGTTGGAACAAAATTTCTATTGAATGTTTCTTTTCTTTAACATTAAGGTAGATAAAAAGATTAAATGTGAATCAATTGATGATGATACATGTATCTCAAATGCATTCCGTCATGATACTAAAAGTTTTCTCCTTGTCTTACATCATTCAACAGAAAGAAAAAGCAGATTTATTAGTACAAAAACTCCACTTCCAGGCACCCTCTTTTTGCTCTTCCCTATATTTTGGTTTTCTTTTTTATCACCGGTCATTTCCATTCCCATCTCCTCCTCCTTCTTCCTCCTGCAGCCCAACAGCCGCTTTTGCAAGTCTAATATCCTTACTCTGCAACCCAACTTCACGCCGATACTTTTCAAACGCAGACAACAAATCTGCCAACGAGGATTTCAGCGCGCTCAACACAATATCCACGTCGCCGATATCCTGACGCCGCGCTTTGGCTTGGGCTTCGGGTTGGTTGGCAGGCGGGAATGTGACGTCGGACCAGTGGATGTCCAGGCCGCCGTCAGATGTTAGAAAAGTTTCCAAGGTGGTGATTGTGTTTGTGAACAGGGTGATGACGCGCGGAATGTCCTTTTGTACTTGGCCGTATGAGTCTTCGGTAAGACTGGCAATGAGTAACTGGGAAATGGACTCGATGGCGTCGACGATTGATGAGAGTTGGCCGTAGGGTGTGCCAAAGACAATGGCGCATAGACGCTGGGGGTATGTTTGTCGAAAGGGTTTGCCGACAGGGGAACGCAGGAATTGAGCGACGAATGGGATGGATGAGAAGTTGAAACCACTTGAGGATTGGGGTGCTGGTGGTGCAGGAAGGAGTTTTGGTTGCGCTTCGGAACCGCCGAGGAATAATAGTTTTTTCCTTTCGGGGGTAAGGATCATATTTGATGCTTGGCCAAGAGCTTCGCGGGCTTTGGCTGTGGCGGCAGGCGTCCAGTCAGGAGATTGTCCGTATGCCTTGGCTCTTTCTCCAAAGGAGTCTCTGAAGCCATTTGCCTTTGGCGATGGCGCGAAGATGTTTTCTTGTTTGGGGGCGTCTGTTAAATGGGGCAGTGTTTGAAGTTGGGGGTAAGACACGTTCGCATCCTTTGAAGGAGGAGCAGCAGCAGCAGACGGTGGATTTTTGTAGCTGTTGATCCGGCCAGTGACGCTGCTGACATGCTCAATACAAGCTTCGAGTACTTGTTTCCAGGCCGACCCTCCTTCGCGGTCAATGTCGCCAAAGATTGCCTTGCGACGGTCCGAGAATTGCTGGCTGATGAAACACAGCTCCCAGAAAGCGTAGCTCTTGACAAATTCTTTCTTCGCCTTTAACCCGTTTATCAAGCTTCCGGTTGGATCTTTGGCGTCAGAGGTAAGTGGTTGTCCTCGTTTCAGCGGTTCTTGGGTGATGAAAACCGTGAAGAATAGATTGGCCGTTTGCCACAAAAAGACAAGACTAGCACCAGAGATGAGTTGTCGGTGAAACAGTGTATAAAACTCTGGGGGCATCGTGTTTGGTGGATGGGCAGCTGTTCGAGAAAAGTTCCAGAATAGTTTTGCGAAGAAAAGCGAAAAGTTCCACGCAGGACGCCTCAGAAATAGCACGTAGATGAAAGGGCTGGCTGCGGTGACAGCGGCGGACTTTTTAATGGCGTCGACGACACAGTTCATAACCGCGCCATTGATTCTCTTCAACACTGGGTCCACGACATGTGTGCGCTTGTCCTTCGACTCTGGAGTGCGCTTGGTGACCGGAATGCTGAGGCGATCGTAGTCGCAATACAAATGGAACGCAGCTTGCACCACTGCTAGTGTCATATGATAGGTATGTAGATAAATCGATCGTTCGTTGAGAGTCGTCCGTTCAGTGAATCTAGCTATTGAGTTAGTTGTGCGCGCTTTAATTTACAATTTGAAGATCTTACCGGTCGAGTTTTACCCATCCTAGATCAGCCTCACTAGATACCGACCACAGGTACACTTCGCTAAACCACCAAGCAGAGAACAAGTACCACGCAAATGTCTGCGCGATGTCAAGCGGGAACATGTGGCGGAACGTTGCGACTGGCGATATCGTGGTTCGGGGTCCGGCGTGCATCTGAGCAACTCGAATGAAAAAGACGCCTAAGCTTGCAATAAAGAGAAGAATGGTACGGAGACCACATGCTCCGAGGGGAAACCATGACCAAAGGACTGTTCCTGCATTAGTGTTTTTTTCTTTTTCGTTCCATTCATAACCTGGAAGATCGCCCACACACATGATGTTTTGGTTCCGATAGCGAATGCGACCACGTAGTTCACAAGCAGTGAAAGAGCTGAAGCGTGGACGAATCTTCGGTGCAAGGCTGAGGTCAGGATCCGCCTGTACGGTCTGGGTATTGTAGCAGCCATGTTGGAGAAGGCGGTTTGCAATTTCTTAGAGACAGCTAGCTGATGATCATCGCATCGTAAACTGCTGGAGAGAAAAATTTGAAAGAAAGTCGAGAATGACGCAAATTTGACAGAACCTCCGGCGCCAGCTGGCACAAACACGGTGGGCGTGAAAACGAAGAATGAAAGCTGCTCTGAAGCTATCGCGGAGCTTCGTGGGTTGTTTTGCGAAATTCAAACCAAAACAGCAACCAAACCGCGTCACGTGATGATAGCGGGAGAGCATCCCTTCCAAAACAGGTATAAGGCGGGCTTAGGGCGAACGTCACCTGAGCCGGCAGGCGGATGACGACGCGATCCAAGGCAGCGATAGAAAAGCTTCACCTTGCAACTCCCCTTATAATTTACTATCGCTGTTAGATTTTTTTTCAGAAATGTCGTACGATCGCCTCAACTCGTTGGAAGCTCAGCCAACTACCTGGCGACGCAATGACGACCCTCAGTATCAAGATGATCCCGAATTTGCGCGGTTCACCGAGAACCTATCCAACCAGCTGTTTACGTTGACGTCGAATATTTCGAATCTCTCTAAGCAGATTGCTCTTCTAGGGACGAAGCGCGATACTGACAGGGTTCGTGAACGAGTCCACGACTTACTCGAGGAGACGCGGTCCGGGTTCAAGGATGCAGGAGACGGTGTGAAGAAGGTCCAGACGTGGGAAGATGTTAATGTCAGTCTATCAGCTTTTATTTATAAAAACAGGGATACTGAGGAAATATAGCCGTCTCAGAAATGGACGCAGCAAAAGCTTTCGTCCGAATTCAAAGCCGCCCTTGAAGAATTTCAAACCGTCCAACGGCGAGCCCTCGAGAAACAGCGCGCATCCGCCGCCGCTTCACGAAATGCGTTGGAAGAAAGCAGCGGTCAACCAGCCGGCGCAGAAGGTCAGGAACAACTGCAACCGCAGCAGCAAGAGCTGGAACAGCCCCGACTAGCCAACCAAGACGAAGTCGATTTCCAAGAGTCACTGATCATCGAACGAGAGTCGGAGATCCGCAATATTGAGCAGAGCGTGGGTGAGCTGAACGAACTGTTCCGCGACGTCGCCCATATCGTACATGAGCAGGGCGGCCAGCTGGATATTATCAGCGAGAATGTTGAGAATGTGACCAGCGATACTCGAGGCGCAAACGTTGAGCTGCGCAGTGCCAGTCGGTACCAGAAGAATGCGCGCAACAAGATGTGTTGTTTGCTGATTATTCTTGCCGTTATATTGACCATCATCATCCTCGCTGTGGTTCTCGGATAGATCTAGCGATGTTGTGTATATTCTTGTTTCCTCTAGGGAAACTATCGCATTACGCCTGCATGCAAGATCATGCCTCTGCTTATCATGTTTACGTCTGCTTGTCTAGCGTGTCTTTTTGTTTCTGGTTTTTCTGTTCATTGGCGTTGAGGATGCTTGTGATTTAGATCGAGTCTTGACGCTCTTTGCCCAATTGACATTTATATAACTATATCAATTGACCAATTGAATTTTATCTATGAGGATAACGATTCAGCGGGCATCAAGTTGGGATTATAATCACTTGGATGGTTGGCTAGTGCAAAATATTACTTCTACACAATAAACCCCACTGTGGGCTCGAATCAACTTGATATTCTATGCTTGTCCCTCATTCCTAAGCTACATAAAAATCAACAATTGATAGCAGTCTGCTGGCCAACCTGCTTCTGACAAGAAAGAAAACAAAATGATTTAAGAATAGAATTTACTTTCTGGCAACACCACTACTACTAGTGTTGGGACGTAAAAGATCTTCAACCATACCAGAGAAGAGTTCTCCGATAATGCCCTTTTCAGGCTGAGCTGCGGACCACTTCTTCTCGTTCTCGGCGGCACGTGAACGGCCCACGGTCTCGGTGAAGTTGAACGGGTCGATCTCGAGAGAGTAGTTGTCGACGACCTCGCTCATCGGGCTGGCAGACATGTCCGAAGCGATTTCGGAGACGGCGTGGATCTGCGGCTTCATGGGCGCCGATTCTTGACTTGAGGATCCTTCAAGGATACGGTACTGTTGACCGTCGCCGAGGATGGGGATGCGCTGAGGAGAGGAGGCCTCGGATTCTAGCGAGGCAATGGAAGGCATGTAGACAAAGTCCAGAGTGGACGAGTCATTGACGGCTTTGCTGCCACGAGAGGTGTTGAATTGGCGGGCTTCGGATGGTCTGTAGTGTATATGTTAGAGATAACTGGTCGTAGTAAATGGAGTGGAACAGTACATACGCTCCAAACATGTTGTTGTTAATGCGGCTTCGGGCAATGCTAAAGGCACGAGTGTAGAGCACATCATGGGTCGACAGGCGCTCGACAAGCTACACAAACAGTCAGAAACTAAACCACCAAGCATATCTATACAACCCAATTGGACATACCTCGGCCTTGGATCCTCCAGCCTGAATTCCGCGCCTCTGGCACTCGGACTTGAGGTCGGTCACGCTCCGGGACGAGTACGAAGCGGCCCTGTCGGGACCCTCGACAGGCTGAGCGGAAAAGGCGCCGGTGATGTGCAGGCGCCGACGACAATAGAGCGTAGTTGCAGGAGTGTGCTGTTGCGACAGCGCACGAAGAGCACGCAGCGAGGTGGAGCGAGGAGCGGCCATTGGAAGGGGGAATTGGTGTGAGATTATTTATGCTGGATGGGATTAGCGCCGCGGAGATAGAGACAGAGAGGTTATAGGAGACCTACCGGGTTGTTTTGTTTGAATATATGGCAATATCGACAGACAGAAGAGAGGACGAAAAGAGGACGACAAGAGGAAAGCGCAATAAGGAGAGAAAAAAGAGGCCAGGCAGCGGTATAACCAATACACTGTACAGGCAAGAACACTAGCAGCAAATGTTGGGGAGAGCTTTATCGGGCGATCGCTATCGGGTGGGGCCGTCTAGAAGGCGCCAAGCCAGTCTCGCCTGTTCCGGTCAGCTGTGTGGACCGTTGGGGGAATCCTGGGCTAGTATTGACTATTATTGAGTCCGTTGGAAAGTGGAATGTAAGGAAGAACTGTGGTGGCTTAGACGAGGATGGGAGAAGAAGAAGAAGAAGGAGGAGGAGCAGAAGCAGCAGCAGCAAAATGAATCATGCCAATGCCGGCTGTTCCGCAAAGGAGGGGAGAGAGGGGGACAGACTTTATTATTGTTAAAGCAGTATTAGTACTACTATTACTATTACGATGCTGATGAATAAGAACAACGCGACACGCAGCCATCCCGGCAGACTCTGGCCTGTCATCGCTGTTCAGTGCTCGTGCCTCTGCATACGGCACCCAATGAGGGCTGCCAGGAATCTGTCTACGTCTGCTGTAGACAAATGAAACGCCCCGACGCCTCACCGAACCCCGACAACGCCTGCTGAGCAATCCCAATAGTAATCCCAATAGTACTAGCAAAGTTACTCCGTGTCCGTTGACGGTCGCACGACTGCTATCTTGGTGTCAATAATAATCAGCCAGTGTGGACTTGCTCGTCGTGGACTCGTGGATGATGGATGACACGATCAGCAAATTAATTGCAGATCACAGGCTCGGCGTTACACTTGGAACATTGGCAGCAGGGCTATCGTACGGGGTATATTATCGGCATTGATTTCAGTAGTGAGCCTGTCCAGATTCCAGAGTCTGGGCAGTGGTGGCTGTGTTCCCAGTATCCTGTGTCTGTCCACTGTACACATGTCAACATTCTCGCATGCTGGAGAGCAGAGAGACGCAGGTTGACGAGTCGCCGGAGGGTCGTCCAATTGGGAACATGCCCACACGACTCTGGTCACCCAAACAAGGCCAGATCGTCGCCCGCTTTTTGCGAGCTCGTGGCGCGGTGGCGGGCATCACCAGGAGACTTGGAGTGGAGGAATCCCGTAGTTGGAAGTTTAGAGGTCATCTGACATGATTCGACTGATGGCGGCCTGGGAAACAAGGCGCAACCCCCCCTGCCAAGCGTGCAGCATGCAGCCAACCAGCATCGCTGCTGTTGCGGCATGTGGGGTCGAACAACTAGCCAATTAGAGCAGCGACAGATCCAGCGGTGAAGAGTGGGCTATCCCCAAAGAGGAAATGCCCTCGATCAACGCATCATCGACTGATTATTCAACATTTTTTACTACGTATTATGAAAGATTACAATTGATATATTATTATGCATCCGGTACCATACGTCACTTTAAATTACTCACTGACATCAATATTGATTTGTCCATAGTGTACCTCTCTGCTTTTATCCTAAATATATCAGTTGATTCATTGCACAGATATACCCCCAGTTATGTATATTCCTAATCACTATTTATAGCATTAGTTAATTGATTTGCACCCCCGAATATCTTCATTTCCACGACCTGCGAGCTCGCCATTGTCCGGCTGGCCAAATCTTTCGAGATTATCCTCACAGGCGAGAAGACATATCTCTTCTGCGTCATCCATCATGCAGATAGGTCGACCAAGTCGGGTTTCCTAGACAACGTGGATAGAGAAGGAAGAGGCTGGTGGACTTTGTCGCACTGAGTGAGCATACGACTCACTTCCTCAAGACCGCCATTGATGAATGGGACTACAAAGCGGTCGTGAAGGCCGTCAACCTTCCAGAACCACTGGCTGCTTCTGATCCAAAACAACGAGTTCTCCCTCGCCATGCAGGGAGATAGATTATGACGCCTCCCGTCGCGACTATACGGAGATATTTTCCAGCACTTGACCGAAATCCTCGAGAATCCAGGTAAGACTGCCAAGGGGGGGGGAATCTTCCGACCTCGCCCTCCACCTCATCGCCCACGGGAACTGACCGGCGGTACCCAATAGTGTAAAGGGGAAGATCGTGTTTGATGAGAGTCTCTCTTACATGGACTTCTACACAATTCTGTCCCGATCGTTTGCCCTCCTGCCTGCTTTTGCATCTCAAGGAATACTTTGATCGGAAAGCTCTCATCCTCGGTTCCCGCTTCGGATAATTGGCGGTGTATCTTTGGTGGCCAGTGAGTAGCTCCTTAAAATCGTACTCCTACCTGCCTCGGGATGCGGTGTTTGTATTAAATCCCGACAAAGGAGAGACGAACGTCATTAAAAGAGTGAGGAAGTTGGCGGACGAGCGCACAAAGAAGAGGGACATTATTAAGAACGCTTGCCACCGTCTAGTCAAAGAAAACATAGAGCATGTTTCAGGGTGGCTTGACCAGCGGCTAAAGCGAATCAGAAGAATCGATAGCTGACAGCTAATTGATAGGTAATACAGATGTGTCAGAAGAATCAATGAATCACAGCTAATCAATAAATGCGCGGATGCTACTGATATCAACAAGAGATCATATGATGACATTTGAAGACAAAAATACATCGATAAAAATATGAATCATCATAAGTGTATATTAGCTTAAGACTCTAATTCTAGGGGATATGAATATTTAAGCAAGATTGTTCTATTAAATCATATACAATTATGTTTTTATACTTCACCTCAACACCCATCAGGCCCCTAGTCGAAGTTCCTATCACCCTCGTATAGTCCTTCCAGACACCCATAGGCTTTGCAATCCTGAATTTCACTTTCTATTAAACAAAGATGATGATAAACTGCGACAAATTCTATTTAACAGTTAGTGAAGATGAACATAGCGATCTTATCATAGCTATGGTATATCTGACTCAGTTTTACAGCTGAACTTTGGCGGTTGGTTCTAGTTACAAATATCTAGAGCTAGGCTACCATATTTGCGTTAAGACTGAAACCTGCGTATCAACTGCAATTCTAGCTGATTAAGCAGACTATAGATTAACATGCAGTTACATGATAATTAGAGTTCACTTCTAATCACTTCATATACAGCTGGAAGCCCATATGCTGAAAGTGCTGCCGCCTGTGGTGTGCGATCGATGCCAAGCCACACCTTCGTGCACCAACCTCTATTTTATTGAGGGAAGATACTGTAAATTACATGAGGGAGCAAGTACTTTGCAGAAAGTACCGCATCTCGCTTCTCTATGCTTCCACGGGATATAATGTAAATCATGTACTATTACGGTAGAGAATTCGCGACGGTAGTTCAAGAACCTCCTGCTCCCGCGTTGACTGGTGTACATGTAACAAAATTACATACAGTTAATTTTATACGTAGCCTCTAAAGCTTCCGATGATGACTTGACGCTTTAGTATTAGGTCATTTTCAGTTAAGAACTTACAACGCTACCAATTCCATTACCTAGTCAGTATACTTGTCCATGTATAGTTATGGACACGAGAGAAACTCTCTGACACATTCTGAGTAACATGATAACTACGTGATGACTAGCTAGAGTGAAAAAACGGACTTTCTGTTTTAAGTCAATATTTGAATATACTAATCCAAGCATAATCATTACAATATTCATCCTTCAGGAACATAAACTCCTTTCTCGGCTCTAAGAGTATATAAATGCTTTCGAGGGCGACATTTCCTTATATCCTGTTTGCCGCTAATAAGTTTAGACCTAGTTCCATTGAGCAAGAGATCTTGTTGTTCCATTGTATCATCTGCAAAGCACAAAATTGTCTGTCAAATAGGCCTCCGGTTAGTTTGATCTTTCAATGGTAAAATATGACAAGTCTCGGGCAAAACTTGCCTGTCGAAGATAATCAAGACAGTGTGGCCAATGAGCATTGTCATGTTGGTCCATTCCAATATCCCTTCCTTCTTTGGCATCCTGTAAAGCTCGCCTTATCGATGCCAAGCAGTGTAGTTGATGAAACCTAGAATTTATCAACAGGCTTTCTGGAATGGTGAGATACAGTCGTAGTCACTTACATGCTAATGGATTCAACTGTTCCTTGCCGAATCAAATCATCTGTTCTAATCAAAGATGAATTGCCTGTCTCGGACCATAGATAATCAAATTTGTGATCTAGTGTCATGTACTTCTCCGTGGCCCCAAAACTGTAGAAAATCGAGTAATCACTGTCTTTATTCGGATGTTGACCCCTTAAAAAGAAAATGACACAAAAAACCGATAATATGATGTTCACCAGTGACTGTGAAATGAAAGCTAGCACGACTAGCTTTCTAGGAATCGTACGTGAGAAAATCGGGTATCGAGATTGTTGAGACGATTCTGTTCCACCACTTAAAAGAGTGTCCTTTTCCGTATCGTGTAAAGAACTACTAGTTGTATAGTCCTCATCAAGGTCAGAGTTTCTTGAGGTATGCATTATGAGAACACTCTGAGTTTCCAAGTGAATAAGTCAACGTTCACAAAGGTAGTGATTATTGGGTGAAATATTAAGCTGGGTTGCCCAAAATAAAAGGCCCTGATTCCGAGCAAAAAAATTGCCATTTTAATTGTTGGTGGAATGAATAACTGCTCCTTATGGCTTAATGGCAAATTGAATCCTCTACTGACTCGCCATTTCCAGGAATGGGGCTAAATTCTACCACCTCCAGTAATACTAAGTAAGTTACAAGAAAGCTTTGTGGCTTGCATTAATTTTTGCGAAAAGTGCCGCCAGGAGTCTCGTAAATTTTGCAACCGACAGATCGGATGCGAAACCATAGAATCCAACAGTATGCATATACATAAGTGGTGCCTTCTGCGAATGCCGATCCAATGAAATTCTAGGTAGCTCCAACAGATCATGGTGTAATAAAAGTGGACCGACGAAGGTAATGAGTTAAACGAATACAATGGCAAATCTTACCTTGAAATAACATTATTAATAATGGCACTGAGTTACGTACTTCGATGAAATTACCAATGCTACGCTACGCCACACAACAGCTATGGGTACATAAAGTGGCCTGTTTCTCACTATCAATTGATATAGTTCTCATACACACATTCCTGCAGACTTCTCCATCCCGAATTACCCACGGCCAGAATAACATTGAAGGAGACAAGAGAAATTATCTCAAAAATGCAGTTGTCTATGCTCTTCGCTGGTATATGCATGGTTACTTCTGTGGTAGCCAGCCCAATCCCTCAAGGTAATATTAGAAATAACAAATGGTTTCCCACTGCGATAAATATTAACTATACAACAGGAAAGCGCGGAGATGAAGCAGTAGGGTACATCACTGGCTACGAAAAACGGGAAGACGAGGCAGTAGGGTACATCACCGGTTACGAGAAAAGGGAAGACGAGGCAGTAGGGTACATCACCGGTTACGAGAAAAGGGAAGACGAGGCAGTAGGGTACATCACTGGCTACGAAAAACGGGAAGATGAGGCTGTGGGTTACATAACGGGTTATAAGAAAAGAGACCAAGTATAAAAAGAAATGCTTGGTTTTTCAGGATTTCGAATAGCTGGAGATAAACTTGGTTAGTGTCATGAAAGGTTGCTTTTCTGATATTCGACATTCCTATGCAGAAACTAAGTGAGGATCTGAGATTCGTGATTGACTGAGGGTTAACCTGTTTACCCACTGTTCTGTGAAATTGTTGGCAAATAATCAGAATTCAAACAAGAAGTGGTCAAGTCCTAGTCCTTCGAACAGCCGGTGGCGCCTCGTACAGTTTAGCTCGCACTGATACCCAGCTGCAGATGTTTACTACGTAAATAACGGATGAAATTTTGCGGAAATTTTGAGTAGATGACGCACGACCTAGTACTTAGTGCTTATTGGAAATTGCTTATCTTTGTTAGTGTTGTATATTAGGGCCAATATATTTTCAAACTGGGTTGGCCTCCTGGGGCGGACTAGTTGATCTTAGGACATACCTCCCTCCAGAGTGCGCGGTATTAAATTTTCAAATGCTAACCTAAAGTAATTCACTAGGCATGGTTTCCGTCGTATATTCAGTGGCTACTGCTGTGGAGCTGCTTCCTGGGTTGATTCCTTAGTTATTTGGGCAAGAAAAGCCGCGTATTGGGGGCCAAGTCAAATGCCGCTACCTACCTTGATTTCAACCTTATACCAATCTGTGACAAGCACAATTTCTTCTTATATGAGAAAAATTGCCGGAAATGATGAAACCATCAGCAGCAGAAGACAGTGTCCCATTTCTTGAGAACGACAACGATGACATAGAGACCAAACACATCCATGGGAAATCACCAGTAAAATTATTTCGACGTCCCTGGTGGATATTCGGCATCATTATCATTGTCATCGTCACCAACATTATTTCAATAATCGTGAGCCGAGAACTATGGAGCAGAAAACTCGACCAAACCTGCGCTATCCTTACCTCACAGCATAAAAGTACGTTTATAAAAATGTTGAAACACTTTAAGCCAAAGCACCAGAGTAGACAATTTTGATTTACCGTGGTTCAATGAAATGATAGAAGTATAAAATGTACTAACGAACTTGTGAAGCACCCATCTTTCGTGACGTGAAGATTAGCTATGAATCCATACTTTTCAATGGATCATTCTCCAAGGAAACGATATATCGCCAAAAACCAAGCCCTGAAGTAGATGAAGCATGGTTAGAGCTAGGAGTTGAATGTATTCTTTTCTAGGGAATAAATGGTCAAGTCTTTATAAGACACTGACATTGAGAATAGACGACCCCATTGTTGTGCTCGATGAAGACGCAAAGTCGGCAGGCATCGAGCAGAACCGGTTTCATGTCACAGATCGCTACGGTGGGCCTGGATACCCTGCATTTGTTGCTGGATTACACCAGTTGCACTGCCTTGTGAGTATTTCGCTAGAAATTTGCTAGATCACGGATTTTGACTGATACGTGACTGAAGAACCTCATTCGGAAAAGTCTATATTTCAACGTTGACTACTATAGAGCCCTCCATAAGGAAGAATTTTTAGATCAAAAAGAAATCCTGGAGCTACATATTGGTGAGTCATTATTTTTTTTGTGGCAAGGTGAAAATCTGTGACTGTTTTTAGGCTAAGTTAATGGCAGGACATTGCGTCGATATTCTTCGTCAAAGGCTGATGTGCACTGCTGATACAGAGTTGCAACCCTATATTTGGGCTGGAGACCCTCCACACGTGACCCCTGACTTCAATCGTATGTATAAATGTCGAAACTTCGATGACATCAGGGAATACGCAAAACAAAAACAGGCGACCTGGGGACCAAAGGGGCCAGACGTTGTGCCAGAAGTAGGAGCACTCATATTAGATGAGATCCCCTGAAAACAATTCGAAGTTGGCAATTTCTCACTACCTATAATAAAATGAGTTTTGCTCGGCGGAGGAAGTAGTTTTGGCAATACAGACGAGAAAGGGACTATGAGAACATTGGAAAATGCAAAATAAGTATAATGTTCATCAACTTATACTATCTAGCTCCTGAAACACAAGATTGCTTTCCAGGTAGAGCGGAACAACGTACGTATAAGCTTGACGAAACTTACGAAATAATAACATAGGCTGAACCGACCCTTATTCATGACTACCATTTATAGGTTACATACCGGCAAAAAGAAGATCAGTCACATCCATTCATTTTCCCTTCCCCAAGCTATACCAACAACATTTTGAAGCTTCAGGTAGTTGTTACTCGGGGGATTAAATCACGTTTGAAAAGATCTTGAAGTACAACAGCATCTTGATGGCCCAAAGAAGAGTTTATGTTTCGATGCAATCAGTAGATAATGGTTTACAGTTTGATCTATTGCTAATGTTGGATTTTATATTTTTTCTTTCTACTAGAATGCACATGGATGAAAATTGAGCTGGCCCTCGGTAAAATGAGCTCCGAAAGGTAACAAGATGGCTAATCAGATAAGCAACGGTGCATATTATACCAAACTAGCAATCTGCGCTGCTGACGATAAGGCTTTTCGGTCTCGAACCCTCTGCTGAATAACTTTAGCCAGCCTTAAGGGATAAGTGGGCACAGCTAGAAGGCTACGTAGGGCAGCAGTGTAACCTCTTTTTATACGATTGCTCCATGCCTTTTTGAAGACCCTGTCTAGTTCACCGCCAAAGTCCATAGCCCTAAGCTCTGGAAATATGCTCCCGATCCACAGGTTTGTTCTTTGCCTACCGAAACTAACAGTGGTGGAGCATTGTCTGGTGTTTTGCTCCTTCGTCACCTTCGATCGCCTATAAAAGTCTCTACAGATCTCTCGCATGCAACGGAAAGAGAGTGTAAACCCACACATCTCTCACGTCCTTTCCAACTATCCAGCTTTCGTCAGAAGGGCCAGTTTCCCTTAGGTCAAAAGAACAATAGAACTCTCACTCCAATCCAGTATAAGCATTGTTGAGGTGTTTCCACACAATGTGAACAGCAAAAATTACCACGAGTCTACAAAAACCAAGCCCAACTCGGCCTGGGTTTGAAAGATCCCAGTCAACTGGTGTTGACCCACAGCGAGTTACTTGTATGCTTCAAATACTTTTTCTTTGGAAATTTCACGTACTTTCGCTACTGGAATATTAATATTTAATTCATCAACAAAGCTTATTACTCGAATTCCGGTCTCTCCAGGGTAGTCGAATGGGGTAAGGTAGAAGCGCCTTCCCTGCTGTTGCTGTCAGATATAGATTGGGAATTACATGCGGAAATACGCACAGTAAAACTGAACCAAAATTATGAGAAAATAAAGTTAAAGCCTGCTATAAAATGATAATGCGGAGTACATAATTGGCCTGTATCGCCAGCCAATCGGATAGCCTTAACAACTGACACCTGCAACGTTCACGTGGTCGGGTGGAGCCACTGATAAGTGACCCCCTCCTCACCGCGAACTACCGTCTTCTTGATTGTCCCAAGCCGTTCGAGTGGCGTTAGCAATGATGAATGATGAGCTCCCAGTCACAGGTACCTTGCAGAGCTGGTCACCGCCGGCCACAGCACCGCCGGTCGCGCAATGGATGCTTGACCTGCAAACGGCGCAAAGTACGGTGCAACGAGGAGAAGCCAAGATGCTACCATTGCGAACGGCTGAGTCTTGAGTGTGTCTGGAACGACTCCGAACCTCCTGCGGACATGAGAAGAGAGGAACCTCCTCGCGCTGACCAGCCCTCGTCATTTACCGACATGTTCGACTTTGCACAGTCTATCGCCGAGGGCACAGTCGATCTGTCCACGTTCCAGGACGTTTATTTCCCGCCCTTCAGTGATCTTCCCATGCCAGTGGACGCTGTTCAGGATCGCGTGTTATTTCCAAACCCCGCGACCCCGAGGTCAACATTGGCGCCGTCCCAGTCGCCAGTTACGGACGTCAATGTAGATGACTTGAATCTTCCACCCATTCTGGATCCGGTCGAGAATGGGCCGAAACTCGCGTCGGTAAAGGCCCTGTTACATAGCCTGGCAGTCTCGTCCTGGATGGTCCGGGATGCGATCGCCGCCTTCGCAGCGATCCAGTTCTCGTCTGCGGAAAGAAAGGCGGATTATAAGCTATACTACGATAAAGCTGCGTACGCCTTGGCGGAAGCAATCGACACGTACGAGGGGTTTAAAATACTCAGTGAACAAGAAATTCGGTGCGCTCTAGCCACTATCTTCTACCTTACGTACATCGATGTTTGTGTCCTCCCCCACATTGACTTAGTCTCGATTTACGCTAAATGGTCCTGAAGCTTTTGACGAGTGAGTTCGATTTGGCTTGTTCGAATCTGGAGAAAGCACACTATGTATTGCAAGCAGCAGGGATTGGCTCTTTGGGCCCCATAGGTTTGACAAACGAGCGTTTCCAAAAAGAAATCAAAGCTGACGCTCGGCCTATTAGAGCAGAGAATCGTCTCCTGGATTCGGCTACTCGATGCACGAGCGGCCTCCGCGGGCGGGAAGGGCCTTTTGGTGAATGACACGTCTGGAATCGTCCACCTGATGACCCCAAGCTCCCCAAGCATCTCGGACCAGAGCATTAATCCTGCCACCAACTCCGGACCGCAGGAAGTGATCTACGAGATGCTTTGTCAGCCAGGGATTGCGTTCTATCAAGAAGTTCAGACCATCACTGTCCGCATAACACGGATCGCGCATGCCCACCGCAGCCGAGGAAGTGTAGAGGACGAGACGGAGGTGATGGCCATTGCGGCAGATATTCTTCGCGACTTGACTTCCCTATATGCCCGGCGGCCCCCGCTGATGGACTACGCCGTTCCCGGGGGCATTGGCGAGGATGCGGTGGCTGAACCGCTCGCGTCAGCTATCGTCCGGTCGTTCCAAACATACCTAGCGAACTTTTACGCCTGTTACATTCACCTTCATCGAGTCGCGCACCGTCATCTAGGTCGATCCAAGGCTGTGGTGACGGCAATAAACAAAATCAAGGAAATACTGCATCTCATGGCTAGTTCTAATGAATATATTCCGGTCAACATGCTGTGGCCACTGTTCCTGTGGGGCAGTGAAGAGGACGACCGGGACGAGTGCCAATGGATCCTGAAGACTATTCGCAGCCTTCATGATATCGTCACGAATGCGAATATGGCCGCAAACGCATTACAAGAGATCCAAATGAGGCAGCAAGAGGCTGGGTCGCGGGTTGACATCCGTTCTGTTTGTCTGGAATTGTTCAACACTACCTTTGCGATGGTTTGAAATGTCTACATCCATTACAGCGGCAATGTAATTTAAGAATCATGTATTATACACGTATTATACTTCTTCCAACATACTTCGGTGTAACGAATTGCTGGCAGCCTGTGGGTCCGGTAGTTGTAATAAGGTTCTGCTATCTCGCCGGGAACCCGACGAGCCAATCGCTGAACGTCGCTTAATCCCGCCAAGCATCTTTAACCTGTTCAGGCAGGAAGAGGCCAGTACTATTTCCGTATCTCGTAATTACCACTGACTCTGTATCCACTCCACTGTCTTTTCCCCAGGATTCGAATCTATATATAATAATGGCTTCACATCACTCTACAGCAAACCAATTTTCTTGCGCGCTATTGTTCTGCCCCGCAAAGTACAGTACATATTCTTTATCTACATGCAAATAAAGCAAAGTATTCATCATCATGGGCACTCCTGACATTGAGAGCGCCGGTGACACGAAGCTCATCGGATCCCCAGTGGCCCTGCAGGAGAGCTATGGGGCAGGGATGGTGCATGTGGAGACTACTACGGCTCTCACCGACGAACAGGTATGGGGTTCCCCTGGCGAAGGTTCTCGGAGAATCGACGGTTGCTGACCGTTGCATCTAGAATACTCGTATTCGGAGGAAGACCGATCGCACGATTCTCGTCCTCTTGACATGGATCTATTTCTTGCAGGTTCGGTTACATACTGATTATTTTGCACAGCTCATCTTGTTGGATGCTAATTTCACTTCGGACTTAGGTCTTTGATAAAGCGGTGCTGAGCACCAGTGCTCTCTTCGGCCTCCAGGAAGACACTGGTCTCACGGGGAGCCAGTACTCCCTTGTTGGCTCGATCTCAGCGATCGCCCAGCTCGCATGGCAGCCTTTCTCTGCCTGGCTGATTGTGAAAGTGCCCCCTCGCATCTTGATGCCCACTATGGCCTTGGGCTGGGGCATTGCAGAGGCCAGCATCGCGGGGTGCCATAACTTTGGATCTTTACTCGCAGCACGCTTCTTCCTGGGTCTGTTCGAAGCAGGATGCTTGCCGCTATTTACCTACCTCACCGGCATCTGGTATCGCCGTTCTGAGCAGCCCGTCCGCATTGCCATCTGGAACGGAATGAACGGTGTCGCGACTATGGCTGCAGCTGCCGTTTCTTATGGGCTCGGCCATATCGAGTCGGACCTCTTGAGGCCGTGGCAAATGTCAGTAAACCCTCCTCTTCATTGCACCGTTGGTGATCATGCTACTCACACTCGACAGAATATTTCTTTTCGCTGGGCTGCTCACCATCGTCAGCGCCCCCCTCGTGTACTGGAAACTAGACAATGACATCTCGGATGCCCGCTTCCTGACCGAGGAAGAACGTCGGCAAGGCATGGAGCGTCTTCGTGTCAACCAGACAGGTGACATTACTCACAACTTCAAGTGGTCCCACGTCCTCGAGGTCGCGCTGGAACCCAAGTCCTGGCTGTGGGTGGCGATGGTGATTCTGCCGAACATGGGCTCGGGCATGACGAGCGTCTTTGGCCCTTTGATTGTGCATGGATTTGGGTTCGACAAGTTCCAGACTTCGCTGCTCAACATCCCGTTCGGTGCTATGCAATCAATCGTCATCCTCGCCAGTTGCTGGGCTGCCACCAAGGCGAAATTAAAGTCCGCGGTGCTGATCGCCTTTACCGTCCCGGCCATTGTGGGCGCGGCGATGCTGTATGGGCTCAATCGCGATGCATCTGATCTCGCGGCGCTCCTCATCGCCTACTACCTGTGTGCGTTTTTGTTCGCCGGAAATCCTCTCATCCTCGCGTGGGCGATTGGCAACACGGCTGGAGCGACCAAGAAATCTACAATGCTCTCCCTTGTTCAGGCCGGCGTGTCGGCTGGCGCGCTTTCAGGCCCGCTGCTGTTCACCAGCGACCAGGCGCCCAAATATCTGCCGGGTATCCGGGCCGTGCTGGGGATTTTCATTGCATTGATTGGTGCCGCTGTTATCCAGGTATTCAACCTGATCTTCCTGAACAAAATGCACAAGAAGAAGAGAATTGCAAATGGAAAGAGCGGGGATATTGTGGACCACTCCATGCAGAAATCGGTCGAGACAGCAGATAAAAGTCAACAGCAGGCTTTGCAGGATGTGATCGAGCGGGACTTGACTGACAAAGAAAATGACGAGTTTGTCTATATCTACTAGGTCTACTAAGACAGCTTCTCCTCTTGACAGATGTTTGGACCGCGATATTCCAAAGCTTAATCTGCTCTAGTTATTGTTGATAGTGACGTTGGTTGAATATGAATTGTCTAGTCGATTATCCGAATTGTGGTATCAGCGTGAATTTATAGAAACATCATGTAGGATGAGTGGCTATAACAGTAGCATATACAGGCGAGTACATGCTCATGTTACAATAACTATTATAAAGAAGTCAAGGAGGAGAAAATGCAAATACCACACTTGCCCGTTTTATGTCCTACTAAAAAGACGAGACGAACGGTATTCTTTCCAGCACGTCCCGAGGACTTGAGTAGTGTTGCTGAGTACGCCATAGATTAATGTAGGTTGGCTCGAAGTTATATTAAGTTGAATTAAAGCTCAACCAAGATTATGCTATGCAGATTGACATATAGAAAGAAACGTGTATTGAATTTTCTAATTCATTTAGACTGGTAATTCAAGGCCAGGCTAGAAATAGATACAACTATCAACCCCCCACTCTAGAAATGCCCTTCAACCTCCACCGGTCTATACGCTTCCTCAAGGTACCTCTCCTCTTCCAGTGTCAGCTCTTTCCCGCGTGCAGACAACGCCTCATCGAGCCTCTGTGTACTGCTGAAGCCAATGATCGGGCTAGTCACGCGCTTCTGCGTCCATGCTAGAGTAACTTGCGACATGGTCCACCCTTTCCGCTTCGCTAGCTCCTCAACACGGTTGACGATTTCGGTCGCTTCAGGCCGGAGGCACGAAGGAGTCTGGCCGCCGCCGGCAGAGCGCGCCGTAGTTCCGCGTGCCGTTAGGGGGCGGGCAAGCTGTCCTTCTGCCAGAGGTCCCCACTGAAATCAAAAGTCATAAGTAAATCAAGTTAGGTAAGTGGGAGGTGTTGTTTCTCGACTTACTGGGATGACAGCCACGCCTGTGGCGTTGCAGAACTTGATCATCTCACGTTCTTCTTCGCGGTACAGCATATTGTATCGATTCTGCCGCAAAATGTCAGCAAAACAATGAAATGCAACAAAGACTCAGAGCCTTTGACTCACCTGCATGGCAATGAATTTTGTCCATCCGTTCTTTTCTGCGCAGAACTGCATCATGGCAAATTCGTATGTCCACATCGAGGACGCGCCGATATAGCGGATCTTGCCAGCGGTCACCAGGTCGTGCAGAGCGCGCATAGTCTCTTCGATGGGCGTGTGAGGATCAAACCGATGAACCAAGAAGAGATCGATGTAGTCCGTTCCCAGTCGCTGGAGAGAGTTCTCTACCTCCTTATATAGCGATGTCCGCGAGAGGCCTGTTGAGTCTCCAATGAGTGCCATGTACATATTCTACTTGGCCACTTTGCTTACCAAACTGATTGACATAGTCCTTGCTTCGTCGTAGATCATCCAGGATAGGGTATGCATGAAACTGTTGCTCGCCGACGCAGCTGAACGCCTTGGTCATGAGAACCAATTTGTGGCGTGGAATTTTGTATTGTTTGATTGCCTGCGCAATCACCCTCTCGGAGTCTCCGTTGGAATATATGTTGGCTGTATCCCACTATTCCATAACTGTCAATATCAATCTTTCCTCTAGGATCTAGGAGCTGAGAGCGGATGTACGCACTGTGTTAACTCCGCGATCGTATGCAGCCTTGAGCAGTGGGAGTGCCTTTTCGGGCCCGAGGACCCAATCTGCCCATTCTGGGTTTCCAATACTCATGCATCCTACGATGGGAACTGACACCCGTAGCCCGCTGTTTCCAACGCGCTTATAGTCGACTTTTGTTCCCTCCAAGGACGCTGCAACACCGGGGGGTAGAGCAACCATTTTGACTTAGTTTGGACAGAGTTTACAAAAGACAATACAATTCATCCGTCAAAGAGGCCCTTGTCTTTTATTATTACTTCTTCTAGACCCCTTTTTAATTACTACTTTTTTCCTTCATTATCCTTCAAAACCTCCATCCGCCTTTGACTGTTGCTGCCATCGGTTAGCTTTCCGACTATCCGAGCGGATATCGAAACGCCTCCCCTAGCCGACTCAGTTGGCGATTGGAGGCTCGATGTCTGGTGGAGCCCGATAACGTATAATTACACGATACTGTGACAAAGTTGTAGATTGTGTAATAATAATAATAATATGATATCGTGCTATTGTCGTATAGTTGCAGTCAAGTGTGGCGGTGGGGGTAGTTTTCATAGCTTCGCCGAAGCACCTATACTACTCGGTACTCTGTACATACTACAGAGTATTGAGTGTCATTGTAGACTAATAAAACCCACTTTCCCAAGAAGGAAAAAAAGTCCCTAGTTGTAGCGATGCCCGCCACTCACAATATCGGGCTCTAATTGACCAAGATACCAATGGAGGTATGGCATCCTAGAGATACAGCTTTCCCTACATTATTTCTGCCCAAAATAGAAGGCAAAAGTAAAAAACACTATTATTAGACACATCCTATAAGAGATGTTCGTAACTTGATAAGAAAATACCTTGATTGCTACACCAAAAGGCCAAAGGTCTCTTGGGCAGTCAATTTATGGCATATGGAGGCGGCAAGAAAAGCCAGACAATGAATAATGTGTCTCGCATACGAGTTGTTCTCATACGAGTTATTCTCACACGAGTTGTAGATATGTACAACAACGAAAAAAATTAAAGAAAAAAAAAACCAATTTCCTTAGCATGCGCACTTTCTACTCCCAGGGCAGCACAGTTGCATTCACAGTAGTCTAGCTTAAAATTGATAAAGGCTATATAAAATCCCTTTAATGCCTTTCGAGATTATGCCTATCAAGATCACATCGTAACTATTATAGTTTAGAAATGAACCCATAAGCTTCGCCAACCAAATCAACTGCTGCCTGTGCACATCCATACGAACACTGATATCCTGCTCCGCCGGCACCGTAGTTATGGACAACCCACACGCCATTGATTTTTTCCTTTTCAATGCGATTCCCGCCCTCTCGAACGGGCCGCAATCCCACCCCATGCCTAATGATATCCAGGTGCTCAATGCCCTTACCATTAGTGAGTTCAGGACACATTTCTACTGCCCGTTTCATGATGCGGATCGCCAGATTTGGGTCTGGCTGTCCATCCCAATTGCCCTTCTGGTACGAGCCTCCGATAATGGTGCCTCCACCCGCAGCGCGGCTCATGATGTAGCAGGCTTCATTTTCACCATCATCTGTGCCAGATATGTTGAACATTTTGTCGATCTTGTTTCGCACAACAACGACCTGACCTCTGGCTGGAACCACCGTGTTATCCTGCACGCCGCCTAGTCTCGAAGCCATCAACCCTGTACAGTTCACTACTAGACTTACTTTTCCGCTGGGGTGGAAACCATTCCACGTGGCGTCTATGATGTGTTCAAAAAAGGCGCGTTTGAAGACAACTCCGTTGGCCAGACACTGTGAAACAAGCCAAGGCAGGTAGATGGCGGTGTTGATACACACCGAAGTAAAAGCAATAGCAGAGTCAATACCGGGGGCCAGAGACTCTTTAGGCAATGACCGGAACTAGAACAGTACTCTCGAATTGGTATATGTCTTTTGCGTACATTTCCAGTAAACGGCATACTTACGTTCGGAACGACTTTTGCGAACCAAGGATTAGGCGATAATAGCTCGGAAAACCAGGCTGCGGTTGCGGTGCCTACGTCTTTCGAGCGATTGTGGATTTCACAATCTATATCTTGGTATTAGCACAAAATGGGTGCAGGTTAAGACCACACAATATTTAATTTACCTTGAAAGTGTATGCCTGCACCTGGATGGTTCGCGGCAAGGTCTGCCAGAACCGTCCAGGTTTTCTTATCCCACTCTGCTGCTTCTGTTCCACCGACCGAGACACTGTGCCACTATGGTTAGGGAACCTGGAACAACACAAATGAGATTTTTACTGCACACACGGCATATAGTTTGCGCCAGCCCACGGCGACGCATATTCGATGTCATAGTCGCCAGGCATGTGCTTGGCGGCGACAACAACCTTGTAAGCGGGGTTCTTTGAAAGCAGGAGGGCCGTCGTCAGCCCAGCGACCCCGGCCCTATTGAGAATTAGCATTTCTAGTTTAATGTTTTTCAAGTTACCACCTCACCCTATAACGACGACACACTTGCTAGACATGATGAGAGATGGGAGCGAAAGACCAGGGGTAGGAACGGGAAGAAAATAAAAATAAAAGGGTTTACAGACTTTAACATTTGAAGCTTACATAACCTCTATGATGTAAGTTTGTCTTGGGTGTTATCAATTAGCTAATAATGTTGGTTGACTAGCTCTCAATTAAGCAACCGCTTTTTTTTTCCAGGCTAGGTAATTAAATATTGCCGAATTAGGAAAGTGAGTTTGTTCGCGACCGCAAGCCCTGCTTTCCTAATTCGGCAAGAAAGAATGCCTGCAACAACGCATTTAGGCATAAGATGTAATATTTAATACGGGCTAACCCCTCCAAAAAAGTGCGACAGTCACACTCTACTCGTGTTATTTTTTGTCAAATTCGACCGAACGTCTTTCATCATGTCTACCATGGAGAAGGTTTTTGCCGCTTACCAGGCACGCCAGGCCATCCTTGCCAACAGCACGAATCCGTTTGCGCAGGGTGTAGCCTGGATTGAGGGTAAATTGTTCCCACTCCAGGAAGCGCGTATTCCAATCCTCGACCAAGGCTTCATGCATAGTGACCTCACATACGACGTCCCTTCTGTCTGGGATGGCCGATTCTTTCGCCTTGACGACCACATTACGCGACTAGAAGCGAGCTGTGCCAAGCTGCGCCTCAAGTTGCCTCTCCCACGCGAGGAGGTAAAGACAATTCTGGTAGATATGGTCGCTAAGTCTGGCATTCGTGACGCCTTTGTCGAGATCATCGTGACCCGCGGCCTAAAGGGCGTCCGCGGTACGGACCCGAAGGACATTCATAACCGTGTTTATATGTTCATTCAACCATATGTGTGGGTTATGGAGCCTGAAGATCAACTTGTCGGTGGAACTGCCATTATAGCCCGAACTGTGCGTCGCACTCCGCCCGGCGCAATGGATCCCACAGTGAAGAATCTCCAATGGGGCGACCTTATCCGAGGACTTTTTGAGGCATCAGATCGTGGCGCAACCTATCCTTTCCTGACCGACGGCGATACGAATCTCACGGAAGGATCTGGTTTTAATATTGTACTGGTAAAGGATGGGGTCCTCTACACTCCCTCGCGCGGCGTTCTCGAGGGAATTACACGCAGGAGTGTAATTGACGCTGCCAGGATCAATGGGCTGGAGATAAACGTGCAGATTGTTCCGGTGAAAATGGTTTACGATGCTGATGAGGTGTTCATGTGCACAACTGCCGGGGGAATTATGCCCATCACCAGGTTGGATGACCAGCTGGTGAATGGGGGAAAGCTCGGGCCGATCACTAAGAAGATTTGGGATACGTACTGGGGAATGCACTATGACCAAGCTTATAGTTTCGAGATTACCTACTTAGATAGTTCCTGAGAGAAGACAAATGGGTCACCTTGGGATGTATCATTGTATTGAGAAATTTAACTATAGATAATACGGATCGTATGGCAGTCACGACACGATACTTTGTATCCATCCTTATCCATTTATGTAACTGTAGAAAATCTCCTAGAAGTAGAAAGACGCAACATGTACTCAAAATATTGCTAGATTCTTCCATTTTATCAACGCGTAGGGACAATACGCACGAATTATTTCTTAGTAATCAGGAGCCGCTAAGAAAACTTGCTTAGCTTATTCCTCCACAATATACTTAACTAGTGCCCCGCGTTAATATAGAATGTAAAACATCTAAGAAATCAATGTACACCGTCTACTCCTGTAATTAGTAGATTCTTCGCCCGTGTAGGTCTTCAAATGTTGGTAGTAGATATAAGTGATTGTACTATGGGACAGCTGTCTCTAATTGCTGCCATACACTCTGTACCAACTATAGATGCCCCCTTTCACGACGAAATAAGTAATACGAGGGAAAAGAATGAAAACACTTTGCTTTTTCCCATGGCACTAACAATTCAAAGAAAGTAAAAGGGGACTTTGGTCAAAGACCGTGACCTCGCCCTCTCTTCACGAACTCTCTCAAAACATTGTCGGTCATTTTCGCTACATTATTGTTGTAGTTGTACCAAGCGAGACTGCAGAACCAGTTGATGCTACCAACCGAAAACACCGCGCCACCTGCCGCCGTGTCATAGTAAACCAAGTCGCTTCTGACGAGGTCGCAGTTTGAACCTAAGGTATTCACCATGGGAAACATCGAGTCCTCATTGAAAAGCCCAAATGTGTCATCATGCTGCAGACTTGTTGCCAACAAGATTGCATTGGTTGGCGTTCCCAATGCAATGTCCAGCCGGTCGATCTCATCACCGCTGGCGCCGCCGCCGAACCCGTGTTCGCCGATGAGCTCAGCTGGATCAAATCCTTTAAATATCCAGGCCAGTTGAGGATCTTGAGCATGTTGTTCATTGACCTTGTACGGTTTTCCCGGCCCAGTGCCAAATGCGCATGACCCAATGCCCCAGAGGTAATTGGGGGCACGACCGCGACTCCTCCAGAGTCCTCCCTGGGCTCCGGTAAGACTGTGCACGCGTTCTCCTCCAGGAAATGTCACAGAACGACATCCTTGGTCACCCTTACGCACCTCGAGACGGTGAGGCCTTGCAACATCTACATCGGCGACCCAGTAGAACCCGTTGCCACCCAGATACATCAGATTGCCGCCAGATTTGGAAAAGTTGGTAAAAGCGTCTAGGGTCTGGAGAGAGTGGTATTCCGGATGGCAGCCTGTGATGAGTGTCGTATATTGAGAAGTAGCTTTTTGACCCAAGTCATTTAAGCAGTGATCAGTGATCACGTCGTAAGGGATACCAGAATGTTCCAGGAAGTTGACCATCATGAGATCGGCGCTGAATTCACGAGGCCGGCCTAGCGCCCAGTGCACATATCCAGGGCGGAGGTTCAGAATCGGTCGAAGAGCGCTAGAGTATGCACAAGGAGACCCATCCCGGTGGACATCGTAGGCCGAGAGGCCCAAATCCAGTCGTCGGTCTAAGTTCTTGAAATACTGATTGCCGGCCCCAACGCTGACTCCATCCGGGGTTGTCATCGCGGACGATCTGCTTTGATCAAACATCCTCTCATTAGCATATGCGAGGTATGTAAAAGTCGTCATCACCAGCGCAACCTGAGCCTTTGAGCTGGGATTAGGTCGAACAAAGAAAGTGATCATATCGGTCGTGCCGTCCGAGCACTTGACTTCAACGGCGTAAGCGCCTGACCGTGCCGAAGATGGAATTGTAAGTGAAAAGTTTGTTGTCCATCTAGCATCATCCAAGTCGTCCTCGTGGAAATGAATTGCACCATACCCGTATGAGGCTTTGGTCCAGTCTGGCTGAGAGCCATCCCAGTTGTATCCTTTTACTGCTCGTGTTGGTGCATTCACCAATTGTCCGTTTCGGTCATTTCCAGAGATATCTTCGATAGTATCGGTGCTGATGCCTTTGGAAAAGTCGTACTGCAAGACGACCTGGCGTACCACGCCTGAAATTGCAAAGAGGGGTGAGTCGAGTCGGCCATTGTAGAAACACGATGGTTTGGCACTCTCTTGGCCCGCACTGTCGAACATTCCGGCACCAAACAGCAAGGGATTCTTTCCTAGAATCCATGGTGCTGATAGATCCTTGCATATCGATTCTCCCTTGGGGGCCTTCTCGGTTAAACGAACCAGCTGCTGGATGCTTGCAGTGAACTTCTTGTTGAAGAGGGTCATAGATATTCGAAGCCATCGCCAGCGGTTTAGAAGATGCTGGCTCTGGATCACTTCCACACTATCTCCGGTTCCGATCAAAAACACAAGCGCCGAATTTCGCAAACAAACTGCGAATCCAGTTCGGGAATGCACATCGAGACATGACAGCAGGGTTTGGTATTGGGAGTCGCCGACAAGCAGGTAGGGTTGTGCATAGAATTCTATTTCGAGGCCTCCTTCAGCCGTGCATGTCACGTCCTTCCAGGATAGAACTAGAGCATAAGACCCTGGAGAAGCGTCTTGGAGGCAACCATCCTCACGCTTGCCCGTTGGGACCTCAAGAATTTCCTCCGTCGCTACGGGCGGAGCATGGGGTCCGCTATATCCCTGGAGAAGGCGCACTAGACGGTGCTGGTATTCTTTCTCGGTGCTAGATATCTAGAAAATAAGTTTTTGCCAGTACTAGTTCCCGTCGATGAATCAACATACTTTAATGTCCACCTCCTTCCCGGGGGAAACAATCCACGGTTGAGCATAACCGATAATTTGTGATTCGTTGGAGGCCATGATAGTATGAGGGAAAACAATATGAGGGCAAGACCGTGCGCAAAGGATTGTCCTCAATATAATTTTTGGGACAACTGTTATTGTTATTTTAGAGCTTTGTCCACGATCCAGGTTTTGCCTCAAAGTCTATGAATGACATGTTGCTTTCACCGCATTGGGATACGAAAAGGAATGATTTATTTAAATCCACTGTATTCCAGAAGGTAGGCCATGTGAATACTATCTGCAGTCGTTATCTACAAGAACCGCCATATCTACAGTACAACAAATGATAGATCCCATCCGATATCCGACCGGGTCGCCCAATTAATTAGGAGGCCCCAGCTTGCCGACCGCCTATGATTACCGGCCTTTTATGGAAGGTAAACTAAGTGTATTCTAGATCTCATGGAGCACCAATTTACGGGGTATGTTCCACAATCACGGAGTAACGGGAACCTAGTAGTGGGCTCTAATTTGCGGAACCAAATGAAGCAATCATTAGTTCCAAAAGTGGCGCGTGGTCTCCAGTATCAAGATGGAGGTAGTTGATTTTTGGAGGTGCAAAATTCCTATTTTAGACACAATTACTCATGTTGTGTTGTTATCACCATAGGAACTTGTTGATTCCTTGGCCGGTTCTAATCAACGAGGGTTTAATACCACAAATGCGGCATTGTACAGTATCATATGTTGCACAACCGGTAATTAAAGAAGCTGCAGAGTAACAATAACTACTAAAGCTTGTCAATAATGATATTGAAAGTAGGGTATACAGCAAAAATAATCCAAAAGAACAGCAAGCCAAAAATTAGCAGTCCAAAAACGCAGTCCCAAAAAGAGCAATTCAAAACCTAACCAAAAAAACGGCAGCGCCAAAACTTGAAAGCAAGGATACTTCAGTCAGTATCCATGTCAGTATCCATTGCATCTCCTTGGTAACGATACCGTTGGTATCCATGCGTCGGAGGAATAGGATTTGCCCGCGGCGACAATGCTGACACCGCTGTGAACATTTTCACCAACATAGACCACACCTTTGTATCATTTATAATACTTTGATACTCGGAGGATCTCCATATGGAATACTGCACGTATATTAGGATAGTTCATCAGTTGTACATAGTAAGAATTGATATATGATCAACCTTACCTCTGAATTATTGTTGATTTTGATGAAATCAAAATCAAAGCTGTCCGTAACAACTCCAAAGACCGTGGTGTTGTGGAGCCCCAGTTGCTTTCTTTGCCGATGGACTATGCCTGTTGTAAATATAAATTAGCATCCCGTCAATAAATTTAAAATGTGAAATCCAACCGGCATAAGCCAAGCATTGTCCCAGGGCGCCAGGGCAGCCTCCGGGTTTCTTGGCTTCAACTACCAAGAGGTTTGTGTCCATCTTTCCATCAGCGTACCAGACTGCATAGTCGGCCTTCCCGTTTAGAAGGCGAGGCTGGTTATCCGCTTCGACTTCATATTTTAATGGAGTCTCGGTAGTTAACCATATATGGTCCGGACAATCTTTCACTAATGCTTTCAGGCGCCGGTGCTCCCATAAGAGCAGCTCTCGCATAATAGAATCTAACCGTATGCGAATCATGGACTCGGAAATTTCAAGTTCAATAAACCTCTCCCTGTCTTGGAGATTTAAGACCTTACCCCACGAGTAAAGGTCTTTCTCTGCACTTTTTGTTAGTCTATATCTATAATCATAGATCATGAATTCATACCTAGCTGGGAGGGCATTCTAAAATACTCTTCCTCTTTTAATAGCCAGAATTTTTCTTTCGCTGCTGGCATATTCTTTAGTCCCAGCATTGCCTCGACCTGCTGTGGCCGTGAAATCTGTGTTATTGCAAGGCGTATCACTTTCTTTTCACCACTATCTACATCGGGCATGACTTTTCGGACATTGCTTTCAACATCCTTGAGCTGCTTTTTTGTCTCAGCGGTCTCTGCCATTCTGATGGCCTCTTTCAATAGTTGAAGTATAGCCGATTTAATTTTGCCCATCTTGGGCCTAGCGTATCGGACGGATGTGGCGTATCGATAGTTGCACGGGTGACGGATGTGTATGCAGAGTAGGCCAATGGATGGGACGTGCTTACGAGGAATGTTGTTGTTGTTTGGGGTTTTAGTTCCGGCTGTGGTTGCTAGGCAACCGCCAAGAATTTCTGCCTGAGGCAGCCGGGAAATAGTGTCGCTGTCATTATTACATAATTAGATTATGGGATGGTGAGTTAAAAATATGTAGTCGGTTCCTGAATCAATTATCCGATGTTAATGCGTATACTGAACATGGAATTTTTTTTTTTCCATCTATGGGCCTCTCTGACATCTCTTTACTTTTTCGCATTCCGGAGCTGCTCCTCCGTTGACAGGAGGGGAGTAACTAACCGCATTGCACGGTCCTTCTTCTCCTGATCAGTAAACCTGGGGATAGGTCGGCGGCAATGCACACTGTTCTCTGGGTAACCACGCGTCTTTGCAGTGATCCATTTCATGCCACTGACGTCTGAGGTGGCAATGCCCAATTCCGGTTGAACGAGCTTTTTCTGCAACTCGATAGCTTCAGCAACCTTGCCACCGTTGTACAGATTGTAAATTTCAACCATAACCTGCCAGAAGTATCAATAATCGAGTTCTCGCTAAGAGAAGGGGAGGGAAATGGGCTCTCACATTAGGGAATATGTTTGCAACACCGGAAATGCAACCGGCACTTCCGGCGGTCAAAGCAGCGACTAGCCAGTCACTCATTCCAGAGACAGAGGTGAATTGAGTAGGCTCAAACTGCGCCGCCACTCTGGTGGCCTTTCCAACACCACCACAGGTCAACTTGATGGCGTAGATGTTTGGGTGGGCGCCAAGCTCTTCCAACATGAAGGAATCGACATCAATGCCCGACAACAGGTTAGGGAAATTGTAAATTACAATGGGGAGTGGCGAGCGGTCACCGACTTCCTTGAAGAAATCGACAACAGCTTTAGAGGTCATCGACCAGTGGAAGGTGGCGGGCACCAGCACCAGGGCAAAATCAGCACCGTTCTTATAGCCCTCTTCAATCTGCACGAGGATGTCTCTGGTGGAACCGGCCAAGATGCCTAGGGTGATGGGGAAATCGGGTTTTCCCAGCGAAGTCGCAACTTCACGAGCCTTTTTGACCAGCTGGCCCTTTTCAGCGGCTGAAAGGGTGGCTGATTCGCCGCTCGAACCGGCGAGAACGACTGCGATTTCAATTAGCTTTTGCTCACGCCTTTGGGGGAAAGCGGGTTCTGCATTTGGGAACGTACTGCCATGCAAATGCGAGATCATGTGCTCGAAATGCTTGGTTTGGGTCTCCCAGTCAATTTCCTGTTGCTGGCTATCTTCAAAAAAGGTAACGGAAGGGCCATGAATGCCCGGAGGGTAGAACTTGAAGCGGCTGGCGGGAGACATGATTGGAGATAGCGATCGATTATGGTGTTTGCGGATGATATGAACAGCAAGTGTTTTCTTGCAAAAACATTGTGTATTCCATTGATTCTGTATTTATTGCCGGATACTTTACTATGCTATTCCACGTGTGGGGGGTATACTTGGCGACTGAAGCTCATCACACCTGTTGGATATTCGCGATACGATCGGCTCGGCAAACTACCCACGCGATCGCATCGTTAGATATGAGCGTTCGCTTAAATTTACCAGTTTTTCTCGGGTCGTTTCAATTAAGTAAGCAGAGGAAAGATATCAGCAAACATTATAGCCCTCTTGAAGGTGGTATAGACCAGATTTAGGCGTTATTAGCTAGACTTCTTAGATTGCGCCCTGAGTGTCAACAGCTAGCAGCCTGTTGTTCTACCTGCCAGATGCTTCTTATTTGCGAAATCTTTGGTGCTCTTGGCTTATGTGTACTCCTGACTAAGGTTGACAAATGTTTTTGAGACGTTTTATGATCGATTGTCTTTGAGAGTGCAAGACAATTATAGTAATCTGTATAGACTAAATAAGCTACCTGATTAGCAGGTCTTGTTAGAAGGCTACAGGAGAAGATGCCAACAGAAAACGCATTTCTTATCTCCAGCTCTATCCAAATAATAATTGCGTAGTGCCGTGTTCATGGTCAGGGCTGGGTCTGGCCTTGCTATCAATCACGTCTCCCCACCATTTTCCTGATGCCCATATTTCATCAAAGATCATAGGAACAGAATTGAACATGTTGTAGCGACTTTTCTTGCCCCAGTAAGCACAGTATTCTTTCGCAAAATCCCGCAGCTCTTCGTCCGATGTCTCGCTTCCAGCGAGGAAGACCGGAATCAGTAGCTGTTTCTGTACCAGGGATGTTCGTCGGCAGCAGCGAATGCTGTCAATTGTCTTGCGCACTAACCGGTGAACGTTGATAGAGCGTTTTTTATGATCGCTTCTGAAAACAACTTCAATATAGAGAAGCAATGCCTGTCGCCATGCCTCAGCACAGTGGTAACGATCTTGCTGCTCATGGACTTGCTTCATTGCCTGTTCCTCTGTTGCACAGTATTCCTCCTGGCCACCTAGTGGAGATTCCGCGTCATTATGCCATTGGATCAATTCTTGCTCTATTTGATTGACAGGCGTTGTGTCAAAAGTCAACCATTTCATGGTGCGTGCAATCTCGCTCTGCTTGGCGAGCTCGGCGAGTTGCACCAGGTTAATCAACAAGTCTCGCGGACACCCAGTTAGAGCAAAGAAGGACCATTCGTCCTGTTTCTCCCATCGAATCAAAAAATCCAGATAGGATCGGTCAATGAGAGGACTCTGTCGCGAGATTAAGGCGAGTGTGGCATCCCACCTGGTTTGCCTTATCAGCAAAAAAAAGGTCATGATACATACAAGAAACATCAGGTAATTACCATATTAGCATACCGACTTGTGCCCGCATGCGCGGCGTTGTCAACACTTTGCAACCGCCAAGGCTTTGGAGCATCGAATATGCTCGCATTAGCTTGGTGGACCACGTTCCGCTAGCAGAAAGTGTACACTGGGCATTGCATTAGTATCCAGGCATGCGGTTTGGAAGAGGTGCATGACTTGCATCAAGAGTGAAAAGAATCAGTATAGGATCCAATAAGCTGAGACCTGGAGTACCATGGAATGCAGATTCAAGTAATTGTACCGCTTTTCTGCGGTGTTCGACTGCTTCATTTGACCGGTTGCCTGCCAAACGTGCACGATGGTGACAGCACAGCGCTAGAATAGCATGGGCATGTAGACCTGAGAGTTTAGACGTTTGACGCTCGCAGCGAAATGGATTAACAGCCCCTGGAATATCGCCTGTGAGCGGAAGAACACAGTACTCCGAGTCATCTATAGGCTGGCGTCAGCATCAACTACTATTATAAGAGGATAGGTTAGTTAGAGCGCTTACACTCCTCGTAGTCGATGGAAGCGATTTCGAAAATTCTAGAATCTGGCCCAAGACGCGATGATGGAAAATGCAATGCGAATCCTTGGGTATCTTGGTGTTGCGAATCACTTGAAGTTGTTAGAAGCGTCATATTTTGAACCTCCTTTCCCGCTGGCTCTCTATGTCTATCTCCTATAGCGGTTGGCACCATGCCAGTCATGTCCATCAAGCCTACCGCCGACGTATCTTGGGGCTCGATATCAGGTAAAGACGTGGCAAATATATTGGAAAGTAGCAAGTCGAATGAACCAAGATTATCAAAGGAGAGTTCCTCTTGTGGTTCTGCTTTATAGCACATGAGTCGCTGGTTTGATTAACGGCCGATGAGGCTTACCTAGGCCGGCAAAGCTATTGCCCAATTGAAATTCGTCGGATATCTCCAATTCTTGTGTCGTTGCCCTCAGCAGAGCATCTGTCGTGGCCGTTGACGATTCTTCTGGTTCTGTCGATTGGCCGCCGTGCTCCTTTCGACGCTTCCTCAGTCTGGTGGCACCTTTGACGAAGCGGAATTGCTTCGGTGAATCCTGCCGTGCAGCAGATGTAGAGGGAGGAGAGTAGACCATGCGCCTAGAATCCCACGAGAGAGAGGTTGCAAAGCCACCACATCTGCGACCTCGATCAAGACAGGTTGTGCATCGCGGCCGACGGCGGTCGCATTGCTCTCCCAAAGAAGTGCAAGTATGACAGTCTGACTGGGCAAAGCCAAGGGAGTTGGTTCTCTTTCCGCGATCAGAAACCATCACGCTAGGTCGTACTACAAATTCAACTATTTCCTTCAAGAAAAAGTAAGGAGTGTAAACTGTTTCTCTCCTTCTGGATCGGGTGTTTGGTGTAGATGTCGCTCCACGAAGGATGCCGATATCCCCGCGTCGCGTCGGCTAGAGCCGAGTCTATGTCAAGTATAATTCTACCCTACTGCTCAATTTATTTCGAGGCTATCTATGAAAACATTTTCTAATTAATTAAACATAGAAAAAACCGCCATCTAATGACCTGTCACGAAAGCAGCGAACGTAATAGAGATCATGCGTTTGTTACTACAATTCTTACAGTATGCTCCCACCATGAGACTTACAAAACACCATCTTCGTACGAAGTAACGCACTATCTTTAGCGCTGCATTAGTGATTACAACTAAGCAGTAAATAGTTAAACTACATTCCGTCACAGTGCACACTGACCAGAATCTTCGACTTGAATGTTTCTGCCTATCGGAGCACCGGACCTCTTAGATTGTTAGCAACACTTTGTTCCGCGATGAATTGTTATCTGCTGTCAACATTGGCTTTACAGATAAAATAGAACATGGCTGCCTTGAAGAAAATGCAGTTGGTAATTACATGTATTAGGAGAGATACGTCGTATAAAGACAAATTGACTGGCAACTCCTAGGGGTTTTTCTGCAATTCGAAAAACTTCAAACGTTCCTAAATATGTTCATTATTGTCAACTGCGTCATATAATTATTTTACTAAAAGCGCTAATTCACGTTGCGTGAGAAGCTTGTTGGGTCACTAAAAGTCCATTTAATCCCCGACATCTAGAAGATCTCTTCAAGTAGCCAAGCTGATGCGCGTGTCCATCTGCACGCATTAGCCATCTGAGAAACTAAACATACCCACGAGCAAGTGAGCTGTATCGAGCGACCAAACCACGTTTTCGACAATCAAAAGCACCTATGGAGAAACCAAGCGCCGAGACGCCAGGTCCTGCTCCCAATGATCGACCTTATTCAATGAGTGAAAAGGTTGCCTTGCAAGAGCCGAAAAATACTGAAATGGGCATGCACAAGCCTGTCGACTCAGATCCGGTTGATCATCGGGATGTTCAATATGCAACTGGGATTAAACTGGCCACTATCATATCCGCAGTAACCTTGACTGCTTTTCTTATCACCCTTGATGGGTCCATAATCGCTACGGTATACAATTCTCATTACCTGGTGCATTCAGTAATGCCTATGCTGACTTTTCTTCTAAAAGGCGACCCCTAAAATCACGAGCCAGTTTCATTCTCTTCCAGACGTTGGGTGGTATGGGAGTGCTTACTTATTGTCAAGGTATCTTATTCTCGTAAATCATGGTCTTTCAGCATACTAACAGTCCACAAGCTCTGCACTCCAGCCAGTGACTGGCAAGCTGTATGCTCACTTCAGTTTGAAGGTTGGCTCGCTATTCCTGTTCTGGAAAAAATGTTTGCACGAGGAACTGATATCGTTTTAGTATACTTACATAACATTCCTTGCTCTTTTCGAGCTTGGGTCACTAATATGTGGTGTTGCAACCTCATCCAACATGTTGATAGTAGGGAGAGCAGTCGCCGGTATGGGCAGTGCTGGGGTAGGAAACGGTGCACTAACAATATTGTCTGCTTCCGTACCTCTTGAGAAGCGAGCTTGTAAGTATTCGGCTGAGATCTAGAACAACATGACTCTACTAACCGTTATAAATTGCAGTGTACTTCAGTATCACGGCATCGGGTATATTTTCTCTAATTGCTCCCTAATCTCAACTCTAATTTTGTTTATTAGTTGGCCAGATGGGCGTAGTGCTTGGTCCATTGATCGGAGGTGCATTGACAGAGTACACGACCTGGAGATGGTGTAATATTTGATCCCCTAGGAATATTGAGACTAACTGCTAATACTAAGTCTAGGCTTTTATATCAATCTTCCTATAGGCGGAGTAGCAATAGCTGCTTTAGCTTTGGTAGCGGTACCCAAAATTAACGCTGAAAGTCCTATGAAAATGAACTTTACCTCTCTATTCCATGAACTCGACCTCACAGGCTGTCTTCTATTTTCTCCGACCATGGTCATGTTTCTTCTCGCCATTGAATGGGGTGGATCGACATATCCCTGGAATAGTGCAGTGATTATCGGTCTTTTCTGCGGAGCTGCTGGTAACCTTGCTCTTTTTCTTATCTGGGAATACAAAAAGGGGGAGTCTGCGATGATCCCATTCCAAATGATCAAGAAACGTGTGGTTTATTGCGCTGGGCTGATCGTATTCTCCCTCTACGCGAATAACTTGATGACATCGTACTATCTTTCCATATATTTCCAAGGGGTCCGAGGCAAGTCACCGACATTGAGTGGCGTATATATGTTGCCAGGCATTATCAGTCTGATGATATCTGCTATTACAACAGGCTTCACAGGTATGCTCAATTGACTGTTGTTCCTTAAATACGCTAACCCTATGAAAGTCACCCGGGTTGGTTACTATTTGCCATGGGCAGTTATCGGTACACTCTTAGCAGCCATTGGGTCTGGATTGATCAGTACTGTCACTCAGTACACAAATACTGGCACCTGGATTGGCTATCAAATTATCGGCGGAGTAGGACGAGGTTTGTCAATGCAAATGGTAGGTACTTGTTCCAGCAAGTTGGCGACTTTACTGACTCTTATTGAACCAGCCGCTGGTAGCAGTCCAAAATAATCTACCTGCCTCACAGATTGCTGTCAGTATGGCCTTCCTTAGTTTCTGTCAAAACTTCGGCGGATCACTGTTTCTCTCCTTTGCCGAAACGGCTTTGAGTGTCGGCCTCGAAAACGCTCTGCCCAAGTATGCGCCACGTGTTTCTGCTGACAAAATCTCATCGATTGGCGTGTCTGGGATACAAACAATGGTACCAAAAGCTAGTGTGGAAGGTGTGATTGCGGCATATGCCATTGCTATCCACCATGTTTTTTATATTGCTGCTGGGACTGCGACTGTGGCTTTCATTTTCAGCTGGGGGTTGGGATGGAAGAGCGTCAAAAAAGTTAAGGATTCATCTGTTAAAGCTTGACGCTTGGTAGAAAAAAAAACATTTCGTGATAGACACTTACATCCTTTTATGTCATTACTCATGGTCTTGGACGTATTCTTCCCGAGAAATCAATTGATAGCATGTAGTGTCTGCTGGATATTCGATTACGTGTGCAACAAATAGGAAACCTCTCCGTGAAATTTATGATATCTCGGTCAGTAATTTACCACTCTATATGGGAGGAATGCGGCCTTGAGTCTTGCCTATAAATTTTAAAAACGGGCATCTGAGTAAATACGTGGTGTTCTAGAAGTTACATAGGTACCCGTTTCGCCATATACAAACTTCTAAATTTTCGAAGTACGATTATGTTTTGGACCTCTAGTAGTTTTCCGTGCATAGGGGTGCAAGCGGCCAGTAGGAACGAGATGATCCACATCTCCGGTGTTAACAAATTCGGGGCTTGCTTCGCTTATACTGGTTATGCCGTTGTTCTTCATCGCCGTTTCGAACTCTTCACGCATGACTAAACCGGAAAAGAAAGTTGGTTAATGTTAAAGCTGTCGCAAAGAGCAATTTTATAATCACAAGAAGAAAAGGAAAAGTATACTTACTGTCGATCAAGTGCTCAACTCCTTCTTGGCCATAGTTGGTAGCAAAAAGCATGCTGCGGCCCATTCCAACAGCCGTGGCTCCAAGAGCAATGGCTTTGAGAATATCAGTACCACGCCGAATGCCGCTGTCTACGTATATTTCCATCTTGTCGAAGATCTCTGGGCACCGTCGGTGCAGCTCAAGCAAGGTGATGATAGACGGAGGGCTGGTATCAAGATTGCGGCCGCCGTGATTACTCAGGAGAAGACCATCCACTCCAGCTTCCATGGCCAAGATCGCATCATCTGCTGACATGACACCTTTCAAGCACACGGGCAAATGGGTATGTTTCCGAACAAAGGCAATGTCCTCCCACGTCAACCCGGGGTCGATGTTACCAGACATCAATCGACCGATGCCACCTCCTTTCGCGTCGTTCTTTGCTTTCACATTGGACATGGGAACACCCATCCCCTCATCTGCTTTGACCCGTTCGTCTGCTTCTCGCTTACCTGGCCATGCTGCGTCGACCGTGATGTGGATAGCTTTGAATTGTGGCAGTGAGGATATTTGGCGGAGTAACGCTGCCGACTTCTCCCGGTTCGGATTGACGTATAGCTGGAAGAAAAAGCTACCGTTTGGCGCTGCTTGAACTAACTCTTCGGCGGTGAAAGAAGAGTTATTTGATACCTAGAAGAAAATTTGTTAGGCACACACAAAGTTAAAGATACTTGAGACAATTACGTACTCCCTGCATGATACCTTTACTCTCGCAAGCCTTGGCAATAGCACACTCGCCATCTGGATGGATCATCCTCGCCATTGCTGCCGGACTCACAAACAAAGGAAAGCTAAGCTCTGTGCCTTGAACAGTCGTGCGCATATCGATACTCCGGACATTTCTCATAACTCTTGGCCGAAACCATATACGGTCAAAACATGATTTGTTTGCATCCCGTGTGATCAAATCTGTAGCAGCACTGGAGTAAAATGCCCAGGTTTTCTTGCTCACCGTTTTCGATGCCACCGTTTCGAAATCAAAAGCGTTGATTAGTGTCGTCAATGGCGGCTTCTCGTTGTCCAACATCACACGAGTATTTTCGGTTGGCGGTTCCTTCAGCCAGTCGCTGTCAACAGTGGACTGATCTAGAACGCCTTTGAATTGGTCTTTTCGCAGGTTTTTCTTGATCACAGATGGCGAGTGCGCTTCATTGTAAGCTTTGGAAGCGTCACGTCCTGCGTACTTTAGAATAACTGGTTTTGGCATTAGCATCAATCTCCTCAATGAGTGAAGATGCCTTACTTGCAGGCCCCCCAGGATGTTCTTGGTGGAATTCGGTCAGATCCCAAACCTGACTGTCAACAACTATCCAACAGTCTGAGGGGGAGTTGTGTTTTCCTATCTCCTTGACAGAGAGGGGCTTTCCCTCCGCCATCTTTCTTCCGCGCAAAAATCTATGGATTTATGACGAATTCTCCTGTTGATGACGAGGAATTCTCAAAAACAAATAACGCCGCGAGTGTGCTTTTATAACTTCCCCGGATTTTTTAGTTCCAGTCCCATATAAATAGGCGGGGAGATTTTGTAATTACTGTTTAGCATCGCGCCTCGGGGGAATTGGGGCCGCCATCGCACTTTCTCCGATCTTTAATCGGCTTTCTGCCCGTCGATACAGGATTGCGATAGTCCACCAGGTCCGCGAGAACTAGGATGATTTTTGTGTTTTATATACTAGAAACCTTCCAATACCTAAAGTATCTCTTAAAATCAAAATATTACTATGTTTCAATTATTATTTGTGTCATTATTGTGTCGAACGCAGTGGAGATGCAAGCACCCAATAGGAGAGCCGCTAAATAATACAGCGATCTCTTCCCAAACAAGCTAGACTGCAATTTTCTCGTCCGAGTTTGGCCATTGTCAACTTCCCCTTCCTGTTGTTATTATTTCCTAATCCGCACGTCCCGTGACTGCAGAAAACCTATCTCCAACTTCCTTGCTCTCCTCCGTCATCTCTTCTAATGACCCCTTCTGGCCTCCGCCTTCCTTCGACTGGCCGTTCAATCTGTGTCTATCGTCGAGTCATCTCGTCGTCGTTGCCTAGGGGTAAGTGCAAGTACTAGTAATTATGACTCACAATCTCTCAAGCTAATCGAATACATGTATGTAGTAGGGCTTGTTGGCCAAGGTCTTTTGGAAAGATATAAAAGGCTGCAGAGGTCCCCACTATTATCTCAAAAGCAGTACTTTTTAGATTCAGCTCTTCTCAGAGCCCCAGCTACAGTCATGGAAGACACTACCAGCAAGCAGTTGAAATACGTCGATGTATGAGCTATGCGTAAATTCGTTCAGTCATATCTGAAGTGTTTTATCTGATCTAACCCACAGATCGGAATCAACTTAAGCGACCCCGTTTTCCAAGGGAGTTATCACGGAAAGCAAGCTCATGAAGACGACTTGTCCGACGTCATCGAGCGAGCTCGAGATATTGGCTGCACAAAGTTCATGGTCACGGGCTCAGATCTGAAAGAGTCAAAGCATGCGATTCAGATTTCTAAAGACTACCGTACGCCCATATATCCCGTATCTCCATTGCTTAAATAACCCTCCGGTACTGATAAACCCACCAAACAGCTGGCTTCTGTTATGCCACCGTCGGTGTTCATCCATGTCAAGCAAAACATTTTGATAACCATCCAGGTGGTCCCTCCCGCTTGATCCAAGAACTCAGAGAGCTAGCCCAGAGTTCCAAAGAGTCAGGCCACACGGTGGCCTTTGGAGAAATTGGTCTTGACTATGACAGACTATTTCTCAGCTCAAAAGAAGCACAGCTAAAATATTTCGAGGCCCAACTCGATCTCGCTGTTGAAATCCAACTGCCCCTTTTCCTGCACTCCCGAGCTGCCAGCGAAGATTTTGAGCGGTTGCTGAAATCAAGACTCGATCAGCTACCCAAGAAAGGTCTCGTCCACAGTTTTACTGGCACAAAAGAGGAGATGCAAAGATTAGTTGACTTGGGTCTCGACATTGGCGTTAATGGATGTAGCATGAAGACAGAGGAAAACCTTGAGGTTGTCAAGGAGATTCCTCTGGAACGGATCCAGATCGAGACTGATGGCCCATGGTGCGAGATTCGGCCTTCACATGCATCTGCCAAGTATCTTGATGATGGGCCGACTTTGCCGAAATCTGTCAAGAAGGAAAAATGGCAAAAGGGCTGCATGGTCAAGGGACGCAATGAGCCCGTTGCAATCGCCAAGGTTGCCCATGTCATTGCTAAAGTGAAAGGAATATCGGTCGAGGAAGTCTGTGAGGCGTGAGTAAAATCTATTTTCTGTTTAGATATGCGTGATATCGCTAATGTGCAACTTTTAGGGCTTGGAATAACTCGATAAAAATGTTTGGGCTTGGCGAGTCCAACTAATAATTACGACAGTGGATTCAATTTTCTTCTTTGCTCAAAGACTCCGATTTTCTTACAAGCTAAATCACATAGAATCCTAGAAAAAATCATAGATTCATAGATACACCGAAAGACTTGCTGTTATGACATCAGCGCTTGAGCAGACATGTTTGATGTTTCTTAAAAAATCTCTTATTAAAAGGGTCGAGTCATAGCTATAAAATGGATAAATACAATTGCCTGATATTGGCAATGAGGAATTTGTTTCAACATTCTCCTCTTGGCCATGATCCCATAGTGATTGCTTTTAGCTTTTATGTGACCAAGAAACTCTCAATACTAGCCGTGTCTTCATTCAAATGATGCCCCAAATCTGAAATTATGATATCGTTGTCGTCATCGTCTATGAGTGATGTGGGAGTTAACGGTATACCATGACAGGCGCCTTTGGGTGTGATCGGAGATTCAGGCAAAATTGGCAATGATATGGAACCTTCCATTATCGAGCTTTCGCTATACGCCTTGGAATATTTTGAGTGGGCGACACTTTCGCACAAAGGGGCTGTTCCGCAAGATAGGGCGTTTTCAATGGTGATATCAGATGTCGTTCCCAGATTTAGCAAGGATGACCAGCAAAGAGACACTCTTTTCTCATCATGCAGTTGAGAGTTGAAGTCAAATTCGTAGTGACCATCTTCCCATTCGAATATTGCGCTATCATTTTTGGGTTCATGCCCGTTGGTCTCTTCGTCGAGGAACAATCTCGACGGTCCCTGTGGCCGTGGAATGTGGGAGTTCACGGACAGAAGTACTGAATTCTCAGATGAGGAAAAAAGCTCCTCATCTGATTCCGGCCACAAGTCCCATTCTTCCATGAGCATCGTGTCATTAACTGGAGAAGAAGCGTGTGGGTTTGTGGGTAACGTAGCCGATGACGGTTTGTATATGCCTCTCTGAAGAGCTTTCCACACAGTGCTTCTGATAAATGACCGTAGATCGTTGACTTCTGCACTGGCAGAGTCTTCACATAGTGATCTTAGACGTTTTTCTGCGGTGGTTAGTTGCTTCATTGGCGTAGATGATGACCTTTTCCGAAAAAGCAATCCAATTGACTTGGTCACAACAGGCAAAAGCCCGGCTCTATAGCGAATATTCTATGAAATTGAGGAAGTTAGCAAAAAAATCACACTGACCTCAAGTATTTTGAAGGGCTTACATCGCAGTAGCCCGGGCTAAAGGGTAAAGGGGCAATTTCAGACAAACTGAAGGTATTCGCACTTCTTAATTCTCCATATCCCTCTATGCGCCGCCGAGGTTGTCTCAAAATGAGGCTTTGAATCGAATAATGAAGCAGTGGCCGAAAATACCAAGAGTTGTCCGGATTTTCACTAGATTGTTCATTCAAACACTTGCCGCTGTTTCTCGAGGTCTGTTTGTCTGTCTTTCCATGGCCAACATTCTGGCCGAATGGGCTTCCGCCGTGAAAAGACCTGGGTGGCAAAATCTTATATGGACGCAAAGTGATAGTCCGATGGTTTTCGCGGGAACAACTCAATCTGATAGCGCTTTGCTCCGTCAATAAATTCGGACGAAAGTCTTGTAGCCATATTCTTGTCAGACCCATGTCCCAAGGACTGCAGCTGGCAGGAGTCCTGAGATGAATCGTGATATCGGACAGGATTCCAATAATAACTTCAGGAGGTGGATTCGGGTCTATCAGTATACATCCTCGTACTAGGCGTGGAAGCTTGCCTCGTAAGCTATCTCGGGGACGATCCAAACTTTCACATAGTGCCATGGATACTTGAACGGTGACGCTATCTGCTGAGGTATAAGATTCTTGTGACGTCCTTGATACATGGAGATGAGAGCCGATTCTGGTCTGTTAGAAGAAAAGACGCTGGTCAGTACAGCTGACAGAACTCGGACCGACAACATACCAAGATTCCTTCCATTGCCTCAACCAATTGATTGACCACAGCAGGTAAACTAGTCACAAATCTCCAACTTGTCTCGAGACGTAGGGTAACGATCAATTCTTTCTTCAAGGTCACCCAAACATCTTTCAAATCAGCTGCGTGGGGGAATTGGCTCGTTTGCCATGCCGCATCATCCTGAAATACCAACGTAGCTGTCGTTCTGGATAGCAAGCTCTGTCGCTGACGGGGATTCTCAAAAGTGCCATTACCAAGGTCGATGATTTGCCTCATTTCAGCTGTCAAAACTACCAGGCCGCGAATTTTAAAGTAAAAAGAAAAGCATTGCAAACGTTGAAAATCTTGATTGAGAGAATTGATGGTTGAGTCCTTGGAAGGAAGGAGCCCCAGGAGCGGAAGGCGACCGATGATGTAGCAAACGTGCTTCACAACAGACAAGCCTTGAGAGTTTTTGCCATAGAATCTCCTGTATTCTGACCCTTTTTTATTTTCGAATTAAACTTATGAGTTTGAGATCAATCGAGGAAGCTGACTGGTCGAAAGGAGGATTGTCATGGAATTTTTGGGCAGTGTCAGCACCACCCCGCACAAATCTCCTCCAAAACGCTAGGAACAGAAAAGAAAAAATTCTTAATTTCTTGAAATTAAAAGCAGATTTGAATATTTTTAATTACAAGATGCTCTTTCTGTTAAAGATTGTGGTCGTCTCCCCGATGGGCCCGATCTATACAAATCACGTGTCTCTTATCGTATCCTTATCGATAACCAAGTTGCCAGCCAACCAACAAACAGGCCGTGATGACAGAGCTACAGTGTCCTCCTGCATCCGACAGACATGCACAAGAATGACGGGGCACCTGCTCGGACTGGCGAGCAAAACGAGGCAGACGAAGAAGAAGCTCGCGCGCTTCTCTCCGACTCATCTTCCCACCATGAAAACGACGACGACGACGACTTGGTAGTGCACCGAAGCAACGATGCGAACAATGTCGCCCCGTCTCGACCACACTTACCACGGCAGTCCTCAATCTCGCAGCCGGCTCCTGATGGACAGCGTCGTACTCCTCGAACTCCAAACCGTGTCAGATTCGACATTGACAGCGAGGCTGACGAAAGAGATGAACATGCCAACGGGGACGCGCGTCGGGATTCAGGGGACGATGGCTTGTGGCTGGACGATGAGGATTATATGCTGAACGACCCGCGAAGGCAACGGAGTAGCACGGGGCAAATGGCACCCTTGCTCACGGACATTGAAGCTCCAAGTGTCACACTGGCAACATCAGAAGACTTCTTTCCCGAGGATCATTTGGAGAGTGCTCGACCACGAAGCGGAATGCGCATGGCATTCATGAACATGGCAAATAGCATTATCGGAGCTGGTATTATCGGACAGCCATATGCCTTACGACAAGCAGGCATGGTCATGGGCATAGTGCTTCTCATTTCGCTGACAGTAACTGTGGACTGGACTATCCGTCTGATCGTCATCAACTCTAAAATGAGCGGGGCCGATTCATTCCAAGCCACCATGCAACACTGCTTTGGAAAGAGTGGCTTGATAGCAATTTCAGTCGCTCAATGGGCATTTGCTTTTGGTGGCATGGTAGCATTTTGTATCATCGTCGGTGACACTATACCCCATGTATTCGCAGCATTATTCCCGTCGCTACGGGAAATGTCTTTTCTATGGCTGCTCACCGACAGACGCGCTGTCATTGTTCTTTTTATTCTCTGTATTTCTTACCCGCTGTCTCTCTATAGAGACATTGCCAAGGTCAGTGCCCAGAAGCGATACTTGAAGGTATACTAACCAGTAGTAGTTGGCAAAAGCCTCGGCGTTAGCCCTGGTCAGTATGATTGTCATTGTAGTTACCGTTGTTATTCAAGGATTCCGCGTCCCTTCGGACTCAAGAGGTGACTTGAAGGGGAATCTTTTTATCAACCCAGGCTTTTTCCAAGCCGTGGGAGTTATTTCATTCGGTGAGCAGACTTAAATGATCACTATTTGCCAATAAACTTTACTAATCTTCTCTAGCATTTGTTTGTCGTATGCGAGACCAATTACCCTGCTCATAAATTTTGTTCTAACTCAATTCGACAGACCACAATAGTCTCCTCATCTACGGATCTCTGAAGAAACCTACTCTCGATCGATTCACGAAAGTCACGCATTATTCAACTGGAGTTTCGATGATAATGTGTTTGGTCATGGCCATCTGTGGCTTCCTATCCTTTGGGTCAAAGACCCAGGGCAACGTACTCAATAACTTTCCCTCTGACAACATCATGGTCAACATAGCTCGACTGTTGGTCAACCTCTTCAAATTTTAGTGTGGACGTCGATGCTAACCTCGGAATAGCTGCTTTGGCCTCAACATGCTCACGACGTTACCGCTAGAAGCCTTCGTCTGCCGCTCCGTCATGACTACATATTATTTCCCTGACGAACCCTTTAACCCGAATCGCCATTTGCTCTTCACCACATCTTTAGTGGTCACTTCCATGTTCTTGTCGTTGATCACCTGTGATCTTGGCGCTGTTTTCGAGTTGATTGGTGCTACCAGCGCAGCAGCCCTAGCCTACATTCTACCACCACTCTGCTATGTGAAGTTGAGCAAGACCAGCCATCGAGCCAAAATACCAGCATATCTTTGTATAGTGTTTGGCACGGCTGTTATGGTCATCAGTCTTTTCCAGGCTCTGGGAAAAGTAATCAAGAGTAAGAAGTTACACTACACCTAGACGCGGAAGAAACAAAAATGCTGACCCTTTAATCTCATAGATGAAGGCGGTACTCAAACTTGCGGTTGAACTTTGTGATATACTTTGGTACGCATTTTGAATTTATATCTGTTTGTATACTACTATCATAGGTTCGTATCTTCCTGCTGGCTGCTGCCAGATTAAGAGTTAAAGAGACTTGGCCCTGGAGCGGCATCTTCTACTTCACCGGCTGAATAGAAAATTTCATACTTGTATGATATGTATTATGATATTAGAATCAGAAAGCCACATTTGTTTTTTCAATTTCATGTTTACAACTATCTAAAAGATCTCTCTGAACAAGACATGTTTGACATTGACTTGACCCCCCTTTTGAATTTTCAAATCCAATATTCCTTCAGTGTGCCCAGCGAGAATCGGCCAGAGGATTATGGTCCTTCTTAACAGAAGAAGGCTCACCTCTACCTTTGGTAATAATATCCTTCGCGGCACGAGGCAAGGGCTTTTGCCAAAAGTCGATCTCGACGCTCTTAGTCAATTTTGCACCTTCACCTTCACCTTCAGCTTTAGCTTTAGCTTTCCCGACTGAAACCTCTGTGACCGAATCGTCAACCGATGCGTACTTGGAAGCCATAAGCCCCGAAGGTCGCGGGTTCTCGGTAACGGCCTTGGCTTTGGTAGTAGCGAGACTTGGAGGGGGAGCGAATTTGGAATCGTGAAGTCCACTTCTAGCGAGCTTATTACTGAGCATCTCATCGTCGTCAATTTCCATGAGGTCGGACATTGAAGCAGACTGGTACACCTTGACAGGGCTCTTGCGAGAGCTACCAGAGGGAGGGCTGTCGAAGGTAAGTAGGTCCTCTTCGGAGTGACGCTTTGTCTGGAAAGCTGTGCTGCTTGTCTGGGGCTGAGGAAGGTTGTATCCAGTCAACTCAACCTTGCGACGATTTGGAGAAATTGGCTGGGGTGCAGGAGTAGGCAGCTGCTTGAAGGTTGATGGTGGCTCAGGAGTCTGGGACCGCTTAGAAACCTGGGAAAATTTGGGAGTTGGTGGTTTTGTGACAGTTGATGGCTTGACAGCTGGTGTTGGCTTTGGAGGTGATGACCTTGGAGCTGGCGATGGCTTTGCAGCTTGGGAGGACTTGTGGGTTGGTGACTTCGTGATAGCTGATGACCTCACGGCTGGTGCTGGCTTTGAAGCTGGCGATGGCCTCTGAGCTGGTGGCGCTCTTGAAGTTAGTGGTGGTCTGGCTGTTGGTGGTGGCCTCGAATTCGGTGGCGGTCTGGAAGCATTGCTGTACACAGGCCTGTATCCCATTCTAGGTGGCGGCCTACTGGGCCTAGAGTCGCGATGCTGCTGCGTAAGCGGACCTTTACTGCCAACCCAGCTATGAAGAAGCTCATTGTTGAGTTTTGCACGATGACTCTGGCCACCCATAATCGTGTCTAGCTCCTCCTCGACATCTCCAACAGTGGAGTGAAAGTCTTGGTCGAATTAGTTTAACATTTTTTTCTAGTTATACAAAGCAATCACAACTTACTAGACCAATGATTGAGGAGATCTTCGTGATCAGCTTGGACTTGAGGCCGTGGGAGAGGTCGATCAAACCTCTGTGATGTCTCTGGCTGGAATCTACGGCGATGGCTCTTCGGCTCGTCGTCCTCTGCAGTGGATATGCCATCACGTCTCAAGCTGCCTAGGTCTGCCTGGAGATACACGTATAGAGTATGAGAGATTCGAATTGATGTGTATAACATGGATGACTTACAAGCTGTTGCCTGCGGTACCTCTCTTCTTCTTCGTCCATCTGTAGGCAATGGTGTGAGTGGATAGATGCACGTAAGTATAAATAATGTTATACAAACTGTGATTGCTAGTGGGGAATAACTAGAAGACAATTGAAATGATCAATTGAGAGACGATGAGATATAAGATGAAATAAAGGCTGTGAAGGAAGGAAGAGAAGACAGTGATAAGAGGAAGAAAGAGAGAGAGGGAGAGGAGGGGCAAAAGACAATAAAGCCACAAAGCAAACGGGGCACCGTAACGCAGCAACACGACGCAAACAGAGTAATACAACATAAACACATCAATTGCACACATCCAATCACATTAAGATATTTTAAAATGCAGCAGATATTATAATGCATAGTTATTTCAAAGATTCAGTATAGAATTAATCAAATATCCACTGATATAACACTGACACAAGCCCATTTCCTCTTCCTCGCCAATGCCCTTACTCTGCTCTCAGCTAATTTGAATTGCGATGGGTCATGGTCTGACTGTCTGTATTAAGTGATTGCTTGAAGGGATTGAAAATTTTAGCATTTTCATGGTTTCTCTCAACGAATCAAATGATAGTATGTTCTAGAAAACATATGCCGCTCCTTCGACATCCATATCGGATGATACCCGCACGTAAAAATTTTGGCAGCACTGGTATGTAATTATTGACAACATTAGAACATTGCACTATATTATTATATTTTCATTACTGTAATGAGTACAATTGCTTTATATAAATGGTTGACAATTAGCCACTCAAATTGAGGAATACAGGCTGCCAGAGCTTCACGAAAAGTCTCCTTTCGTCCTGCAGCGAGGCCAATATTCGATATATCAAAAGACCTATACCAATTATGCAAATACACACGAAGTGTGATGATGGTTTTTCTAAATCAGTCCTTAAACCCATAAACAGTCCATTGTTTCCATTTCCATATAACGCCGTTGACCTTACGTAAATTTGACCTGGACTCCTAAATACCAATGTCATTATTGCTGTTGTACTTGTCTTGGATTCGCACTTTCATTTAGACGAGGTCTCTTGGGGTCTCCAGGTCCAGACATGCCGACTGTGGTACCTGGTTGGGGTGCGTTGGTCACATCACCGAGCGGTGGTCTCTTCAATGCTCCGTCTGGTGCCGTTGTTGGTGGATTAGCTCCAGCGTTCTTGGGATCAATATTTGGTCGGGTCAATGGACGATATGAGGATGTTGTGAATCCTCGGTTTCCTGGGCTTGCCATGGCACCGCCACCTCCAGGAGCTCCGATTCGTCGGTGCACGTCCGTAGAAGGATTAATGAAATCCCTAGGTGCAGTTGTTGAAGGAGACGCGGTTGACAGCATTGGTTTTCGAATAGGAACACTCTTTGTATGATCTATGCCAGCTGTTTTTCGAATGGATGGACTTTCGGCGTGAGGGTCGAATCGTGGTGCCATTGGGGAAGCTTGAGGGTTTTCGCGCAATGTATCCACAGCCCGAGCAGAAAAAAACCCTACCGATGCATCTTGAGGTACGTTGTCGGAGGCAGATCGCTCGTTTTGTGCCGGGGGTACCTGAGCGTGGTTCACAGATCGCAGATTCGCCGGGCCTGGGGGATTCTCTGATTTGATTTTGTCCTTGTTGTTTGTCTGCTGAAATTCCTGACTAGCACGATTGTTTGCAAGAGTCTGACCTTGCACGGTAGATTGACAACTATCTGCATTTCTAGTCACACTCACTCCTGTAGCATTGGCCGAGTTGCTGTTGAATGTTGGGCGAGTTGCTGGGCCTGGTCCAGCTGCCCACGGCTGTTCTGGTTTAGAAGGAGTAACTATGCTGGGATTCCTAGGCGGATGCGAGGAGATTGCTTGTGGCCTTTGCTGAGCTGGAGGTAACTGGGGTCTGGGATACGATCGCTGTGGTGGTTGTGGTGTGCCAACATCCAAAGAAATCTCATCAGGGTTGCCAGCACTTGGCGCAACAAAATCGGCTTCGTCAAACACGTCGCCTAAGTCGAGATTAGAAACAGGAAGAAAAGAATTTAAAATAAAAAACTGTCTTACTGCCAAATTCTCCGTCACCGTCAACCAACATCGACATCTCAGGTGGCGGTGCACTGCCTTTAGTCGTGGGTTGCGGAGGTAGCTCGACTTCCTCGGGTAATTTCCTTTCTGGAACAGGCTCCTTTTTGATCGGGGCAAAATTTGGATGGCGATGAAGATTCTCGACGTCCCATTTAGACTGGTCATGTCAGAAACTGACCAATAGCTGCGAGGAAGGTTGTGTCTTACTGGTGTCACTTTCACCTTGGTGACTTTTGCGAGATACTCCTTATCATAGACACAATTGCCAAGCACATTGCCAAAAGTCCTCAAGGCCCGCTTGAGACCGTCTGTCGTTCCTTCTTTCTTGGCTTTCTCAAAAGCCGCCGCCTTGCCTTTGCAATTTTCAATGTGCCCATAACCGACATCCTAAACTTAGGTGTTAGCTCTCCGGCAGTTTTGCCGTATGAACGATAGTATTCATACCTCGTGGTATGTGCCATCTCTTAGGGTGACTCTCATAATGACTGACAGCCCGAGGCTTATCTTTCCTGTATTGGGGCTCTCATCGACCTTTCCACAAACATATGTCAGTCTTTGACCTGATAGTCTTCTTAAAGAAAAAATACTGACAAAGTCGATTTGTATACTCTGAATTGAACTGGACCAGCCATTGAACCCGAAGACTTCATTGGCGAGATTGATGCATTTCTCTGCTGCGAGATAGTGTACTTTTTGCCCAGAGGGGCCCGCTCGTGAAGAAATATATTCAGGACCTAGTTGTTTATCAAGTCGTGATTGAAGTGTCGCAACCTGTTGCGCGGTGTATTCGTTCATGCGTCGGGGGCCTTCTTCGAAAGGGTTGGCAGTCACAGTTGAAGCCATGTTTGACACCGTGCTAGGTGGACCGCGGTGCTGGTCTCCTACTCTGGAGAATCACCATTAGAGTCGGTTGACAGATAGAAAAACAGGATACTAACGCAGGCATTCTCGGATATCGTCACAATAAATATTACAGCATTGATTTCTCAAGGCTGAACATCTAAACGGATATCTAATCACTTGTGACGTTCCGACCTGGAGACGCGATGGACGCGACGGAAAGCTTATGTCAGCAACGCCAGACCACGTGATTTGTGTGGATTTCTTTTATAGTTGCCCGATTCATATTATCTTCGCTTTAAACAATGCATTTGTAATTTTATGTTTGTATGCTTATTTATGAATTATTGATTCTTTAGGGCAGGCCTATCAACTGAGTTGGAAATTTCTAAACAATTAGATTCTTCGAGCTTGTCGCTATCTGTTATCTACGAACCCGGGGCGTCCAATCGTTAGATACGTCATTTCGCTATGAGACTAGCACTCGGGACAAGGCCGAGGTCTTTTAGGGACTCTCCAAACAAGTCGGCGTCAAACGTCTTGCGAGGGAAGTTTTGCGTAAAGGATTGGACTTCGATCCCGTCGTCCTTGCTGAGAGCCGCAGCAACCTCGAATAACGTTGTTTCGACGGGAAGTGTCTTGATAATGTTCCCTTGGCTTGTCTGAAGTCGTAAACGAGTTTCTGTGTATGCCGATGCTGGCTTGGAAGTCACTGGTCCGGACGAGGTTGGAGCAGGGGCTGCCGGTGCAGGCTGTGGAGGAGCTTGGCCTGCTCGTTCAGCCTTTTCCCTCTCAGCCTTCAAGCGCCTCTCCTCCTTGTCCGCAGCTATCTTTGCTCGAATTCGTGCCTTGGCGTCTATCTCGTCTTGCTTTTCTTTCCGTTTCTTCGCGGCCTCTTTGATTTGTTCCTTTCGTTGCAGCTCTTCCTTGATGTCTTGCGACTCCTTGGTGTTTTTGCGACGAATTTCCTAGGTGCAATTTGAGAAGTCATTCATAGTAGACACATCCTTCAAATTGACACGTACCTCGTTTCGCTTTTTGTCCTGCTTGTCCTGTTCTGACTGTACCGCTCGCTTGGCAGCTAGCTTTTCACGCAGTTCGTTAAGCCGGTTTTTCTTTTCCTCCTCTGTCAAGGGTGCTAGTTCCTCGGTAGACTCTGAGAAGTCGACATGCTGTGTCTTCGACGCGTGAAATTCAGCCTGAGCATGGCTTCTAAACTTCTTTCCGCATTCGTTGCAGACTAAACTTCGAGGCTCTTCACCCTCTTTCAAGGGAGGACCTTCGTCATCTTGGGTTATTGTGGCGGCTTTGATCTCTTCAAGGGACTTGTCTTGGTTGGCTTCGAGCCACTCGAGAGCAGCTTGCACTAGGAGAAACAAGATATGTCAGCAACCACCAAGCACACACAACCACTTTCAGGGTGTTGTTGATAGGCTCATACATCCTCCAGTTTTCGATGTCGCTATTTCCGCCCTCTCCTTATCAAAGCCCATTTCTATGAGCTGGTCAAGGTCGCTGGTCGTCATATTGGCGATGTAACAACCACTGGCAGCTATGTCAGCGTTGGAGCAACTCGAGTTCAAACGCAGAAAAGGCGGCGATTTATCCCCAGGTGCGGCGGGGTCAAAGCAAGATAGAAGTCAGCGGTATGTGGTGCAAAATGGTATTTTTTGATGGTAAATGAGTAGTAGCCTGTAGCAGCAGAGATGTGACAGAGCCAAGTGTAAGATGGGCAGTGACGTGATAGGAGCTGCGGTGCGGGACCGGGGTGCTCCGCAATACGGAGTACTTTGTTATCAACAACACCAATACAGCTGTTGTTCCTCCGGATACAGCAAGATAATCAAGTAAAATTGTCCTGTCTGTTCAAAATGCTTGGTCAAGCAAGTATAATAGCTAAGAAGTTGCAACTGCGGTTGTTCGTCACTTTGGATATTTCCTCCGCAGCCCAAACAGCTTGAGATTATGGATTATGAGTATGGAGAGCATGTGTGTTTGAGTACATGGAATATCCTGACATCAAAGTAATAATGTCGTTCGATAATAGAAAGCTTTAATCGGAAAAGTGGCCTTGACGGCCAACAATAACATATGGTTGCCAGCACCTTGTTACAATCAATACGGTAAATTACGCACGCACCTCTCGGAAGACAGCTCGGGAATCGGGTCTTGGCGTTTTGGGTGAGTAATACACAGGCCGCTGGAGCCTCACGGAACGGGCCAACATCAATCACAGGCGTCCCACAACTTCATGATCGCTGCCGAGCCTCTCTTCGCTTTCACCATCCCGATCCAGATCTTTGCCATTCTCTGTGCGCCTCTTTTACCATCGCCCTGACCTTCTGCGCCTTTTCTTTGCGTCGTTTTGATTCCGCTCATCCCACACCATGTCTGTCGAACTTGAGCCAAGTGACCTCGGTTTCCGGCGTAAGTGCCAAAACATGTGTCGTCCGTTTGTCGGCATTCTTCTAAAGGAACCTCATAGGACCATTCGATCGTGAAGTCACTGAGACGCTACGTCTTCGCAATTCCAACAGCGACCCCGTGGCATTCAAGGTGCGTATCCATGCGGTCATGGGGGTTCCCTTCGGTTGACTAACACTGGTTGCGATTTCTAGGTCAAAACGACCGCACCCAAACAGTGTGTTACTCCCTCCCTCGATGATAAAACGTTGTGTCGGCTGCTGATCAAATTGCAGCTACTGTGTTCGGCCAAACTCGGGTCGTATTGAACCGGGCAAATATGTTGAAGTGCAAGGTTTGTTTTCGTGCGAGAACGGTCTGTCATACGTACGTGATGCTAATAGGCTATGGTCAATAGTTCTCCTCCAGGCGATGAAGGAAGATCCCCCTGCCGATGCCAAGTGCAAGGATAAGTTTCTGGTTCAGTCAGTTTCAATCACTGGAGACTTGGAATTCTCAAACGTTACATCGATTGTACGATTATTTCCATCCAGGCTGAAATACACTGCAACGCAAACTGATAAGAAGCGTATAGTTTGAGAAAGCTTCCAAGTCGTCGGTACAAGAGCGGAAGATTCGTGTGACTTGGTTACCTGCAGAAGGTCCCAATGGTGTGGTATGTGCAACCTTACGAAATCATCTATTGGAAGAATTGAACCCCTAACGAGTGCTTTTTCCTAAGGCCTCTACCCAGGAAGAACCACCAGCATACCCATCTCCCGGCGGTGCCTTTGAAACTCCTGCACCTGCCGCTTCAAAGTCCGTCTCCAACACTTCTCCCATTGCACAACCCAGTTTCGAGAAAGCCATGTCAGAATCCCCAGCAGAGTCGACAAAAGATGCCGTCCCGTCTACAAGCCAAGATGTCAAGTCAACTCCCACAAATGCCGCTCCATCTTCTTCAACCAACTACGAAGGACTACTTTCAGATGCACAGGCAGAAATTCGACGACTCAAAGATGAACTGGCAGCCGGTTTGCGTCAACGGAAGACAGACAAGGGTTCGACCGCGCAGGGATCGGCGCCTCAGCTTCAGCAGCAACACCCTCAGGCAGCTTCGGAAGGGGGGGTTCCAGTTCAGATTGTGGCAGCACTCTGTTTGCTGAGCTTCCTGCTTGCCTACTTCCTGTTCTGATGTATGATGGCTAGAGTTAAACAAATCCCGCCTATCTATGTTGGGCTCCCGCTACTTGATGACTTTTCTGGAGCGCTTTCTTCTTCATGTCTCCATATTTATTGCTTATTGAACGTCTATTTTGTTTGGGATCTCTTTTCTTTTTCTTTTTGTTCTTTTTCACTTTATTTCGTTGTCATACAACGGATTCAAGGCCGTTAAGGATTTATCGGCATTTTGGATTCCAGAATTCTTTTTGCAAAGGTTGTCATCCAGGACCACCATACGACTCGTCAATAATATGTTTTTCTTTCTCTTCGTGTCTCTTGTATCCTGTTATACTCATACTTCCTAGTTTACTAGTACAGCGTTGTTCAATCGCACAAAGAAGGTTAGTCGTTCGTCGTAAAATGAAGATCTTCAAAAATGAAACAGGTTCAGAAAAGACCATAACTATGTAGTACTTACTTTTCTTCCCGTCCTTTCAAAATCGGCTTGGTCATTGAAAAAACATTTGAAAATTCAACATTGTAACGACGAGATATGTAAGGCTATGTACATTTAATCTATTTATCTCTTAATAATTGAAACCAGTGTCTAATCATTCCTCTACGCATCAACCATAAAAAAAAAGAAAAATCTTGTAAAAAAAGTCCCTTAATTTTGAATCTCGCTCTCCTTCCAACCACCTTCTTCTCCCTCTTCTTCTTCTTTCACCGAAGCAGCCGATATCCCTTCACCACCGCGACCCGCACTTTTCGATAATCCGCCGCCAACAACTCTTCCACCCTTGGCTCTTTTTACACGACACCACAAACCGACGTTTTTATCAAGAATAAAAGCCCAAATAACCCAGGTCCAGCTGCGGTGGCACGGAAGCGGTTCGTAGAACTCGCGGGCAATGCGATATACCTCTGGCAGGCGTGTCCAGGGGATAGCGGGGAAATCGTGGTGCTCGTTGTGCAGGCCCACGTTGTATGTTAGGAGATTGAGGGGTCCGTAGTAGGAGTATGTCTCGGGCGGTGCGAGCGAGTCTAGTGGGCTGCTTTCTTTCTCGGTGCTCTGTGACGAAGAAGATGGGTTTTTCAGTTCTTTCATCGACTCGGTGCCGCCGGATTTGATTTCGGAGAAAAAGTAGTGCTCGGCAATGAAATGTCCGGCGCAAGGGTGCAGCGAGCCGGCGAGGAAGGAGCTGAAGAGAAGATATAGAACGGGTTTGAATGATCCTCCGCACACCTGGATGAGAATGTAGTCAAAGGAGAGCTGGGTGATCAGGTTCAACAGGTGAATCGAGGTGAATGGCGGGCTGTATATAAACATGGGTCGTAAGGCGTAAAAAAAGATCTGGAATGTGCAGAAAAAGGCCTTTCCCAGTAACGAGTCAAGAAGGAAGGCCTCAAATGCGGTGGGCAGATCGGTATCGAGACCTGCCACTCCTAAAGACTTGTGATGTGTGAGGTGATAAGGCTGTTTTCTCCCTGTTAGTTCAATAATCCTTTCTAACACGATTGCAATATACGCACCCGGAACGCAGCACTGTAAGGCAAGCCAATTGGCAGATTTGCAAAAATAGCAAGTAGACGGTTTGCGAATGCCGAACGAAAGGCCAGGTTATGCGAGATTTCGTGGATAGCCAGGAAAAGGTTCTGGTTGGAGGTGGCGCCGATCACGTATGCGGTAAGGAAAAACTTCCATGAGAACATAGGAGTATTGCGAAGCAGATAAGCACAGCTAATTTGAAGCGAGACGACGGCGAAAACAAGGTATTTCGTGAGTGGTTCCGGACCACATAGCTTGGTAACCTGTCCCATACAATAGCGGTCAGTGAGTACCATGGAATTTTTTGGGCAGTGTGGCATTGGCTTACCTCGGGATGAGCCTTGATGATTGCTTGACGCCGTGATCGATGGGGCTCTTCGGTGTATGTCCAGAAAAAGTGGTCGACTGAAGAGGAGCCTGCTGGTGGTTGCGCCCTGGCAGACTGTTGTTGCTCTTCGACTCCCTTGGCCGGGTGGCTAGCAGCGACCCTCAGAGAGGGTGTCGAGGTCGACGTAACGGATGCCATCGTGAGGTCGACAAGGGAAACAAGTTTCAATTCGGATCAGGCCCCATGCGTATAGTTGTTTGTGTTGTCCTGGGGCAGCACAAGAAGAGGGAGTTACACTGATGAAGCCTGCAGCTCGGCTCCGGACCGCAGGGTTTCCACGTGGGGCTACCGTCGCCGTACTATGGCTCGCTCTGCTCCGCCCACCCAGGATAAACACAATGTTAACAATGTACTTTTTTCTATTTTCTCATAAACAAAGATTTCTAAATGAAAATTCATATATTCTCGTGTTGCGTTCCAAACCCATCCATATTCAGCGAGTCGTTGGAAGCATCCCAACAGTCAATACACAATCAGGCATAAAGCGAGTGCAATCCACAGGAATGTCGTTTTAGTAGTCGTCACCACGGCTGATGACTTCTTTTACATTTGGTCGTAGCAGAATTGTCTGTGTTCAAGTCAGAAATACGCGCAATAGTCAACGCTTGGAAAACTCACATGTTCATATTGAGCGGTGTAAGAGCCCTTGATATCACACAGAGGTGGATAATCCTGGACAATGCCCGCAGAGACCAGGTTATTAAGCTATTGATAGTTAGCAGATCGTTCACTTCCTTTCCAGCATATTCTCAAACATACCCCAAGAAGGTATTTCTCCTGGCCGAGTCGATCAAGGTATCGACGGCAGAATGGCAGGGTTCCAAAGTTTTTGTTGATGACGTTCAAAAGATTCTTTGCAGATGACAAGCGAAGCGATACATTTGCTGCATCTGGAACTTTAGCGTAGTGAGACGTTTCCATCTGGATCAGCAAGTCAGAAAAATAGGTTTCTACAGACGGGGAAGAGAGGTAACTGACATCATCTCGCACATAACCTTTGCCAGTACTTCCGAATGTCTCGATCGCAAAGGTTTCGCCTTCCTCCATCTTCGTTTGGTCGCCGCCTTTGACGATGGGCACACTTTTACCGCCGTGAATAACGTGCTGGTCAATGTTGTGTCCGTTCAGGTTACGAATGGCTTTCACCGGATAGGTGGTGCCGTTGATCTCGACTTCATAACTCTCCATGGCTTCTTGGATGGCTGCTCCAATGTCGCTCATGCGGACGTCAATCCCAGCTTCCTATTGTTTAGTCAGAAAAGGTACAGTTTCTGGTGCCAACGACGAGCGGAAACCCATGAGTTCATACCCGGATACCAGTATTTGTAGCGTCCTTGACAGCAGCCAACAGGTTGTCATAGACTGGGTCAAAGGTCATTGTAAAGGCGCTATCGACAATTCTGCCGTTGATTTGCGCGCCAAAGTCGACTTTCATCACATCTCCCTGTTGCAGAACCATCTTATTGCCCGCATTAGGAGTGTAATGGGCGGCACAGTGGTTAATGCTAAGACCACAAGGGAAACCCATTCCTCCCTTGAGGTTGTCACCTTCTTCTAGACCCTGGTGACCTGTAAGCGCACGAACGCCGTTTTCAATCCCCTCTGCAATTTCCGTCAGAGTCTGGCCCGGTTTGATGTTGCTCTGAGCCCATTGACGGACTTGGCGATGAACCTCTGCACCCTGGCGATACTCCTGCAAAAAGTCATTGTTCATGCGATCCAGATAGCGCTTCTCTTCGCTGGTTGTGCGGTAGTTGTTCTCGTCCTTGTACTCGACAATCTCGCCTTCGGGATACTGGTTATTCGGGAAAAGCTCCGAGAGGGCCACAGTGGGAGGAGATGTCTGTTTCTTGGCTCCGCCCTTCTTCTTTTTCTTGGGCTTGCGCTTCTTTTTCTTCTTGGCGGCTACAAAAAAAAAAATGAAAGTGTTCAGTGTTGTGCTCCGTGCAGGGATTCTGATGGAGGTGCTCACCTCCAGTAGCAGTGCCATCTGCCGCACCTTCGTCTTCTTCCTTGTCATCGTCCGAATCGTCGTTGTCTGCTACATCCTCAGCAGCAGCACCGGTGTTGTTCTCTTTGGCATGGCCATTGGCACCGTTTACTACTCGCCACTCGTACATTAGCAAAGGCAATGAAGTAATTCCACATAGGCCTGGTTTCAAAACATCTAAATAAACACTTACAGTCGAGCTTCTCGACCCCTGCGCTGGCCTGAGCAGCCATGGTGATGGATCTTGTGGTGTTCTTCAGCCCAGATCAAGTGGGGTGCAAGAATTGCGAGGGCCGGGACTAAGGAACGGAAATAATAATGAAACCTACACTGCGGGGAAGTTGGCCCTACGAGTATTGATTAAACACGGGCGCTGCAAACCAGGGATTTCTGGAGATCATTTACACATGTATTACATATTTGCGTAAATACTGATTGAAAATAGTTTTGTGCATTTAGTATTCGAAATTTTTTATACTGGGTGCATTTTCATACTACGAATGTATGTACAGCGGCGTCTCCAGCACTAAGTACGGAACATTAACATGAGTTTATTATGCAGACGATTTCTTCAGAATAGTTACTCTTCATCTAAATAAATCTATTGCCCAATTTATTCGCTAAGTAACCTTGATGCTAAAAGTAACCTGGTATATGTGACAATACGTACCGGTTGTTTCGCACTAAGCCGCCCCGATGACGCAGGAGCTCGCGCGACTGCTCTTCATTCTCTCTTTGGATAAGGACATGAAACTTCCCCTTATCATTCTCGCTCCACCACCAGTCGACCTGTGTCTGGGACTCTTATCAACTGCGCAATGAGGCATGCCTCTTCGCCTCCCGACTTCTAGAAGGCTGTCCCCTTCTTTCACCAGCACGAGCCCTTTTTCCAGCAAGGACGCTATTTCGTCATCATCGGCAACGACCGCAAGATTCTCAACGACGTCTCGAGTCGCCTCTCCTCGCAGTCGTCAGGCAACTCATTATGAAACGCTCAATGTCCCCGTGACTGCCACTGCAGCTGAGATTAAAAAGTATTCCTGGCGGGGGGGGGGGGGGGGGGGGGGGGGGGGGGGGGGGGGGGGGGGGGGGCTGTGTTTAAAAATTTTTCCCCCCCCCCCCCCCCCCCCCCCCCTAACCTTCTTGCCACTGAAAACCTACCTGTACTAACATACAAGAAAAGACAGTTCTACGCCCTCTCTCTAAAACACCACCCAGACCGCAATCGTTCCGACCCAACCGCTACCGAACGCTTCGCCAATATTTCCTCTGCCTACCAAACCCTCAGCGACAGTTCGAGACGCGCGCGATACGATCAAGACCATGGCATCATCGCCGCTACCAGCCAGCACCCAATGGGCAGCCACAGCAGCGCGGGGACACACATGCGCAGCAGCGGCTCCTACGCCGGGTCGCGACCTGCGAGTGGGTTGAGTAAACGAAGAGGAACATTCAAGGGCCCGCCTCCTAGCTTTTATGCCCATGGCGGGTATGGCGCAAGAGGTTCGCGGCCGGGTGCTGGCGGGGGGTATACGGGGACTGGGGAGTCTGGAATGGGAAGCAGCAGTAATAATAGCGGCTCGAATACTGCGCCGACAGAGGAAGATCCGTCTTCTTTCATACGCAATAATCCCGTGTGGCATTTCAATGCCAAGGGCCATTTCAAAACGCAGGCGGCAGAAGATGCGCGGCGTGAACAGAGACGTTCACATCAAAGACGGAGAGATCAAGAAATCAGAGATAGTGGAGTGGATTCGAGTGGGAGTCTGATCTTGCGGTTCATGATTGTTTCCGGTATCTTGGTTTCGGTGGCGGCTCTTGGTGGGATATTAAGACACAATAGTTCTACGACTGCGAAACAGCCAAATTCCCGAAGCAAGGACCGATGAGCAGAGAATAGCAAGATGCTGCGCTGATCGTATGTGGGAATAGATGATAGAACACGCGTTTGTTCTGGGACAAATTTTGTACTATGATATTGATACCCGAATAATTAGATTCGAATATTATAAATGCATACAATTTTACACAAGCAAGAACACATTCTAAACAAAGGAAAAATGTTTATATTGCTGCTATACAGGCAAAGCATGTGACTAACTAATACAAGTTGCATGCTAAAGCTCGAATATGCCATCGATGATTTTAGACCATGCCCCCCGAATCGCAGCTCCTCGAGCCTAGCATTCTCCTCAGCCATTCCGCCATGCCTTTCAGAATTTTATTATTACAATAGAATGAAACAGGAGAGAAACTTTAAAAAAGAAAGCTCTCAATGTGCCAATCTTCAAAATTAGAGCAAATCGTGCCTAGATGAGCACAAGGGTAGGGTGACTGGAATAGACTCTGACGCAATCTTTGACCGCGGAAAACCCCAAGCGTTGAGGAACCGAACTCGGGGTCTCATTTTCTTTTGTTTGAGAAAATTTAACCCTCAAAGGTGAAGCTGGCACCAACCTTGTGGGCAGCCTGGTTGAGGTTCTGGGTGTCGAAAGAAGCACCGAGACCGAGAGTGACGCCAGGGCGGAGGAGGACGTTGTAGGCGAGAGCGGCAATACCACGATCGTTGATCTTGGCCTATGGTCACTGTTAGCAATGTTTCTGTTCTTGCACCATAATTCTGAACGCACCTTGGCGAAGGAAGAGGGGTCAAGGCGGTACTTGCTGGCAACCTCAAGGCCGACAGTGTTACCGGCCTTGGAGTCCCAGGAAGCCTTGGCACCAGCCTCAACCTGGGCGTTCACGCGGTGGTAGTAGCTGGCGGAGAAGACAGAGAGGTTGTTGCTGGCAGTGATGGCAGCAGAGTATTGGGGAAGGCTGTAGCCGACAGCAGCAGAGTACTTGGTGATGGCAGCCTTCTGCACATCGTAGCCACCCTCAGCACCGACGAGGAAACCCTCGTGGCCGAGAACAACGTCCAAGTTGGCAGTGGGGCCCTTGAGGAGGTCGAAGAAGGCACGGGCGTTCAGGTTGGGCTGCTTGAAGTAAAGGTTGAGCTTGGCACCCTTGGACTGGGAGGTGGGCAGGTATTGGGTGAGAATCTCAGCCTTGAGGCCCTTGGTGATGTTGTTGTCCAACTCGAGCTTGGTGTCGAGTGCGTTGGCAGTGGTCCAGGCCTGGGTAAGAGCAAGGCCTGTATACTTTATTAGCGTCCATGTTCAACTGGTAAAATTTCCCCTCGCTAAGAGCGCGCTTCTGTTCCAAATCCCAGATGCGGACAACAACGGCAGGAAATTGCGACGGGAAAGCCTTACCAATGGGCTTGTCAACGTACTTGGCTTCAAGCTATTTTGTGTTTTTCAAAGATTAGCCAAATGCCATTGTTATTTCAAGCGTAAGTAGTCACGATGATAGAACGTACAGAGCCGCCAATAGGGCCGTCGTGGGTCGACTTTCCCTTCACAGTGAATGTGACGCCATTGGGGGCGTTGGACTTGACCTCGATGCTGGCTATGAAGAAGAAAAAGCTTGTCAGTTACTGGGAATTCGCGATATAAAAAGGTCGCATTCTGGCGCAAACATACCAGGGCTGGTGTGGTAGAAATCCTTGTTAAGGAGCTATGATTTCACCGCGTTAGAAAAATAAAGTCAAAAACAGAAACACAGCAGTCTGGCTCACATCGTTGGCCGCCTTGGCGATGTCGGAGAAAGCAGCAGGAGCAGCCATGGTGGAATTATGAGTTGATAATTGAGAGTGGGCGAGAGTTGTTTACAGACTGTATTGTTTTGGAGAAGAGAGAAAGAGAGAGAGAAGAGGAGCGGGAGAAGGAGGGAAAGCGCAGGTTGTCGGGTTGAGAAAGGTTGGGGGAGCAGAAGCGGCCACGGGGGAGCCCAGGTCCGCGCTGATTGGCTCCTGCCCTACCCGCGCCCGGCTAAAACCGCCGCGTCACGTGATGTTCAGGAACCGGTCACCTGACTTTGCTTCTCCTTTTTCTCGCATTCCGTTGTTGCTATTTAATAACATTGTTTTGAGTTATATAAACGAGTCTTTCAATTGCGCCTTTCGCTCTCTCTGTTCGCTGTTTAATGTTCCCCGATGTCGTCTCCTGCCGCCTAGTTTGCGCATCGTTGAGAAACGGTTCCCTATTACCTCGGCGAACGGGAATGGCGTCATTTTGCATATCTATACTAGAACGGCTTCAAGCTAAAGTCGAATCTAGCCAGTACATAAATTACTTATTTTGGTAGAAAATTCGACGGCTGTTTACTCTTTAAAACAAAGACCGGGTTGATGCTACAAGATCATATGCGAAAGAAAGAAAAGAGGAAGAAAAAAAAGAACACCCCCGCTAATTTTCCCTCTGGCTCAAGTTTCAACTGACTCGAAAAGCACAGAAAAAAGACCAAAAATCGTGTCTCCCTAGTACGCTCGCATAAAACCGACACGTCAAGTATCTGTAACTGTAATACTCCATCTAAAAGGGTACTGATTTGCATAGTAGAAAAAACGAAAACCCGAAACCAAATTTCAATCAAGTCAATTGAATATCAAACTCTAGTCGAATTTTATGTATTTCTTTTTCTCTAAACAGCGTTTTCGTATTTGGCGTTGTGGGTAGAAATTGCTCTGGAGTTTCAAATCAGTTTCTTCCGCTCCTTTTGTCTTAGAAAATCTACTCACCGTCCACTGGGGTCAGTCTGCTTGGACCAGGTTGGCACCCATCGTTCGACAGTACCTGCGCAGTAGGTTGGGAACTGTTCGTCAAACATCATGCGGTACCAGTAGCTACAAAATTCAGTCAACAAAAACGTTTACTTTCCACTGTCATCAATGTATAACTTACGCCTCTTTCGTGTCGGGAATGTCGTTGCCCCATTCAGGCTTGGGGTTTGCCATCATTTCATCCGTGACGTGGAGCTCGGCAGCATCCTTCAGGCCGTCAATCCATCCGTATCCAACACCATCACTGAATTGTTCCTTCTGGCGCCAGAGGATGTTGTCTGGGAGGTAAGGCGCCACGTCGGGCTCGTCCGATGTGTCAAAGGCCTTTCGTAGAATGTATTTCTCGATGCGGTCCTTTGTGATCATCTTCTCCTTCGGGTCGATGTTCATCGCGGTTTCCAGGAACTGTTTGTCGAGGAATGGCACACGAGCCTCAAGACCCCAGGCAGAGGTCGACTTGTTCGCACGCAGGCAATCTGCCAGGTGAAGGTTCTTGACCCTTCGCACTGTCTCGGCGTGGAATTCCTCCTTGTTCGGAGCTGCGTGGAAGTAGAGGTAACCACCAAAAATTTCGTCACTACCCTCTCCACTCAAAACCATCTTGACTCCAAGAGCCTTGATCTTTCGGCTCAAAAGGTACATCGGAGTAGAGGCGCGGATCGTGGTCACATCGTAGGTCTCAAGGTGATAGATGACGTCCTGAAGAGCGTTGAGGCCGTCTTCGATGGTGAACGTGAAGGCATGGTGTTTCGTGCCCAAGAATTTAGCAACTTCGAGAGCAGCCTGGGTGTCAGGCGCATCTGGCAAGCCGATCGAGAAAGAATGCAGTTTCGCCATGACCGTCACGTTGGACAAATCGTCAGTATCGTCAATACCGACAAGGCCGGCATCTCCTGCCTCGGCCTCATCGGCCTGGAGAGCCCTGGTGCGAAGAGTCTCACGTTGCGCAATAGAGGCGACCAAGCTAGAATCCAAGCCTCCAGAGAGAAGCACACCGTACGGGACTTCGGCCATCAGGCGCTTGCGAACTGAACGCTCAAACATCTCCCGAAGAAGCTTGTAGTCGATGGGAGTTGAGGGCACCCGGGTAGGGTCCCAGTATGTGGGTTCGAAATACCGCGTCATTGAGCCCGTCTTTGAGTCATAAACATGCCCAGGCGGGAAGGCGATGATCCTGTCACACACGGGGTGCAAACTCTTCAATTCAGAAGCAAAGTAAACGGCTCCGGGTGTTTTCCAGGACCATCCCTGGTAGAAGCTGGTGACACCGATAGGATCGCGAGCAGCAATAACGCGGTCCTCTTTGGCGTCATAAAGAACCCAGGAGAACATGCCATCGAGGTGCTTGGGAGCATCAAGGCCATATTTCATATACTGCCGATGTCATCAGCACACCTGGCCAGTGGACGAGAGGTATAACAAAGAATAATCAAATGGGCATACCAGTGGGATGATGACTTCACAGTCAGAATGTGTTTTGTAGTTGTATGACGGATCGAGAGATTTTCTCAGGATCCGGTGGTTGTAGATCTCTCCGTTAACGGCCAGTGCGATAGTCTTGTCATCGTTAACGAGGGGTTGGGAGCCGGTGTCTGTATGGTTGAGTTAATACACAGCGACAGTTTCCATCAAATAGTATGTTCCATACCAACACCAACGATACTCAGACGCTCGTGCGCGAGAACTAGACAGCAGAAAACCAGTCAGACAAGCCAACCCCCACGCCAATTGTGTTCTGCTCCAATGACTCACTGGTCTTGTTTCCAATATAGCTTCCACCTTTATAACAATTTGTTGTTAGTCCATGTCATATCGATCTCAACCCCTTATTCCCACTCCGGTGCGCGTGTGACTCACTCCAATCCGGTCCACGATGGCGAAGGCTGTCAGGCAAGATCAGCTTAGATATTTAGCATCAGGGATTCTGGTTCTTACGCTTTCGCCATGCGCAAAGCCGTAGGCTTGAATTTCTGCACATCTGGGTGACTATTCGCCCATTGTTAGCCATCAATGCGACTTTGTTGTAATTTTTTCCCTTCTTTGGAACGTGTCGCGGGGATGTGGATCAATGGCCAAGAGGAAAAAAATGATACAGATGAACGTACTGATGACAAGCGAATATTCCACACATCTTGTCAGATTCTCTCGATCAGGAGCGCTAGAGCGAGAGCAGTGTAAAGACAAGAGAGAGAGAGAGAGCAAAGAGAGGCAATCTTTGGGGATTTTGTAGGATAGAATTAATTGAGGGGGTGGGCGTAAGGCGAAATCGGAGCGCCTGCAATTGGTGACTCACCCGATAAGATAAGAAGCATTCCGCCCCTCGGGGCCGTTACACACTTTTGCTACTATGCGGTATGTATTTTAAATGATTGCCATTGGCGGCACCGTCTATTCCTAGGTTTGCTAACGCCATATGCTGTTGGTAAAATTTCATGATCATGCAGATAACTCGATGGCAAAAGCCATGGCTTGTCAGCTCTGAACGAAACTGCCAACCCTGTGGCCAAACACATATGCATGGAGTTCTTGAAACAAAGAAAAAAAAACCCCCGAATAGATTGAAACCGAGACCAAGACCCTTTAACTCCACGGCTGCATGATATACTCTTCGTTCGTCAGATACGTTCCAAAGAAAAAGTGCATCGCAAAGCATCTATGGGGCGGGATTCTCCCTCACGACCTGTCGTACCCTTCGCTCATATGCCGTACGGTCCTTTTTGAATAGATTGTATGCTTCTGCCTGAGCTGGGGACTCGGGGTTGGGGTCGTCGAGAAGATCTTGGACGCCGAGCAGAATTTGTTTAATGGTGATCGCAGGCTTCCACGCCTCTTCCTCGTTGAGGATAGATAAGCAGACGGTGCCAGACGGATACACGTTGGGGTGAAACAGCGGAGGGACAAATTTGCCTGTGAGTCAGTCACGAATTAGCCTCTTTTTTCATGTCTCAAGTGCAAGTACAAATTGTTGGGAAGGGCGTATAGCGACTGGCGATTGTCCGGTTGGAACGTACACTTTGGGGGCTTCGTGGGATACTCTAGAGGGTCACCAAGTCAGCGTTGTACTCAAATCAAGGCCAGTAAAAATACAGAACTCGCCATCTTTTGGTACACTTACCTTCAGGGAAAATCAAGTCGAGCTTAAACAAACCACCATCCCACAGGGTGCTTGCCTTGCCGGGAATTCCGCACTCCCATTTTTTCATGTCTAGCACACCCTGAGCGTTGCGATACGGTTTCGCGTAGAACCCAAAAGGGTGGTCTTTGCGCCACTGCTTTCTGCGACACTAAGAGTCAGTTATAGAATTGACGTTGTTGGTTTTTATTTCTTACCTCTCCTCTGTCAACCGATTCAAACAAAGAGTCATTTTGAAGCAGTAAATCCTTCCAAGCCTTAAAACTTTGGTGTAGATAGACGGTGTGAGTTGGCGAGATAGAAGATGCTGAGACCCTGGAGACGTTGGAAGAAGGGAGATAGAAGAGATGAGATGTTGCGATGAAAGATGTGTTCAGGTGAGACAAACAGGTGTTTGGAGAGTTGTTGGAGACGGAGTGCGGGGTAAAAGTGATCCGTAGAGAGGACAAACTTGAAATGGACCACAGATGTGGGATTTCGATAGATCAAGGCGGCAGGTATAGAAGAAATGTGATAAACGGAGATGTTGTCGCAGGATCAGAAGCAATTGCTAAAGACAAACGGACGACGAAGTCAAGTTGTCGAGAGGTAAGAGAAGTGATGGGTAGAGCAGACCAACGAAGAGCGGAGAAGTGAGGTTTTTGTTGAGACTGCAGGTCTAGCTTCTACGAGCCTGGCGCCAGTTATGCCTATAACCAAGACGGAGGAAAAGAGAATCGCGTTGCCAGCCTTGAAACTTCGTAATATGGAGTTCGTTGTGCCCCACAACGGCGTCGGCAACGGATATAGCCAAACATGTCACGTGCCGCGTTGAGGCTCGTTCGATCTGTTTGAAAAACAATAACCAGGCAGGCAACGGCTAATCTAGAAAGTATTTCACTTGGCACGACCTAACAGAGGCTGATGCGACTGTGTAGAATGTGAATACAACAACAATGCTTGAGTCAAAACACAGGAACGGGTGAGGGTTAGTATCTTGCGATCTACATAGACGATAAGAAACTCCTAAAAATGCCAGAGTGAATGATTTTCAAAATAATGTAATATGTACTTATATTTGGAACCTAGTTTGATGAATGTCACAATGATATCTGTAACATAACCTAGATTTACCAAAAAGCCATCACGGCAATCCTGGACATATGTCTTACTGGTAGACACCCCTTTCAAATTTCTCGGTATCGTAAAACCTGGCGGTGATTGTGTTTCCGTTAAACACCCGTCCTTCAAGTGCATTGACAGCCTACAGAGTGATTAGCGCGTCTTCAAGTACGATGGGTAGATCTGACTCACACGTAGGGCTGAGAGTTGAGCGGTAAACTTAACGAAAACTGGAATAGGGCCATCGCTCTCACGGTGGATGAATACTCTTTCGACACGTCCGTACTAGACCAAGGTTAATGACAGCTTCTCAAACCCAGAATAATAGCATTGACATACCTTTTCATTGCATTCTTCGCCAATTTCCTGCATAAGACCCCCTCCTTGGCTGTTGTCAAGCTCGGCGTCCAGGTCCAGGCCATCTACCATTCCATGCAATACAATCACTTCACTCATTTCTCCAAATTTCCCTCCTTCTTCTGCTTTCTTCTTGCTAGCAATAATCTTACCACGGCCTGGCGGTAAAGCAAAACCTCCACCTTCCGAATCCGGTTTCTTTTTCTGCTTTTGAACTTTGACCTGGAGAGGATTGACAATACCAGAGCCAGTGGCGCCCAGGCCTGACCCTTTGGTCCAGCCGTATTTGGCCATAAGTCGCTCCGCAAAGCCTCGTTGTCCTGGACGAAGAGACCGAGGGGCATCCCCTTCCTCTTCTTCGACAGGCTCTTCTTCTGCGAACGTGGCTTCAAGCTCTTCCTCAGTTGCCGGGATATCCTCTGGCGGTGGCGGCAGCACGTATCGAACAGGGGCACGTGAAATGGTCGCCGAAGCGGGCTGAAAAACAGACATTGACGGAGGACCGGCGGTTGGAGGTTCCGGAGGGGGTGGCGGAGGAGGATCGGAAGGAGCTGGAGGTTGCTGGTTCATTCGAAGCCTTCGAGCGTAGGCATCTTCCCCGGTGGCATCATCTGGTATCGTCACCGGAGGCGGTGGATGGTAGTCTGTATCTGCCATTTCTTGATCTTCAAGCGGTGGGGGTTTTCCATCGTAGATCTCTTCTTTATTGCTATCGAGTCCTCCTTGCGAAGTATCATTAAGACCTGGAGGAGGCGCAAAATTATAAGGCGGAGGAGCAAATTGTCCTGTGATACTGTCAGCATCTTGCGGAGCCGGAACTCTCCGCATGACTTACGGTTCTTTTGAGAGTAATCATTGTCACTGTCGTAATCACTGCTCGGCTGTCTAGCCATGCGATGTGCATACAGACGGTCCTTCCAGTCTCTCACTTCGCGAATTTTCTCGTCGCTCTGTTTATATTCCTCATAATTGTTTGGCCTAGAAGGGTCGTATATATCATCCCAATTTGTCATTATCTCGGGGCCGTCTCGGTTCTTCTTCCGCTTCTTGCGACCTCCACGTTGTCGTTTCGCTCCACTATAGAACCCGTTGATATCGTCGTCATCATCGGCGGTTGATGCCCAGTCTGCCAGAGTTGATTTTGCCTGAAGGCGGGCGGCAGCATTGTTAGCATTTGGGGCAAGTTCCGGCTTCGATGTTATAGGGGCGGTTTTAGTGAATGGAGGTTTGGCCTTTGGCTTCTGGTTCGATAATTGCGGTCTTTTGATGGGCTGAAAGCGCAAAGATGCTGTTGTTGCGAAAGCAGGGAAGACCCCAGAAACACACGTGAGTAATCCGATCTGAACAAACGCATCCACCACAAAAAGGTGAACTAGGAGGGTATTGCGCTACCAGCACTTATCTGTTGTTGCTTGTCCGTGGCGGCATCGTCTGGTTGGGCTTCTCCTTCGGAGCTCTGCTTGAACACGACAGGCGCTCTCGAAATTGTTCCAGACCCCTCCGAGGCTGGGTCTAGAAGGTTTGCGTAAAGCGAGAGGCCCCCGCCCTTGGCTGCTGACGATTGTGAGGCCATATCAGCACGACAAGAGCAGAGTTTGTTTATTTGCCCAGTGATCTGATGCGAAGAGGGAATCTTCAAACACACTTGAAGACGATCGAGGCAAGAGCAGGTGCCGCCAGTCTTGGCATGTTTGCTTCTTTTGCAGCGGCAGATATAGATCTAGTTACTGTGATGTCTTTCTTGCAATATACGCAACCAATAAATGTATAGCATTTCTTTCGACTTTTGGAATAGATCACGAGGCCTTCATAGTATGCACTATCTATACCCTGCATGGCATCCTGTCGTATAGACAATTCAACTATGGGTTTATCTATCGGCATTCCAACGCCCCTAACTGTTAGCGTCCTGTTATATGAGGGCGGTGACGTGGTTTGCGCGCCCTTTCTTTGACGAGGGGTGCATTGAAGCACTGGAACGTGTTGGTAAACCATAACTGGCTATGATTAGCACGTAGACATATCGACTTATCTAGTCATTACTAAATATTTACCTATTTCAAGGCGCAGTAATTGGCCAGGCCTTTCGTGTTCGCTTAGACACGGCAAAATAGCGCCGCGTGCCGACTTCGGCGCCTGTGCGGAGATCGGCTCCCTCTCCGTGGTCTGCACCAAAATTAATTTCTTTGCTGCTCTACTACTGAGTCACTGCATTGTGCTGCACTCTCCCCTCTGGCGTATCGATCGAATCGTGAGTCATTGTTCAGGGCATCTCTTCTAGTGACTGGTTAGTTCTCATATCTCTTTTGTTTATAATCCCCTGGCACGCTCCTTCACCGGAGTCCATGAGCAGACTTTCTCAACAGGCCCGGCTGACAGCTGCATTCCTGTTTACCAGTACAGAAGATGCGGTCTTCTCATCAATTGATGCGCAGCAACTTGCTGCGCTCGCGCACAGCAGCCAAGTCTCTATCACAGCCAAGATCTGCACCATGGCAGAGGTCATTTAGCAGCACCGCAGCGCCGGCACTCTCCGGCCTTGACCCCTCGAAGCTGACCACAACGTCAGCGACCGCGCCGAAGGAATTGATTGCAAACAAAGAGCTAGTCTTTGGGAGGACTTTTACTGGTAAGCCAGCAGCAGCATCTCTTTCTCGGAAGTGAATGATAAGAAACTTACGTATGGATTTCCCACAGACCATATGCTTACCATTGAATGGACTGCTTTAAAGGGCTGGCTTGCCCCTCAAATTGGTCCATATCAAAACTTGAGCCTCGACCCTGCAACCTGCGTGCTACACTATGCCTTTACTTGCTTTGAAGGAATGAAGGCGTACAAGGACAAGGAGGGCAGGATTCGTCTATTCCGACCAAATAAAAACATGGAGCGTCTGAACCAGTCTGCGGCGCGTATTGCCCTCCCAAAATTTGATGGCGACGCCATGACCAAATTGCTTGCCGAATTTGTCAAGAAGGATGGCAGATTCATTCCAAAGTGAGTTGATGATCATAATTTTATGGGGGAAAGGACCAGCAACTAAATCCAAGTTTTTGCAACAAACAGTGAAAAGGGCTATTCGCTCTACCTGCGACCCACTCTGATCGGTACCCAACCTACAATCGGCATTGGTCCCCCGGGTTCAGCACTCCTCTTCGTGATTGCCAGTCCCGTGGGCCCCTATTACCCAACTGGATTCAAGGCCATCTCGTTGGAAGCGACCGACTACGCAGTCCGCGCATGGCCCGGCGGTGTTGGAGACAAGAAGCTCGGCGCCAACTATGCGCCCTGCATCGTGCCTCAGCAAGAAGCAGCCTCTCGAGGCCACCAGCAAAACCTGTGGTTGTTTGGCGAGGAGGAATACGTGACCGAGGTGGGAACGATGAACCTCTTCATGGCCATCAAGAACAAGGAGACCGGAAAAAATGAGCTCTTGACCGCGCCCCTCGACGGAACTATTCTCCCGGGTGTTACGAGAGACTCGGTCCTAGCATTGGCCCGGGAACGACTCGTCCCCGAGGGCTGGACCGTCACAGAGCGCAAGGTGCGCATGACCGAGCTCGCTGAAGCCTCCGCCGAGGGCCGTCTCATTGAAGTGTTTGGCGCCGGCACAGCGGCGATTGTCAGCCCCATTCGCAATATCAGCTACAAGGGCAAGCCGGTGAACTGCGGACTGAAGGACCACGAAGAAACGGGAGAGGTCGCGCTTCGCATGAAGAACTGGATCGAGGGTATCCAGTATGGCGAGGAAGAGCACGAATGGAGGTGAGTATTTTTTTTTCTCCGAAGAAGAAAAAAAAAGAAGAATTGCTAACAACGCTTTAGTTACCTTGTTGAATAAGCTATTCGGGAAATTTACGCATTTATACATTGGGGTTTTGTTTGTCTTGAATTGTAAAAGTCTACTCAATTGAGTAACTAGCCTTATCATAGACAGTTAATGAGTCATACATACCTGGTCTTGTTAACCCAGTCTACACGAATTTTGAGTCTATCAGTTACATATACATGTGTAACAGATCTGCATGTGGCATGTTCACAGTATGTACACAGAGTGCATATGACAGCAAAGTATAAATTCAAGTTCGTCTTTTACTAACAGCATAAAGATCAACTGGTAAAAGCTTTGGCCTTGACTTTGAGTAGCTTCTCCGCATTCAGATAGGCAAACTTGGCCAAATTATCGCCAGCAATCAGGCCACTCTTCTCAATCTCCTCGAAAAACTGCATTCCTTTCTCATTGGCCGAAAAGGGGTAGTCGACGCTGTACATGATACGGTCGATCGAGGTGGTCTTGAGCAGACAGGCCAGCGGGGTCAGCGAGAACATGCCGCTGGTGGTGACCCAGATATTGTTGTGCCAGACATGCTTAAATGATACCTTTTTCGCCCATCGGTCGGTCACACCGAAGACACGATCGAGCTGGAACGGGAGGAGTTCGCCCATGTGGCCAATGACAATCTTCAAGTTTGGGAACCGCTCGAAAAGTCCGCTGGCATACAGCCGCAGGATATGCAGCGCGGTATCACTGTGCCAGCCCCAGCCAAACGCACTCAGCGCGGTGGCGATGCTGTCACTGTAGTTGCCCTTGTGCCACTCGAGCATCGAGTCCGACGCAAACGTCGGATGGATATAAATGGGCACGTCGAGCTCCTGCGCCTTCTCAAAGACGACCCAGAAGCGCTCGGCGTCGTAAAACGTGCCATTCAAATGATTCTCGACCAGAGCACCGACAAAACCCAGTTTCGTGATTGTGCGTTCCAGCTCTGCGGCGGCCTCGTCGGGCTGGCTCATCGGCAGCATGGCAAAGCCAGCCAGGCGTGTCGGGTTCTGGGCAATGGCGGCGGCCAAGTCGTCGTTGGCCTCGGCGCAGAGCGCGGGTGAGAGGTCACCGGGGCCGTGGGAGATGACTTGGATGGATACATTTCCATTGTCCAAGTCTTGAATGCGCCCTTCGCCGAGTGCCTGTAGCTTGGCCATTGTTTGGGCCGGGAAAGAAGCGAAATGGTCCCGAACCTCTTTGCTGGCCGCATGGACCTTGGGGGAGATGTAGTGCTCCTCGAGAGTGATGAGTGGATGCATGGTTGGTGATGAATAGATCAGTGTCCTTTCGGGGTGTTTTGAATTGGGTGTGTTGTATGGCAGTCTGGTTCTTATAAATGTGCTGATGTTCTATCTCCGACCTCCGAGCATGTATCTCGTAACGCCGAGCTCGTGGCAACCCTCGTATTTCTTTAAAAGCGGGATTCTATGTATTTCGTATGTTATAGAGATAGAGAAGATTTTCTGCCATTTTTTAGTACGTCGCAACAAGTCTAGATGTTTCCCAAGGAACGTAGCTCGATCGCACCTGCTTATGTCCGAGGGCCGCTTTTCTGTCGGATATTGGCAATCAGATGTACCCACGAGGAGAACTCCAGCAACAATGATTCAATCGCGTATAAGGAAGCCAGTCTGGTCAAAATCGTCGTCACGCAGAGAACAGCGAGAATAAGACGAGAGGAGCGTGGTGTTGAGGGATTGATTCATGCCCCACTGTAAGCACAACCCCTCCATCCATGAACCATCTCCCGTCAGACGGCCTTTTGGTTGTTCCATGTTTTTGTTTGGATTTCGGTGTGGCCGTTAATGGGAGACAGTATGTTTTGCGCTTTTCGTTTGACACATTGGTAATTTCAAGTTGTTCAAGAAGCGAGATCAAGGTTCAGTGTAGAGCCAAGTTGATGTGGTGGTCGCGCCTACCCTCGTGGTCAGTATCTTGTCAGACGCAGGGTTAGGGCTTAGGTTTAGGGCTACCTTCCATCCTATGTACATCGATGGTGTTAAATACATATGTATATATTCCTGTCGACATTGACTACATATGCACATGTGTCGCACATGTTAATCCATCAGTTCCGTGTTGACGCCAATTGTAGATACACATTGTAGTTCATCGAGAGAATGATGGTATATATTTCGCTCAACAATGAGTAATTTATGGTTGCAGGTATCCACCACATCTAACTCTCCAACAGAAACTAATAGGCAAAAAGATTCCCTACTTTCTATAAAACTTCCATTTTACTTCAGCTAAATAGCGGCAGTCGACGCATGCGCACATTTTCATGAGACTAGGGCCTGCACTATCAATTGATGAGACCGGGACGGCCCGTTCAATGTTGGCTACTGCGTATCACTATGCAAGGGACCAACATCTGGCTTTAGTCTACTATCTGAGCACGCAGTGTTAAATAATCCCTCAATGAGAGCGGGATCGAGACTCTTCTAGACGTTTGAAGTTGCCGTCATATCCGTGTATATTGACCGGTACTCGATCTAAACTCAAAAATTAGTCGCTGAAGATGTTTTGCTGAGGATGTTGAACCACAGACATGTTATAGGGCACTATTACTACTACTTACAGTGGTATTTACGGACCTGTAAAGTTAAAACAACTACATGTGTAGTCTTGTTTCGATCCGTACAATTTCCGGACATCTAATAACTACTAGCTGTTTATGGCTGTTGGTCGATAGATGTCACCGGCACAATCTCCATTCAACAAGCCAACTGCTAATTTTGTTGGTTTTCGAGATTGTTTCTTTTCAACAGTTATATAACATATATTAATATTTCCTATATGTGACAGGCAACAGCAGCCAAAATTACCGCAAATGGAATAACATGCCACGCATGCTGCATAACTAACAGATAACCAACATCTTCAATAATAAAATGGATATATTATTGATCGCAGCCTTTCAACAAGCGCACCAAAACAGCGGAACAACATAACACAGGAATCCTATAGAGGCGACTATCCGCGCTGTTCCATATCTCTTTATCACAAGCGTTCATTTCCGAGCATACAGATCACTTCCGTTTGTGCTGATACTCGCGAGACAGGCTCGTTCGTCACTATCATCGTCATAAACAGATAAACAGCCGAAATGGATGAGCCACAACGCGTCATTGAACTTTGCTTTTATTACAAATCTTCCGCAGTAGCTGTAGAGTATCGGCATATTTCCAAATCTGGACCAACATGGCTGAGTACACCAGCCTTGTATAGTAAGTAGTACTCCGTAGGGCGTATTCGCAAAGCTTGATGAGCTTTCCGATGTATCCGGAAAGGCTGTCGTTCTAACTTCTAGCAGAAAATCTCCCCGCCTCTCTATTTCCCTCGCAAGCCATGTCTACAGGCTGAAAAGTACAAGGAACTTTTTTTTTTGCCTGTCAGCGGATTGATGCCTCCGCGCGGAGTACTCCGGATGATTGGTGTGCTCCTTAGTTGCTAAATAGAGACCGTACATTTATAGTCAGTGTTTGATCGACAGTGTTATTTACGTCAGGTGGGACTTTTTTGCATGTCAAGTTCCAACACTGACTCAACAGACAGGTATATTTCTGTAAATACATAACGACCAAAGAGCGGACGAATACGCACGGACGAAAGACATGCTGTGCTATCTCCGGGCCGTCGTGCGTCCATACTCGGAGTTATTATTAATTATGTTCTAATTGGTATGAAGCGTTCTAGAAGACTTGTAACTTAACTACTACAGAGAGAGTTATTGATGAACTTCAGCTGGGCCATTGTCCGTGTTTTTAGTACGTATTTCGCAGGTTCGCTTCAATATGCTCACCGACATTGTCAACGACTCAAAAATGAAAATGTGGCAAAAGCATGCAATTACATGGAGTCGACTCCATTCAGCAAGATCTATATATTTGAGGATAATAATATATCTCAGTCACCGATACTCTCACGGTGTGCTCGCGCGCTGACTGGCTGGAGGCGGGACAACCATAGCTCCGCAAGCGGTGAACACTGAACACGGAAATAGGAATAGTCTGGTATTTTAGCCGGTAATTTTTGCTTGTATTTCTTCCTTTTCTTTTCAGCCCTACCAAGCGAAGCATATGTACGTGAAAGTGAAACCCAGTTTGTGTGCACGCACCAATAGGAGCAACTGCATGGGGTCTGTTTAGTGTTTAACTCGGATCCTGAGGCTGTGGACGCGCCTTGATTAGTGATTAAAAGTGATGCCTGGTGAACCAGAAAAAACCAAATAAAACGCCATATAGTACATGTTTGAATAGCCTACCGTCTAACCTTTGTTCCCACGGGGTTGACGGAGGCGCTTACGCGATTGTCGGGACTGCGTACTGAATTTGTAACTGTAATGAGTATTAAATTGTGAAAAGATTCATATACACGGAGTACAAAGGTAACCCTAAATCAAGCCCGATGGACCCGGCCTGTCCAGAATTGACCACTTATGCCCTGCTTGGTACGATATCCCGCTCGTAGTGCTACTCTCCTAAATAACTTCTTACTCATAGTCTCGGGCCGCTCCACCATTTGCTGAACAAGGACAATGCTGAAGCATGTGTGGACTCCTGGCAGATATTAAGGATCTGACTGCTTGGAGCGGTAGTACGTAGTAATTAACAGGCTACAGCGGTCAGCATTTGAGTTGTCAAGCATTTACAAGCATTACTAATTGGCAATAAAAGGGTTTACTCGGGCTCAATTGTCTACCTCCTGCCTTTTTAGGGCGTTCCTTCAAGTCTGCTACATGTATCAAATCATTTTGAGCCCTCCATCTAGACCGCCAAATTGCCAGCCTAAGTAAGCATGGTTTGCCACTTTGGTTGTGTCATCTTGCTCTTTAAATCCACATGCAGACAGTGCCAGACACAACCTTGCTGGAAAAAAGAAGACCGGGGTTAAGCTGTGGATCGGTGCTGTCAAGACTCAACACTGCAGCCAAAGAGTGGATTAATAATACTACGCCCTGTCTCCCGGTGGACGATCCAGTTCATGCATTGCCCAATCAACGACATCGGCGAATCCACCTCAAGTAGTGGACAGACGGGCCAAAATAACAATTTAAACGAATTTAAACGAGTCGAATCATAGCATATTAATCTACAAAGATTATTGTCCCTCGGCAGTTTTCTTCAGTAGTGCACTATGTCACATGTTTACCCTGAGTCCCCGACAAATGGGCTCTGCCAGTTCGTATAAAAAGTTAAAGATTATTGTGTACATGGACCCCAAGGGTCCAAACCCCCAATACTAAAGTAAAGGTTCCTTGAACTTTGAATTCTAGCGTAGAATTGCTGATCATCCCGGGCGATCAAACTTTGAGATCTACCCTAGTTTTTTCTTTAAAAGGTAAAAAAAAAGACTTCGTTGTTTGCCGCCCATGCCGGGCATAAAATGACCCGCCAAGGCGCTAGACAATAAGCACATTATTAACCTTGTCAGCCCGTGTCTCATCCAGGCGTTATTATTTACTGAAATTTTGAATCAGATGTTGACAGGTAGTAGGGGAAGCTGTTCCTGGTTCAGTAACAAGTGCGAGCCGTTTCATGCGGCATGCGGCGGCATGTGGATCGTGAATCTATTAAAACTCTTAGATGACGGGTACGAGTCAGACCTTGCATTGATGAGTCTTCAAGTGTTGGCGCTTGCGTGAAGATATGCATGATTGATCCACCAAGGGGTGTAGAATCAGATAATCCGAAGGTGGAATGGCACCATGGCTTGGAAATGTCAACATATGTCGGCAGTCGTGGAAGACTAAACGCAGGTACTATACTAAGTGGTATTCCGTGCTCATACAGAGATAGTCTGAAAGCCGGATCTTTACATCCGTGAGAATATACGTACAGGGTCCATGCTTTTAGACGCTATTATTCTTCAAACATTATTATGATGATGATACTGCTATGGATGATCGACCCGGAGATACTAACGGCCGATGCCGTTGTTCGCTGACGAGCCGGCTGGCTGGCAAGTCGGCGTTTAGCCACACGACTTCCCCCCCCCCTGACTTTACATTAGTCTCGTTCATTCAATTATTTTACGCAGGTGGTTATAGGCTCGCTTTGTCCAGCAAATTCGAGCGGCGGCGGCGATATAGTGGAGCCCGAAGCTTATATGCTGGACGCCCATAGAGTTGTATACGAAAAACATGAGACTGTTAGACAGTTAGAGAGATTGCATGGCCATGTGGAGAAATTAACGTTGAAGGATCTAAGATTATGATGTGTTATACATGTGTATACTTGTCTAGTACTAAGTAGTATATCTATGCTTGACGGAGAACGCCGCAACGAATCAAAGCGGTCAATTTGCATTTAGCCATCAAATTTTGCTGTAGAGTTTGATCTACTCCCGCTCCTTATGAGTCAATTATTCCCTCCAATGAAAAAAAAAGATCATCTATTGAGCCTTGAGATTTCATGCAAACCATCGGCTGGCTACCGACTTCCGCAGATGCTGACACACCGGTCGACGCCTCCACATACGTACTACGTACCACATATGCCGAACTATGGGAACAGCTGATTTCCCGGGGTCTAAAAAAAAAAAACGTGCTCAACTCAAATTAGATGGAGTTATTCTAGTATGTAGTACAAGAAAGGATTTAGTCGTGTCGGCGATCGGTGGCGCTCATCATTGGATGATATTGGACGGGTAATAAGCTTGTTCTCTCGAGTTCCAGGCTTCCAGCCCGTCTCTTAATAACACTGCAACTATTATGATAATCTCCAGGGTAATTATGATATAGTACCCGCCATAGGTCGCGGATTGGCCGGGCTATAGCACGCATCCCTCGTAGTCTCGTACTCCTAGCCCGTTTCAGCGGTGGATTCTCCCGCACGGTATGTATCACTATGCATACACGGTACTGAGGAAATACTCGGTCGCTTTTTTCTCTTTCTATCTACTACTCCGTACGTAAATAATATCAATCCGGCAATAGCTGAGTAAGGCGCTGGTGTTCCGCAGCAATGACACAACAACATAAAAAGCTGCCAGTTGCGGCTGGTCAACAGCCCGCGTGCTCATAAAGAGGATGCGCTAAAGCGGGCCTAGCAGCTCGGAGTGATAATCTTGATGAGCTCTCCGCACGGGAGAGCCGGGCACGTTGTCAGCAGTCAATCTGCTGTTAAAACAGTACGTAGTACTAATAATCCTCCTGCCAAAGTGTATACCTGTACTAATCCGGCTCGTCGTACCGCCGTGCTCAGTGCTCCATGTTACCAGACGTGACCGTACCGCGCCGTACCGCGTATTGCTACGGAATCCCGCCCCCCGGTCTCCACCGGGCTCGGCGTTCCGGACTGGCCATTGGCAGGGCGGCCGGTTTTGGCCTGTATGACCCACACTTACAGACACGCGCGAATCGTGCCCCAGCGATCACGAGCTGCATGGCTGCTAGAACACTAGAACCTCTTAGAGTCGTGCCCATTTTCCTTTTTCCACTTCCCAAACGGCGGTTGGGGTCCCCTCTCGTCGGCGACATTCTGTTTACGAAGCGTTACCAACTTTACTAGTAGCAGGCTGTGATCGGCATGCAGCCACGCCCATTCCCATTCGTGAGCGCCGTCTGGGCCAGCTCGAATGCCCCGGCCGAAAATAGTTCGATCCCGTGGCGGCCGCAGCAACCCTGAAGAGGACGACGCAAGCACGACCAAAACGTGCGTGGTGCGTGCACTGGCGTTGATATCACCACCCCCAGGCCCAGGGCTGAGCTGAGCTGGATTGTCTGTATATTTATAACACATTCCCCCCTCCTGCACTTCTGTTCATCCTTTGACTCGTCCCACCTTTTTGTGAACATCGAACAGAAAAGAACAGAAAGAACAGAACGTTGTATACTCTCTGCCCTGCCCATCATGCATCATCGGGGGAATTCCTATAGCAGCTACCCATATCCGGTCACCACGGCCACGAACAACACTCCTTCGAAATACCAGTCGTCCAGCAGTATGCACGGCACCAGCAGTGCGTTCAGCGCCAATGCCAACCCCAACGAGGACTGGACCAAGATTTCCGACTTGGCCGAGCGCCGCCGCATCCAGAACCGCATCGCCCAGCGCAACTACCGTATGCCGCTTTCCTATCTTTCTGGTCTTCCTTTCTAACTATCCACAGGCAAGAAGCTAAAGCGTCGTCTGGAAGACCTCGAACGCCGAGCGGCATCGTCCTCTGCGTCGCCTGAACAGTCGCATGCAGAGCCCGAACAGTCCAAGCAGACGGCCAAGTCACACTCCGCTCGCTCGTCCACCGGCTCTTCCAAGCGGTCGTCCAAGACGAATAACCAGTGGAGTGCACCCGAGAATGAGATGGGCATGCAGCCTGCCACTTATGGAGGCTTGCAGGAAGACCGAAGCATGTTTGGCCAGCAGTCGACACGCCAGCTCTCGACCTCGCCGCCGCCTTTCTTCTACCCCTCGTACCCAGCCTACTCGGATCCCTATGGCCAGTCCAACTACTCGACGCAGCCGGCCCACCCGCACCATCCTTACCACGCGATTCCCCAGCCTCAGTACGGGGATCTGACATCGCTGCCAGCTCACCACATGGATCAGCTGCCTCACACGATGCCATCGGCGGCCTCGGCCAGCAAGCGTCTAGGAGGCTATCCAGATGATGAGGTTCTCAACCCGCTGTGCATCAACTACGCTTCGATGGCAGGCATTGACTTGTCGGCTGTTCCCACGGCGCCGCAGCACCACCAGCAGCACCATCATCATCATCATTCACACTCTCATTCTCACTCACATCTCCAGGTAAATTCTCGCCCTCGGTCTTCCCTGTTGGTGTCTCTTCTAACGTAAATGTGGGCGCGAAGCTGACCAACGACAGACCCCGCCACTTACCAATTCCTACGCTTTCGACCACGCTTTCGACCACTCCGGGTCAACGTCTCCCGCCGGGTCTTTGAATGATCACTTTCCGTTGACCCCGGAGCCGGCCCGGCTGTCGCCTGAGCATATTGCATTTCTGTGAAGAACATTTACTTCTTTTCTGTTTTATACTAGGGACATATGCATGGAAGTGGCGTTTTACGTTTGTGGTGATGATGATGGATGTTTACTGTCTTGTATACGATTGAGCCTTGCATAAAGATTAGACTTTACTTGATACGTTGATTTCCTTTGAAGAATACTTACTTACATACTACGTACTACGTACTACCCCAAGATTCTCGAAGAATGGGACCTTGGTATCCGTATCTGATCCACTCTGCTAATCATTGTTATTCTAGAAGAACGGCAGAAGAAAGCACATCACCGGAGCATTTCCCTAAACGTACATACGTCCAGAATGCGACCTCGGAAAACGGGCTGTGGCTGGACCAAGTGGGGCGTGTTGTTTCCCAATTATGAATCAATTTAGTGAATTTACGGAGCATGCGCTAGTCCGTATTTGGAGGGCGGTGCGGCTGATGCCATTTGCCGAATCAGCTGAAGGCTGGAGTCTCCATGGGTGGGGCCGCAGTGGAGCCGCCTATGCAAGATATGGTATTAAGAGCAGCTTTACTATCCCGTAATTGGTTTAGCTTTACTCCGTAAATACGAATAACCCTCCGCTGTTTGTTCTTGCTTCGACTTTCAAGGCGTTTTTTCTTTTTGTTCTTTAGAGTTTCGGGGCATTTTATTCTCTCTTGCGCCTGAAGTGTTTGTTTAATTTGGATAGGAAGGAAAGAACGTTATGACGTGTGCATCTCAATTATTTACTGCTGAAAACCAACTTAATTATTAACCAACAACGACCGGGTCGGAATTAGGGGAGGTTTGTGCATTTGATTAATACTAACTGCTACTAAATATTCCTTTCTGTTCCCACGTTTCGGCATCCTGCGGGCATCCGGCACATGTTGGGCGCCTCGCTCGCTTGTGGTATTTCATGCGATGCGATGCGATGCGAGCCAAGGCGGCGCCTTGTACGTAGGTGGGTGTGAGTTTACTTCCGGACTCGGTAAATAAAACCAAGGTTTGTTCAATTTGTTTGCGACGTGTTATTTTGTTATTCACTATGGAATCAATAACTATTATTTACGACTGTTTCTACTTTTGCTTTCTCTTCGCTTTACTAAATTACTTCAGTCCTTCCTCATACAGCGAGCCGGTCAAAAAAACCAACCAACATCGTTGAGAAATTAATCTAAATAAAACGTGTTAAATGAGGGGAAAATAAATGAATTCATCAATTCAAACGCCCAGATGCTGGATCACATCTCCTTGATGTAGTACTTAAGAGCTGTTCGCTTAACAGCCACCAATGATTCGTTCATCGTTCAGCAGCCTCCAAGCCTTTTGGCGTTCAATTCAATTTTGGGTGATGACTTTTGTGGTTCAAAACAACCCAACATGGCGAATCGTGGTTGGCTGGTTCGTATGAGCTAGACATGGGGACTACCCGGACTAGATTAGGTAGAAGGGTGGATACACTGGATATTGAATGCGTATTGGACAATAAAAACACTCCCCATAATCTGCATACTTATAGTGTCCAATTGTCCAGTGTCCACTGTCTCCATATACCGTACTCCGCGCGGCGTGTACTCCTCACAAAGTAACAAATACGCGAGCAGCGAGAGAGTACTAGAAAACTCGAAATGATTGACTGCGCCATAATGTAGTATCAAAGAGTCGTTTTGTTGGTTGGCTGTTGCATGATTGATTTATCGTACACTATGTGCTTGACGTACCCTACTACTACTTCCGGATAAGTAAACCAACACAAACACTCATCATTGATACCACTGTCGTTATCATCAAAAAAAGTTATGTACATCCTCGGTACATAACAAAAGCCAAGCCTTCTTGAGTGGACCGACTACACAACCTAGCGTGCCGCCACTAGCAGTAAATATACTCAGTATAGTTTAGTCTGCTGTACGTAGTGTGGAAACTTTGTGTGCTGTAGCCTGTTTAGCCCAGCTCTTTCCGCTGCGGATGATCAGCATTAAGGAGGAAAATTCACGAATATTACCTAAGAAAGCTAAAAGAATGCTGATCTATGCGTTTCTGTTGTGCAGTAGCTGGCATCGTTTATTTTTGATTTTCATTTTTGTTTGCATAGTGTTGGGTTTGGGGTTTCATTAGACGGAAGGGTTTTTTTTTCTTTTTTTTTCAATTGGAAGTATTAGTTCAGCTTTGTTTCAGTTAGCATTATTCATTCAGCGGAATATGTTCCGCACACTACTTGCCTGAAAAAATAGAGAAAAAGCAACTATGCGGCGATGATTTCCTAATTAGGAAAATCTCAAGACCGAAACACTTGCCTAATTCGGTATAACGCGTGGTTTTTGGCAGCCAAGTAGATTAACGAACATGAGTTATATCAGTGGCCACTAATTGCTCACCGATCGCCAAATTGGCAGGTATACGTAAAAAGTCTATCGTATGAGCCACTGGTCTAGATTTGATGTGATTGTTTATTTTAGGCTTTTTTTGGAGCTTATGAATACGAATAGTATGTGATGCACGTCATACCCCGACCAATCACGTATAAAGTTTAAAGTATAGATTAAGAATACGAATTTGATCCCACTCTTTTCATGATTTTCACATTTTTCGGCAGTGCTCAAGCCTCGATTTCGCAGAACACGAAAAAAAAAGAGACCAAATCACGAAAGAGAATACGAGGAATAGAAGAATATGGCCAGGTCTGGTCTGTCCTGCGGGGTTACTGACTGGGATGTGATTTAATGGCAGCCTAGATCAGCAAGCCCAGAGCCAAGAGCTGTGCCCTCGTGTTTCACTTTCTCCACGTCATTTGATCTTGAAATGAACCAAACAAAGGAAACCAAAAAAAAGGATCCGAGTACCGTCGCAAAAAGCTGAAAGAAAAGAGCTGGAAAAGCTGAGAAACATGAGCAAACCCTCCGACCGAGCAAATGATCTGTTCGCTTGCGGGTCTCGCAACGAGCATTGTTTTTGATTTTGTCTGCGGCACTGCTCAGCCCTACCGGGACCCAAAGTCACCCAAAAGGGCTAGAGGACGCCCTTGGATGTCTTGTTGTTGAACCCGAATTGGTTTATAATGACTCAGCAAGTTGTTGTTAATGCTCGGGCTTCGTCCGCTGCCTAGGCCAAACTTGGTGAGGAAGCGGATCAGTATTAATTGAAGGAAGAAGAATAAGAAAAGAAGGCGAAGAACAAGGTAACGTCCGATACCCAAACAGGTTAGGCATGACAAAGGTTAAAAACATGACGAGGCTAGCTAAATAAAGCGATACGCAATGCGTATCGGTATTAATACGCGTAATGTTACATTAGGATGGAATGTTCTTGCCACGCACCACGCACCACGTGAGCCTGGACTTTAATATAGTCCCGAACCAATGAGGGGGACGTGTTGAATCCACTTCCAAACCCTAAATGCCTCGTATATAAACAGTACTTGCTCCGTGGTCCGCATAGCGTAGTATATACTACAAAGCCAGCCAACACGTCGTAGTACATAGATGATTAAGATTGATCGACATTAATGCTTTTTTATATCGCAAAACACTGCCGTAACAAGACAAAGATCTGGCATGCCAAGAGGCAGAGCCTCGTAAACGAGCAAATTGGGAACTTGGAAACATGGGCAATCATCGCCCCTAGTCTCACTTGGCAAAAGACTAGCCCTACCTTAATTAGAAAGAATAAGAATAAGCTGTTTAAATTATAAAACAGAGTTATCGACCCAAAATTCAAAGCCATGACGCTGCGGCAATGAGATTTCCTCAATTCCTGGCCCGGCAAAGGTGGATCGCTACGAATCTGTAGAGAGCAAACAGAGAAAGAATGTAGTATGAACGGAATAGCACATATTCATCGACTGTTAGCAGTGATGACTCTGTAGGTAGTAACTTCGTACTGCGACCACGGCGTTTCAAGAGCTAGTCCCATCACAACGCCGATATTTCCGACCATCCGGCGAACCGCATGTCCGTTCTCCGATGCATGTGTCTTATCGATTATGGATAGTTTCATCCAAGCCACACTTGCCACGTTCCTTTGTTAGGTGACTAGCGGGCGTCAAAATTCAGAATTAATACATTTCATACATATGCATTGTGCATCTAATGACGGGCATTGTCGCAATGCGGTTAGAAAATGTGGGATATCCAGTGGAGGATCAAAATCTGGTGGTGATGATTAATTTTCTACATACCAGTATCTCCATCAATTGACTCATCTTTCCTGAATAATAAATATACATGTGCACGCTGAGTCTTCGGCCTCGTTTCGTAAGATCAGTGCGCAATAATATGAAATTTTATTACGCTCGCAAATATTAATATAACAGCAATAGTTCGGGCTCTGCAATCCCTGCACGCCCGTGCACCATGTCGCCATTCTTCAGAAGCATCGTGATGAGTTATCTGCTCGCATCGGTTTGCCACTAAAAAAGCATTGGCAACAGACTACGTACTCAGCACTTACTGGTCAATTAACAACTCGTAAATAATCTATGGACCTAACAAATGCTGCAGACGGCGACATTCTAGTCCGATCCGACGTTTTGCTGGTGACTGCAGGTGAAACATACTAGTCACCTCCTCTTTCCCATCAAATACCGAGATGATTGACATGATTGACAGCGATGGCGTGTTAGTGTAACTCAAAGGAACGAATACATCAATGGGATCAGCGGGCGGTTTTTTCTAAAGGAATCCATTATTGAGAAACCACCCCCACGCTCACGGACCAGCAATCGTCACCAGAAGAAAACGTGGAAGGATGCTAGCCTCTACGCTTGTCAGCACGTGGCGTGACAATCAGATTGGTTTTCAATTCACCAAAAAAAAAATCCGGTGATGTGTGTGTGGCTTGCATGTACGGTAAATTGGCTGTACGAATTAATATCAAGTTTAGTCACAGCCCGCTTGGCTTATTGAGGTCAGAGCAAAGTTTTAATCTTTCAGGAGGCGGTTCCGTGGTTATGTTTTCCGCGTCAGCACTCAAATTCAAGCTTCAATTTCTGGGTGAAATCACAGTGCTTGCTGGTCTTGTTGTGGTTCGTTGAATTGTATAGTCACCAAAGTACACCATGTTATCAATTGATGGAGCACCAACCAACTTCTCAACAGTAATCTACCAATCATCACCGAATATTCGGCACCGAGTCTAGATCTGCATCATTCAAAAGGCTAAAGGGTCAATCAATACTGGAAATGGAAACGAGGGTAGACAAGTCGCATTTCGGATTTCGACTCGGCTTTTTTTCCAACCTTAAGTCTCTACGTAGTAATTAGACTAGGTGGCCCTAAAGGGCAAAGAAGACACAAGGTGCCCAGCCGGCATGTTTACTTACTAACTTGCTCCTAAAATGTGGACTCTGCATCCGCAGGAGGATTTTCATCCATGCATATAATAACTAGCCCCGCGGGGATGTATCGAACAAACCACTAATTACATCCTTTCCCTCTGTGTTTCGTACAGAGCTGTCAAATCTGCGACGACTACGTGGTAGTGTTGGTATATACATGTACCCACTTTACTACTGTCAAGGACTCAAGATACGCTCCGATGTTGGTTTCGAAAATTCCAATTCTTTCAATAAATCATTGAATACCAGCCTATACTTTATGGGTTTGAAGAGAGATAAACAAATTATCAATTGTTCGCTATGGTGTATTTCTGTCCACATATTAAACATCCCAAAGACAAGATATGAAAAAGGAATAAGGAAAAAGAAAGAAAGAAAAGAAAAATTAACCACCCTCTCCATTTGCCGGCACGCGATCTGGGTTGCTTGGAGGCATATGCCGACGTTTCCGCATCGGGGCCTTTCTCCTCATGTCGATAACGGACTGCTGTGAGCCAGCAGGCGCTGATCCCATTTCTGTATCGCCGTCGTGGCACTCCTCTTCCTCATCCCCTCCATTCGTCGCGTAGTATATAGCTGATTCGTCTAATTCGTTAATGTCCCGCGGCTTCATACGCAGCCACTGCATGCGAGGTCCAGATTTGGCCCGTTCGGAAACTCGGAACCCGTAAATGCGAGGCTCGTAAATCTTGCCAGCTCCCAATCCTAGCCCAAAGTTGGATGTTAACATCCCGTTGATTTGAGCAGGTTGGTTTGGGGCTTGCTCCAGACTCGGAGCCGTCAGTGCGATCGACGAGTTCAGTGATGGCGACCGTGACTGGTTGGCAAGTGAAGCATTCAATGACGCTGGCGATAATATGCTCTCCGCCCGATCCCCGCCGACATCGAGTTCCGGGAACGTCATGAAGAAGAGACATCCAAACGTCGTCCCGAAGAAAGCCCCGTCGACTGACTGAAAGCGACTGTTTGGCGGCGTGTAGATGTCGTAGCAGCTAGGGCAGAAGAGCTTGACCGTTTCCTGCCCAGGCGTATCTGTGCGGCCGACTGGAAGCACTTTGCAACCATTGCAGTTGACGCGGGGACAGACCCCAAAATGGTCAACCTCGTACTTCTCAAGCATCTGCTGGATCCCAGGCCGCGATGTGATATACCGTTGGTGGATCAGCCCATACAGCAACTCCGCCGAGCTCTCGATCACACTGAGGTCGCTCGCAACTCGCATATGCTTTCGGTCACCAGCTCGCCTGTATCCTAGCGGTTTCTCCTCCCCAAGTGGCTCGTCTTCGTCGTCATCTTCCTCTTCCTCTTCTTCATCCTCGTCATCCTCCTCCGGCTCAACATCCAGGATCATTTCCAAGGCTTCTTTGTACATAGGCACTTGTGATTGCAGTCCGGTCAAGTTGAAATCGTCTTCAATAAAATCTTCCGACACTTCCGCAAAGTACTCATGGCCCATAAGCGAACAAAACGAGGTGATCCATGATTCCGGAGGCCCCTCAGAAGACGACATGGTGAAGGAACCAGAGTTTGTCGATAGCGTAGACGTGGATACTTGGCTAAGCTCTAGCCTTTTGAGGCCGTCGGCCAGTGCTTGCGCTACTTCTCCAGACACGTTGCCGGGGATGTGGCCGAGCCCGTTTGAAGGTATACGGAGGGAAAATTGGAAAAATCGGTTCGAGCGAAGTTCGCTTCAAATATTCGGCTTCGACCAGTCCTCAACAGCTAGTATTTTTGACGTTAAACAAGGCTGTTCTGCCTGATGTGCGACTTTAGGTAGTTGCACAAAACAACATCAAGTGATCTGCGCGAATAAATTTCCTAAACCTGGATTGCATTTGTTGGTAACGATGCCGTGCGCATTAGATAAACCGGATGAACGGACCAACAATAATCAATCTCTCTGATGACCCTGAAGACTTTTGAGGCGTTTTGTTATTCGTGAATCGTCGTTATTGCGAGACGTCGGTGACGTGCCTTGCAGCGAGCGGCAGTTCGGATGGCGGGGTAATGCTAAGTGGCGGAGGCAGACTCTGAATATCGTAATGAACGAGGCAGCACGAGACAATGAAATCCTTGATAACAAGAAAGGATATACGTCGCTCACGGGTACATCGACATGGTGGTGTTTAGTCCAAGATCGGGATCTAGGATGCTGCGATTGCTCGTCCCAGCTTGTGCGGTCAACGTGCTGCGCCGCTGCGGATATGAGGTCACGTGATATGTTCACGCCTCGTTTGAGGACTGGTGTTTGACGCGCATTATATTGTGATTTTTTGTTTATGAGAGTAATGAGATCCTTAGCTTTTTTAGTGTGTATTTACAATTAATCCACTAAGCCTTGGTAACTTTTATCGGGTATCCAATCTATATACATCAACCTGTTCAATCACATAAGATTTCTGAGCACGCGAGAGAACTCTGCGTCGCTACTGAGTACGCCAGCTAATCCTTCGCCAGAATTTTGTATGTCAGAGTCATGGGGAACAAATGTGTTGAAATTTTCCGGTCCGAATGAGCCCGACGCGCCAACAGCTTCAAAAAGATTCGTAAGTTCATGGCTCATTTGTAGTCCATTCATCGGACTGCTGCCCAGTTCAGATACTGGTCCCAATCCCCCATACACGGGCATGCCTTCGATTGGATGACCTGCGAGACCAGCCATTGCAACAGCCGCGTTGGAATGAGGATCATCGCCACCTGTTCCAATGTTTCTTCCAAAGACACCAAGCTTCTCGGCAATACTGCGGACTCCCTTGATAGTATTCCACAGTCGTTTTGATATGTAAGACTTGGTAGTAAATCCGCTGACAAGATTCAACGCCATGTAAAATTCGTCTCGAGATTGTTCGTTAAACTCGGTGGGCGCATGACAGACGGCGAGAAATAAGACAGCGAGAGCGGCCACTAGGAAATAGTTGAAACAGATCTGCTGGGTTTTGTAAATGTCAGAGGTCTGGTTTAGTCGAGCCAGAATTCGAATGGTATCTTTTGCGATATCAACGACCGTTTGAGCATAGCTTCGATTTTCGATAATACTCGACGAAGAATGCAAGACTGGCCTGAAGATCAGGATGCGCAAGTGATTCATTCGCAAGTACAACAGCACTCGTAATCGTTGCATTCCTCGGCTGACTGGGCTGCCATTGCTCGTGGGATCTGGTGGAAGCATGACACTCTCCGGTATATGCTTGTACCACTGACACACCTGGTAGTCCAGGAAACCAATTTCTTCCCTTTTTACATCTGTTGACCCTTCATACCCTAGACCGGAGTACCATATTTTTGAGCTCAGGCGGCCATAAGCAACCATACTCTTCAAATACGGCAGCGAATCATCCTGTCCCTTTATAAGCACGATTGGAAGAAAAAATTTGCTGGGTTTTACTTACAGGTTCTGGGAGACTCGGATCAATGTCATCGTCTTGAATAACAAACGGCAAACCTGTACCGAAGCTCCATCGCCGGTCAAGGCTGTACACAGACCAAAATAGTCGAATGATACGTGACCAATCGGCCTCGGCTGGAAAAGCTTTCATAACGGCATCGCGACGGTGTAATCCAAGCTCCATACACATTCGAGCGGCTAATCCGATTACTCGATACGACATTATATCATTGTCTGTGTGAAAGTGGTATGTTGCCTGTGGAGCATACAAAATTAGCAGAGGTCCAAATTATCGAAAAGTAGATATCAAACGCACAACAATTGTAAGTAGCTGAATAGATTTGACGTCGACAGGCTCTAGCATCTTTGAGTAAAAGATGGGCTTAACAGTCTCGAATAAGCGGTGTGCCAGGTTGCTTTGCCCATTCCCTTCAAGCACCAATGTTGTAGCAAGTATCATCTTGAGGTTAAGCGTGTCGTCATCTTGTAAACCGTCTAAGCCTGGAAGATCGCGCGTTGTAAACCCTGTTCTATTGGCTGCTTCCAGGAAATGATAAAGCAGATTTGTTCGCGCAATGACCTTGTCGATGTCGAATATAGGATACATGAGGCCAATTTCCTCCTCGTATACTTTGCATAAACGGATAGCTTCTTCTCGCCCAATGAACCATATGGGGTCCTTGGAAGGAAACATTGCAACTATTTGCGCTGTCGTTGCGTGACTGAGATCGAGCTGGGGCGCTTCAGGTGGAATGGGCGTAAGGTCCTCGTGCATTGGGTCTTCATTAGGCGCAATTCCCATATTCTGGAGGCTAGATCTAGCCACGTCAAAATTGAAAGCCGAGCTTGTCGGGCCATGGAAACGGGGGTGCTTGGATCGCACACGATTTGGTAGCGCTTGGGCAGGAGAAAGAGACTCTGCATGAGAGCTGTCACCGGCAAATGGTTCGAAAGGAGCCGAGTCCAGTGAGGACAGCCTTTGCGAGCTCAGCTCATTCAGTTTTGAGAAAAGAGTGTTGACCTGTTCTTCAAGCGTGCCAATCTGATCTTTCATTGATCGATATTCTCTGTTCCGGAGTCAATATTTATCAGGCACGTAACGGCGGGGCAGGCAGACTCTGATTCCTTAAAGTTCCCATTGCAACAATTCGGGGCGTAAAGGCCTAGAGTGATAATTAGAAATCTGGCATCGGAGCGTAGAATTGTGCGTACTGACATTCGAGATTAAGATGCCCGCAGCGCTGACAAGGAACTTGACCATTGCACTTGATCTTGCGTCGCTTGCATTCGTTACTAACAGGGGCACAGAGAGTAAGCGACCATACTTGAGCGAAATGCGAGTATTGGAATGAATTCCGGGGATTTAGGGCGATATGCACCTACCATGCGATTGAGATGTATCGATTCCGCTTTGCGCGAGTCTGTGTTCCGCTCTGCGATTCCGCCTTTCTTTTGGCGTCCCCGTCGGGCGTGGCCACTGTGGCCTGCGGAGAAGCACCGTTGGGACGAGGAGACTCAGAAGCCATCTCTGTGAATATCCTTAGTAGTCCAGCAGTGGTGATGCGACGCGAAAGCGACGAGCGTTGTGGACGGAAAGCAGCGTTGTGAGGGTGCGGAATTCGCTCCAGCGGTACAGCGGGCAGTTGCGGGCGGGGGTACGGGGGTAGCTCCTGCCGCCGGCTTATTTACGTACCGCTCTTTCGGCTTTTTTTTTTCTGACTACAACTGGGAAAGAGCAATTCTTGCACGAACTGATCAGAATGACTGGAAGTCGATTCACTACATTATCTTACAGCTAGACATATATTTCTTCGCCTCGTACCAAACCACGACCGGATGACTTTTTTCGCCTTGACACAAACGAGATCGCTCGACCCTACGCTGCAAGACGATTGACCTTCGCTATCATCGAGATTAGCCCTCCAGTGATGGCCTGCACAATAGCAGTCTTGATAGCCTGAACTGCTGCAGGGCGCTTCCTTGACCAGATATAGAATCCGAGCACCACTGCCAACCATAATCCGCGAACCAGCTGTCTTCTCCTGCGTCTTCTGATACCTTCCGGCGTAAATTTGACGTCCCAGTGGCGCCATACGGGGAACATGGATCGTAGGATGTAGTCAACCTGGGAGAAACTAAATGCGAGAATTTTCAGCAAACATCCTGTTCAAAACGAGTTACTTTGATGACCTACGGATACGTTGTTGAGTTCCAACCGTTTGCCTGGTTGTACCAACTGTTGCAGCCGCTCAAAAAGGTCGTGTGCTTGAGCTCGTTTTGGATCTTTTCAGTCCACTCTCTTTCGGCCTGTTCTTTTACTTCCCAGGTGCTAACAGTCCCGTCGAGGATTGGCTTCATGAATTTCAAGCTGTATTGGACTGCGTTTTCGCTCGCTAGAATCACGCTTGTGTGGCCTGTAGCCATGTTCGGACCAAATATCATGAAAAAATTGGGAAATTTGTCCATGGCAATACCGAGATAAGCCTGAGGCCCGCCTCGCTGCTCCCACACATCATGAAGACTCTGCCCTTCTTTTCCCACAACGCGGAGTGGATGAAGCCATTCATTGGTTCGATACCCATTTGCTAGAACAATGGCGTCAGCTGGCAGCTGCACCTCCTCTTCGACCGCCTCCTTTCCTTCCTGAGGAGGATATTGATGGGCTCCAAGTGTGACGCTTCGGGCCTGAACACTTTTGAGGCGACGTGTGGTCAGTTCGATTTTCGGGTTATGCAAGCTCCTGTACCATTCCCCACCAATGACGCGCCGCTTGCAACCGAGGCGATAATTTGGCTCTAAAATATCAAAATATTTGGACGGGGCTAGCTTTCTCATATATTGCCGACTTATTTCCTCCTGACGGGGCAGGTGTTTTCGAGTGTAGTCCGTGCTGGAAAAGATGGTAAAGAATTGATATTCTATGACCACGAAAACGACGAAGCGTACAGTACGCATGAAACCAGGTATATTTCGCATCAAAATTGGGGCGTATTGTCCCCAAAGCTTGTTGGATTCAGGGTCGTTCCTGAAGGGTCTTACCCACGGCGGAGTTCTCATCAATTGCGTGACGGATTTGGCATTGTAGGGATCCTTGACAAGACCTGGTACGGTCTGAGCAGCGCTGGCGCCAGATCCCAGGACGATCACGTCTTTTCCTGTCATATCCACGTTGTCTTTCCATTTAGCCGTGTGGATGATATCGCCTTCAAAGTTGTCCCACCCGGGGATGTCTTTTGGGATCTCATTCGGCTCAACTAATCCACCCACAGCACTGATAGCAATCTTGGCTCGCACGATCTCAGTAGCAATGTAGACACTCTTCTCACCGTCCGCGGCAACCTTCTTTCGACGGTCTTGGTCTGACCAGTCTCCTGCTCCGGGCACGAGATGAGCCAAGGTAATCTCCCATTCCTCCTCTTCTTCCAACCATCTCAGCTCTCTCACTTCGGTGTGGAGCTGGATTTTGTCTACAATTTCATACTTTGCACAAACATTGGCCAGATATTCTGCGATTTCCGGGCCAGGCGCATGTGGTGACGTCCAGTTCGGGTTTTGCGCGAACGAGAAGGAATAGCAGATAGATGGACTGCACACTGTTATCTTCTGCTCGTGCCAAAGAATTGGTTATTGAATACATACATATCACAAGCAGCCCCGGGGTATCTATTGATCCACCATGTGCCGCCGATGCCTGACTGACGGTCAAATATGCGAAATTGATCGAATCCGAGGACTTCTTTTAGCTGGCATCCCATCGCAATTCCCGACTCCCCCGCGCCTACAATGACGACAGGATAGTAGGTATACGCATTCTTAGCGTACGCGCTCTTTCTGCGGATTGACGCCATGATTGTAGATTTCCGATGTGTTTTTGGAGGTTTCTAAGAGTACAAATCCACGACCGAAGTTTTCTATGTTGACAGATCGCTGAAATTACCTCGGCTCGGTACCGATGATCTACGTAAAAGCGGGGACCACAAAGGGAGCTCTGGATGCGGAGTACGTAAGACAAAACAAGTGGACCTCCAAGCCACATATGCAAGAAGCCTAACATGTGATATCAATACGGTTGCAACCTTGAATTAAAAGACGTATTCCATTGGCACAACTTCCGGGGGTACGCCACTCAACCAGCCGACCCACTTTATCGAAGACCCTTGTACGTACAACAAATCAATATAATGTAGTAAACAATGTAGATTATTGCATAAGTTGTATGTAAAATATATATTATTTTACTATAATCAAACATGCAATGTAGTAACTCTGTTTACGTACAGTTTGTATAGGGCAAACCTACATTTATTCATTCATACTCTTCATATTCTTCACTCATTTATCCCGTCTTGTACGCATACAGAACACGCACGGAACGAACGATAAAAGACGCCAGGAAGTCCAATTACCCCTCATCCCCACTCTAGTACAAGCTTAAAAAGGACCATGGCGCACAAGTGATTCCATTTCTACTCCTCACCCGACAATACGTCCTGCTGCTCTGGCCGTCGGTTCTTTTCTCGGACTCTCCTGACTTTCTGAAAAAAGAAAATAGACACTGTATAACCCCAGCAGGCGAGGGGATGCATCTTTGGCTTCAACTTCATACGATGAAAGGTTCGTTTCTACTGCCATCAGATCGTCTTTGGTCAATTGATAGGCCCGATACCATTGTTGATTTGTTGAATCAAGATATTTTGCAAACGCTGTTTGACGCAGCATACTGAATATTTTGAGATTTCTCCTACAGATGCCATCATAGCCATTACATAATAGTCAAATTGGATGACATTACGACAATACCAGTCCCTTCAACTGAGATCTGGAGTAAAACGAACCTTTAAAGAAGAGGCCGTGCGGCGAGTGCGTGATATTGATCAGTTAATAAATGAGATAACGTAGCTCCTAAATGAGAAACTTCAGAAGATCACATCTAGTTTATATACCTAACTATTTCCAAATCATCTATTATATTTAACAACTATTTAATATGCAGCCATATAATTTACTCGAATTTAGGGGTTAATGTTACTTGTAGCCCTATATAAGGAGAGTGAGTAGAGCTACTTGAAAGGCTAGTCTTTTTTTTTGAAAAAAAAAACAATAACAGATGTGTGTTTTTGTCTATAATTGCCACAAGTGAAGCATGGATTAGCACATCTAAGTATAATGTTCAATCCGCATTATAGAACAAGCGTGCTATCGCGCGCGTTACCAGTTCCTCCACTTAAAGTAAACCCAACACTGTACTGGAAGTTTCAGTGGCTAATTTCTCAGACCTTCTTTTCTGTCATCCACTGCAATCATGGTTGATGAAAAAGTGAAACAACAACTACAGAGGTAAAAAAAATAGACCAGGGGAGCAATTGCCAATTAGTAGTGAGAAAAGAATACAGTGGAAATTTTGGGAGTAGTCATTTTTGTGGTTATACTCCATCGATCAGCGCTGTTTTATTGGACCAAGACCTCAACCGTGCATCAAGTTCATCAACCGCTCCTGCTCTTGGCCATGTCATAGAAGATGACAATCAGTGGCGATTAACACAACCGATCAGTGCAATATGGACCCTATCAACACCTCTATACGCGAAATCAGTGACAACTCTTGGTTGATTGCAGACAATTTGCTGCTTAGTCGCCAGCAAACAGTGTTCCCCAGTTTAGCTTTATGGAGAGATGATAATGGCGCTTTTTTTATTCTTTCTAGGGCCTCTGCTCCAGTTCCCAAAACGCGGCTTCTTCCAGCGACAAGTGAACTGCAGAAAGTTTATGACGCAGGCAATTGCTCAGCAGTCTGGCGCGTTGGAGAAGCTTTTATCAAATTAAAAGATCTTATTACACAAAACACAACAAGAGAGCATATCACCTTACAATACCTACGGGATAAGCATCCGCTTGACTTTAAAATTCCGGAGGTCTATTATCACGCAGACCTCGGCAAGCGGTATTTGGTTATTCTCGGTAGAGTTCCTGGTCTTACCCTGAATGATCTATGGTATGAAATGGATGAGACCACCAAACAGACATACGTATCTCGCATCGCCAATATCTGCAAGTCTCTGACAACGTAGACGAGTGAATCCATCAATGGTGTTAATAGGAATCAACTGACAGAGCAATACCTAATAAAGCCTCGCGCCGAAATGGATTTTGACCCTAGTCATCTTCTTAAAAGTTGTGATGAAATGGGGATGGATTGCTCGTCCCTTGTTTTCTGTCATTATGACTTGGAGCCTGGAAATATTCTTTTTGATGAAACTGATTGTTCTATTGGTATCATTGATTGAGAAACAGCTGGTTACGTTCCAAAAGAGTGGATTCGCACCAAATTTCGTTGTTCGAGTGGGATGGATTTGCCGAATAAACCTGGGGAAGTTATTCCGCCGTATGACTGGAGGCGGCGAGTTTCCCAAGAGCTAGAAAAACTAGGGTTTCCTGATGTTGTTGAAAACTGGTTAACTTGGCGGGCGGCCAAATCATTGAGTTGTTAGTGCCCAATTACAATATAGGCCTAACAATGAGAGTATCTGGGGAAAAAAATTCCTCAAATGATTTGTTAACGTTTGACAGAGGTAACATAGTCTTCCTAGCATCCAAGGCTATAGTAGCGGAATAAATTTACAGCAGTAGGAGTCCAACTTAAAGCTGTCAATTGCCATGGCTACTCCGGTGACTCGATCACTTGTTACGTGTTCAATCATTTCTGGAGTACACACTTAGAAAACTACAAAACGAGGTAACCGGCCCCTACATATATTCCGAAGCCGTGCGTAGCACGGCTCCGCCACCTCAACAATAAACCCCCCCTCAACGATAAATCGTCAAATTTTTGCACCCTCTTTACTAATTTCCTTATTATTTACCACCACCATAACAAAAGACTATTATTTTATTAAAAATCGCATATAAAGGGCCCTTAATGCTACTAAACATATAAAAAATCTAAATTTATTAGAGATTATATAAAAATTTAATATTCTTTATTAGTGTCTTCAAAGACACATCAAGGAAGAAGCATTTTGCTCTACACAATCCCCTATAGACTAGAGATTAATAGAAAGTCAAAAGTCTGCTTTATACAGATATATTAATATATTAGATAATCTTAATATTTCTATAAAGTTTTTAATAGTTAGAAATATAGTAAATTTAATTTTATATAAAGCTAATCTTAAAGAAATTAATCCTCTTTTTAAAACTGATGATAAGTGGCTAAAGCGCTTTATAGAGCGCTATTCTAAATATAAAGTAAAAAGAAGGCAGGCTTTTAATATAAATTATAAAAAAGCGTATAAGCCTAATATTATTTTAAATTAGTTTTAATATCTTAAAGCTAAAGTGTCAAACGGTTCAACAACTCGTCACCAAGATGTGAATCGCGGTGGATATTCTATTAACCAAAGTCGAATGGGGAACGTAGTAAGGCAATCTAAAGATATAAATAAAATATTATCGTAATAATAGACTATAAAGTATATTAAAAAGTAATAATAGTATATTATTATAATATAAAAATAAAATATAGTAAATTAAATATATAATAATAAAAAAGTATTTTTATATAGTTAATTTTTAATATAGTGATTATAATTTTATTATATTTTCTATATTTATCTAAATATAGCTTTACTATATTTACTATATTAATTATATATATTTTTATATTTTATATTTTAGTATAGGTATTTTATATCTATATAAAGTAGAGAATAGATATCTTATATTATTGTTAGCTCTATAGCTATTATTTTGTGTCTAATAACCTAAAATGCTATCTTTAGAACCCTGATCCTAAGATTATAGTTATATATCAACAGTAAATATGTAGATATTCTATATATTATAATAACTAGGCTAATTTATATTTATTAATATATTATGTTTCTGTTATTTATATAATAATATTTTGTTATTATATTTATTGGCTATAAGTTATTGATTCTTTTGATAATCCTCTTCTTTAAGGTTAGCGTCTTAATAGTTATATAAATAGTTGTATGCTTTTATGTTATAGGTGAGCTAAATTTTGTTCTGTTAATATTCTTTATAGTGATATTTTAACTATGTTTTTGAAGTTAAATATTGATAAAAATAATTATGTTATATAGATTGAGTAAACTAGTATTATTCTTTTTATTTTTTACTTTTATTATACTAAAAAAGAGAAATTGTGTATAAAATCTGAGATTTTAAAGTATTATAGTGAGTATATTTGTTTTAATTATTACAGGTGTAAGGATATATTGTTATTTGATTTTATATAAAAAAAGTTGTTAACTGTTTAGAAAAAGATTAAAAAAGATAAAGAGGCGACTTTAATAAAACTTCTTTGTTTTAAAAAATAGTGAAAACTATTTTAAAAGTATGTAGATTAATTTATTTAAATGAATATAAAAGATGTAGAGGAGCTAGAGCAGTTAGAAAAAGAGAAAGAGTATAAACGCGTTAAGGTGGAAAAATAAAGATTAGAGGCTGAGCAGTAAAAGATTAATAAATTAATTATTATTATTAATTAAGATTTCTCTATATTTTTTAATATTAAGCTCAACTATGCTTTCTTAGAGTTTTTTACTGATGAAATACTCAAATCTTTTTAAAGTAATTTAGATATCTAACTAGTTTCTATAAATTATGTTCAGGTCTATAACTTTTTTAATTAACTAAATAAAAGATTTTTTTATCTATTAACTTTCTTTTTAAAATTTTTTTAATTTTATATTTATCTTCGCTTACTTCATCATCACTATTTTTTAAATTTTTAGTTAGTTCTAATAATAAGATATAAAATACTAAATACATTTTTATTTTTATAGATAGTTAGAGTTTATAGTTATTATTAATAAGTTTTTTTTAAATTCTAAAAGGTCTATATTTAATTATATTAAGTTTATTGCTTAATCTCTTTATAAAAATATTAAATTTTTTTTGTTTGATAGTTTATTATAATAAATAGACTTTTTTTTTTTTTTTAAAGATTAGTATATCTTTGTACTTTTTATTATAATAAATTTTTATTTAATTTTCTATCTATTTAATATTTTTTAAAATTATTTAATAAAGTGTTTATAGTTTCTTAGCTTATATTATTATAGTTTTTAATAGTCTTTCTTATAGTACTTTAGATTATATTATTTTTAAGTATTATTTAAAATTTATAAAATATAGAACTTATTTTATAGTAATATTTTTAATATTATTTATTATATATTGTGCTATTAATAGTAATTCTATCTAATTATTTTATTTTTAATTTAGATAGTGTTAAAGGTATTATTTAATTATTTAAATTATTCTTTTAGACTATCTGTTAGTTTATTGATGATTTGTTATTAATAATTTATAATTAATTCTGTATACTTTTATAATTATCTATTAATATTTAAATATAAATAACTTATCTTAGTCTAAAATTATTTTATTTAGTAATTTAGTTTAGATAAAAACTTTTTATAATATAAATTTTATATATTATTCTGCTATTATATTCTTTGGTATTAATTTAAATATAATATATTTTATAAGTTGATTAATTATTATTATAGTATTAGTATAATAAATTCTTATTATTAGATTTTTAGACTGTAGTAATCTTTAGATAAAGTTAATAGTAATACTTTTTTATAGTTCTTTTAGTATTTTTAGTATTTATATTTTTTTAAAAGATTTATAATATAATATTTTATTTTAGTTATATTTATTATAATTTTAGATATAATTTTCTACTTTTTTTTAAATATAGGAAAAGAAGAATGTTTTATTAATAAATTTAATTATTTTTTTAATTCTTTGATATCTACTTATTGGTGAATTATAGTATTATTGAATGATTTCTATAGTTATATTCTATAATACTCTAATTTTTCTATTTTATATTATTAACCTATTCTTACTTTCTATTTAATTAAGCTTTTTTTTTTTTTATATTTGCTTATCTTATATAGTCTTTTACTATAGTTTCTAATAAAATAGGTTATTATTAATAATCTTAATTATAGTTATAATTACTACAGTATAGTTATATTATATAACTTTTAATTTTTTTTAAAGAATATTTATCTTTAGAGATTTAATTTTAATTATATAGTTAGGTCTTTTACTTAATATATTTATAGTAGTATTTTATTTTCTTAGAATATATTTAATTTAATAATTAAACTTAGCTAATTCCTTAGCCTATTATATTTGTTATTCTGATAATTCTTTTATTATAATAAAATATTTTAGATTATAATAATCACTTTTTATAACTACTTTATATTTTGCTTCTTAGAAATAATATTATTATTATTAGAATGCTTAAACTATTACAAATAGTTCTCTATTATATATATTATAGTTAATTTCTATTAATATAAATTTTTTTAAATAGAATATAATTGTTTATATTTCTTTCTTATTATTTATTTATTTAAGGATGACTCTTAGAGTATATTCTAATATATTTATCTGTAATATACTTTGCTTATCTAGATTATATAATTATAGAATTAGTGTATTTTTAATAAGTTCTTTAATTCATTTAAAAGCCTATTATCTAACTGTTATTTAGTTAAAAGACTTATCTTTTTATATTAATTTAGTTAGTAGTATTGTTATTTTAGTGTAGTTTTTAATATATTATTAGATATAGCTAATAACTCTAAGAAATGATTAAATATTATAAATATTTACTAAAGTTAACCATTTTAGAATTAAATCTATCTTTTCCTTTAATATTTTAAGTCTGTTTGTTATATATATTATTCCTAAATAATTAATTTATATTATATTAAATTTATACTTTTTAATTTTTAAAATTAATTCTATTTTTATAAATTCTATTATAACTAGTTATATATAGTTATTATATTTTTTAAGTTTTTTTAAATATACTATAATATTATTAAAATAAATAGTAATAAAGATGTTAAAATATTTCTATAGAATATATATTATAAATCTTGTAAATTCTATTAATAGTTTTTTAAGTCCTATAGATGTAACTAACTATTTATATAATTTTAAATTTATAAAGAATATTATTTTCTAAATATCACTTTTTTTTATTCGTAGATTGTAATATTTTTATTTTTTATAAAAAATCTTTTTTCTGTTTTTAATATAATATTTTATTCGTATTATTTTTAATAATATTATATAGTTTTTAATAATTAATAACTATTCGTAGCAATTTATCGCGTTTAAATATAAATATAGCTTATATAGAAGCTTTTATTTTTAATTTTTTAATATATTTAGCTACTAAGAATTTCTTTATAAATTTTTTAATAATTTATAATTTATTTTATAAAATCTACTGTTATTTTACTTAAAAAATCTAAATTTTTTTTTTAAATAATATTTCTGTTTTATATTCTTTCTTATACTTTAATAAATAATATTTTTTTTTTATAAATAATTTAATAAAATTATAATATTTTTTTAATAATTTTTTAATAATTTCTTTTAATTTTTTTTTATAAACTTTTTTTAGTTTTTTTTATATTTTAAATTATTAATTTATTTTATTAATTTTTTTAGCTAGTTTTATTTTTAGTAACTTTTCTCTTTATATTTCTATTTTTTTTATTCGTAGTATTTTGTTATTAATTATTATTATTTTATTTTTCTAATTAATAATTAGATTATAGTTCTGTAATTAAATTATTTTAAAAATTATATTAAAATTACTTTGTTTAAATAAATTTAAATCTATTTTAATTTTTTTT